>CM031595.1:70319159-70341659 GCA_018398815.1 Conus ventricosus | reverse complement strand
ACAGATCAATGGTATATATTTTCATAATGTTGAGTTTTTTTATTATCGCATCTGTGATGATTTAAAAACCTTTCTCAGCAGCGCTGAGGTGTTCACCATTGTATTTTCACATTAATCAAATCATCCTTTGCAGTTTTGAGTTCGTCGACATTTTTGGCTGTGCTGAAATCTTGCATATTTTTATTATCTCAAGACAATTACAATGCAAAGTTGTTTATTACTTATATTTTATTAGTTTCATAATCATTCTTTATTGTAGTCAGCAGTTCATTATCTTATTTCTGATGGTTTCATAATCATTCTGTGCTTTACTATGCATAGAATGTTGCTGGGTCTGACTGGCCCACATAATCACGCCCACACGTTGCAGTCCTGTGCAACCCTTGATACCGAGTCTCAGGCAAGAACTGTTGGAACTGCCAACATCAATGTGGTGGACTACAGACTGCACAACACACTGGATTTGCCATTTAAGAGGTCAGGTATGTAGAAGAAGAAGCCATGCTTAATAATTTCATTGTTCCCGCACTAAGTGTTTCATGATCTTTTCTTTTTTCTTTGTATCTCAAAGACTGTCAGCAGATAAAGACTGTAATGCAGAAATAGCATACATGGATGCATGGTAAATGAAGACTGACAGAAAAAGGGTACACAAGACAAAAGCTGTAATCTGCAGAATCGGGCTATACATCATGCACTATGTTGTTAAACTGTTACCAGCTGAGTACAATTTTCTGAAAGGCATATGTGGAATCAGACTCTCTTTACAACTTACAAAAAACAAAAAAAATAACCAACAACAAAGGTGTAGGGTGGGTGGAAAGACACATCTCTCACTTTCCTCCTCCCAGATTATCCTTGGGACAGTGAAAACCCCTTCAATTTTTTTGTTTGTTCATGTGAACCCCTGTTATAAACACTTACACTTGCATTTCAAACCATGTACAAGTCTCCAATACACACTGGTAGTATGAGTGTACAGTTGTATTTGCACAAGAATACATGCACAAGTCTCCAATATTCAATGACAGCTTCATTTACACAATATACTTCAGTACCCCATAACAGGCCTGTGAGTAAATCTTTTAATTTGTGAAAAATGGGAGAGACAAGTAATTTGATTAAAGGAAGGGATGCGCAGTGATGATTATCATAATACAGATTACACACACACAGACATGAAAGCATACACATCATACACACACCACAGACATAGCTTGCAATGCCTGTGAGTGTGTGTGTGTGTGTGTGTGTGTGTGTGTGTGTGTGTGTGTGTGTGTGTGTGTGTGTGTGTGTGTTTGTGTGTGTGTGTGTATCATTGTACTTGCACAACTGACTTTGTGTGTGGTGGTGGTGGTAGTGTGCATGTGTGCGTGCATTGTGTGTGTGTGTGTGTGCATGTGTGTGGAGAAGGATTTATAGCCTGAACTTGTTTTTCCCCACTACTAATTTGTTCACCCACACACACATACACAGTGTGTGTGTGTGTGTGTGTGTGTGTGTGTGTGTGTGTGTGTGTGTGTGTGTGTGTGTGTGTGTGTGTGTGTGTGTGTGTGTGTGAGTTGGTGGGTGCGTGCATGTGTGTGTGAGTGCGTGTGACATACTTTGAGACAGAGAAAGGAAAGAAGTGGGAAGTGACAAATTAAGTCTTTATTCCAAAGGTAATTAACAAATACTGATGTATTTTCAAATGTCAAAAACAATATCTTACTTGTTTGCCATATCAGAAAAATCATAACGAAATTGACTTTCCCAAATGACTTGCGCACTTGTCTCAGGGTAACTTAGATGTAACACAAAACTATACTGACTGAAAATACACTGTTCTAGCTCCCAGATGATAAGAAGGGCATCAGACATGTCAATATGTCATAGTCAAAGACAATACCCTGTTTCAGCTCCCAAATGATTAGGGGAATATATACAGCATAGCAAGAAGTTAAACTCAAAAAAAGAATACCCTGTTTCAACTCCCAAATGAGTAGGATGGTATCAGACATAGCAAGGAGTCATACTCAGAGAGAATACCGCTTAAACTCCCAAATGATTCAGGGGGTATCAGTCATAACAAGAAGTCATACTCAAAGAGGATACTCTTTTTTAGCTCTCAAATGATTAGAGGGGTATAAGACATAGCAAGAAGTCATACTCAAAGAGGATACTCTTTTTTAGCTCTCAAATGATTAGAGGGGTATAAGACATAGCAAGAAGTCATACTCAAAGAGGATACCCTTTTTTAGCTCTCAAATCATTAGAGGGGTATAAGACATAGCAAGAAGTCATACTCAAAGAGGATACCCTTTTTTAGCTCTCAAATGATTAGAGGGTATAAGACATAGCAAGAAGTCATACTCAAAGAGGATACCCTTTTTTAGCTCTCAAATGATTAGAGGGGTATAAGACATAGCAAGAAGTCATACTCAAAGCGAACATCCTGTTCCAGCTCCCAGACGAATACAGCTCTGGCATCAAACATGGCAAGACGCCATACTGACAGAGAACGGAGGCCTTAGGCACAGTAACAATCTGCAACGGCAGAGAATACCCTGTTCCAGGTACCAGATGATTTTGGGGGCCTCAAGCAGAACAAAAAGCTGTCATGACAGAGAATACCCTGTTCCACACCTGCAGACAACCAAGCTCCAAAGATAAGACATTTCACCTTGCATCATTCACGCATGCAAACACACTCACACACACACACACACACACACACACACACACACACACACACACACACACACACACACAGAGCATCACCGTGACCACCACCACTGCATCCAAAACAGAAATGATCCTGCCTTAAAGCGCAATTCACAAAACAGCCTCTCCACCAACACAGCCTTTGACTGACGCTGTTATTTTATTTTTCATGAAGTCTTACATATGAGACTGTTCAGGTATTTCATAGATATGAGACAATGGGGAGACAATAGAACCGGTAGGTGTTCCTGACTGAAAATGTTGAAGACAGTTTCACAGTGAGGTGACTGCAGACAGAAACTGAAACCGTCTTACAACAAGATCTACTGTTCCACCAAACCAAACAGGTACACAGTGAGGTGACTGCAGACAGAAACTGAAACCGTCTTACAACAAGATCTACTGTTCCACCAAACCAAACAGGTACACAGTGAGGTGACTGCAGACAGAAACTGAAACCGTCTTACAACAAGATCTACTGTTCCACCAAACCAAACAGGTACACAGTGAGGTGACTGCAGACAGAAACTGAAACCGTCTTACAACAAGATCTACTGTTCCACCAAACCAAACAGGTACACAGTGAGGTGACTGCAGACAGAAACTGAAACCGTCTTACAACAAGATCTACTGTTCCACCAAACCAAACAGGTACACAGTGAGGTGACTGCAGACAGAAACTGAAACCGTCTTACAACAAGATCTACTGTTCCACCAAACCAAACAGGTACACAGTAAGGTGACTGCAGACAGAAACTGAAACCGTCTTACAACAAGATCTACTGTTCCACCAAACCAAACAGGTACACAGTAAGGTGACTGCAGACAGAAACTGAAACCGTCTTACAACAAGATCTACTGTTCCACCAAACCAAACAGGTACACAGTGAGGTGACTGCAGACAGAAACTGAAACCGTCTTACAACAAGATCTACTGTTCCACCAAACCAAACAGGTACACAGTAAGGTGACTGCAGACAGAAACTGAAACCGTCTTACAACAAGATCTACTGTTCCACCAAACCAAACAGGTACACAGTGAGGTGACTGCAGACGAAACTGAAACCGTCTTACAACAAGATCTACTTTCCACCAAACCAAACAGGTACACAGTGAGGTGACTGCAGACAGAACTGAAACCGTCTTACAACAAGATCTACTGTTCCACAAACCAAACAGGTACACAAATGACGAGATAAAACACAACATATTTTTTACCTTTCGGTCTTCTTCAGGCAAGACAAACAACATTCAAGACAATGAAAAGAAGGACGATTAATCGCTTCTCTCCTCAATGGGTGTGCAAAATGGATGTGATGCCACATATGTCCATTTTGTGCCCAGTTTCACATATCCATTTTGTGCCAGTTTGGGAAGAAAATGATTGTTTGCTCTCATTTTCATTGTCTTGAATGTTGTTTGTCTTGCCCGGAGAAGACCAAAGAGGTCGAAACGTGTCATGTTTTGTCTTGTAACTTGCTTGTCTCTTTTATCTGGTGGAACAGTAAATCTTCTTTCAAATTTGTTTAAGGATTTCAAAGCTACCTTTTACATCAGAATGTCATGTTCAAGTACCTACGTTCATCTGTTTGAGGTACTGAAAAACTGAAAATCATACACTGAATATTTATTGCAATGTTGTAGTTCATCTGCATTTGAGACTACAGTAGACATACAACTGCTTTGAAGGAGCAAGTCTCTACTTTTGAGCTTTGCAGTTTCTGTTCATGTAAACAAATAGTTTTAAAAGAGCCAAAAACATTCTAATGAATGTAATACTGAAATGCAAAAGAAACATGAAAACCCTCTCATTAGCGCTCAAATGATGATTTTCATACCTGGTCTTACTTCAGCAGTAATCAAAATGAACTCTGATCATTTTAATACTACATTTGATATGATAATCAAACTTTGATTATTTTCTTCGCAAAAATAGAAGTTACAGTTAACATTCAAAAACAAACACACAGATTTGTGTTTTTCTTCTGTGGTTGACTACAACTGAATATCAAGACACAGTTGACACAGAGCAGCGTGATGGACTGAAATCAAAATGCTACACAGCATAGCAGCACAGCATCGAATCGGAAAACAAAGCCTGGTGCCAGAATACAAGAGATACAATCTCCATCACACTAAAAAAAATGAAAATGAAAATGCATGCACCACAAGATATACACTACTTTCTACAGCCAAAAGAAAAACCCACAAAAGCAAATCCGTGAAATACAGAAACTCCTCCGGAAAAAAACCATTCCTAACACTTTTGAGGGAGTAATTCTGAGAGTGAGAGGGATGGGGAAGAAGGGGTGAATGGGGAAGATTGGGATGGGGAAGGATGGGGAAAGAAAATATTAGTTCTGCACCATACCCAGCAATACACACTGAATTATTACACATCAAATTCCAAAGGCCATTATCATCATTATAGCAAGGGATTAAACTGTTCACCTTATGCTTTTGAGTGCCAGTGGTAACCTGAAATGAATAATTGTACTGATGAAACAATGAAAAAAGAAAAGACATGATCATTTCGATGATAATGTATAAAATTCAATAGGGATGATATCTGTTGTCCAAATAGAGAAAAATAACATGTTTCTCTCTCAGGAAAGATCCAGTCACATGGAACTCAATAATATCCGAGTGACATACACTGCTCAAAGATTCATACACACTAAAAATAACTTGATATAATTCGATTTTTGTTGTTGTTTTCTTTCTCATTAGTTTACTAATTATCTTTTGCTTTTTGTTTTATTTGTGTTAGTACATTACTGATCAGATTCTGTATGTGAACGAATATCCGATCTCTGGAAACAAACTCTCCATCAATCTTAAAACAAAACTCTATTTTTTGACGAGATCAGGACTATAGCTAACATGCCCATCCACATACACTTTGTGTGTGTCTGTTTCTCTCTCTCTCTCTCTCTCTCTCTCTCTCACACAAACGCACACACACTCACACACACACACACACCCTCACTCTAAATACAGGCATACACAAACAGGCACTCACACTCTCTCTCTTGCTCGCTCTGTGTGTGTGTGTGTGTGTGTGTGTGTGTGTGTGTGTGTGTGTGTGTGTGTGTGTGTGTGTGTGCGTGTGTGTACACAAACACACCAAAACCTGAGAGCACCATAAAGCATAGGCCTCTCATAAAATGCAACTGATCATGGTCCACACAGGAAGACGCACACAAGTGTGTAACAGAAACGGAGTGCCATGGGCACTGAGCCAAAACACGGCAGCCCAGCCCAGCTTAATTCTGTTTGATCTTGTTGGTGTAGGACTTAAGCCTGTGGGTGTGAGTGTCATTAAACCAGCATGGCATTCAGTCACTGCAGCTCAAGGTAACTTAGTGCCTTAGGTTGCACCACTTTTTAAGTTGTCATGAAATGCTGAGAAAAAGCAAAATCTATGGTGATTACATCTTGTGATGGTTGGATATTAAAATGATGTTTGAAAATGTTGTGCTTGTCACACATCCATACTGGAGTACCATACATCATTTCAAGATCTTTAGTTGCTCCAAAACACTGCCTGAAGAACAGAGAGACAGAGAGGGGAGGGGAGGAGGCAGTGTACAGAGAGAGAAAGAGGAGAAGAAGAAGAAGAACAAGAGGAAGAAGAGAGAGAGAGAGAGAGAGAGAGAGAGAGAGAGAGAGAGAGAGAGAGAGAGAGAGAGAGAGAGAGAGAGAGAGAGAGAGAGAGAGGAAGAGAGAGAGAGAGAGAGAGAGAGAGAGAGAGAGAGAGAGAGAGAGAGAGAATCAACTATAGAGAGAGAGAAAGTAAATAAACTTTATGTCTAGGCCATCTGTCCACGTTATACGGGTAAGGAATAGAAAATACGGATCAGGAATGTGTAAAGGGGAGTGAAGACAGAGAAAGGGATACAGAAAGAGAGACAGACACACAGACAGACAGCAAGACACAGCGAGACAAGAAAAAGAAAGAGAGAAAGAGAGAGAGAGAGAGGGAGAGAGAGAGAGAGAGAGAGAGAGAGAGAGAGAGAGAGAGAGAGAGAGAGAGAGAGAGACAGACAGACAGACAGAGAGAAAGGGAGGGAGAGAGGTAGGCAGACAGAAAGACAGGCAGGCAGACAGACAGAGACAGAAACAGAGACAGAGACAGAGACAAAGAAAGAGACACACAGAAAGAGAGAGCATCGCCGCAGTGTAAGCTATTGGATCAAGAGTCACACAGCTAGGGAAGAGCAGTGACGAAGGAGGGAGGGGGATACAGGTAAGTTAGACTTGAAATATACACTGTTTAACGAGTTAATTATATCAGAAAATCAAAAACAATCAACATCAACCATTTTAAGCTAAAGGAGAATGCGAATATTGTAAACAATACCCTAACCCAATGTTTTTGTCATTTTCTGTACATTAGATCACACAGGCATGACTTGCGAGGTAAATTATTGGTGTAGCATCATAGTTCATTTTTATTAGCTGATTACCATTTATGCTATGCTTTTTCTAATTGAAACAAAAATAAAGAATGAGTTCCTTCCTTTTCACTCAGAAATGGATGTAATGTCATTTACCGTTAATTTGAGTTAATTTTGTTCTTCTTCACAGATTATAAGATGAAATTATAAGATGAAGGTAGCAGACAGTGTTTTCAAATACTTGCTTCATTAACAGTTCTGTATGTCCTTATGGCATGCACACTCACAAACACACTCTCACATATTCTCTGCAAACTGAAAAATACACAATAATCACTTCACACATAAGAAATCATACACCCCCCCCCCCCCCCCCCCCCCCCACACACACACACACACACACACATACCCACACACAAACACAATAAAAGAACGCCAGGTTTTCAACATCACCACACACACCCTGACACCAAGAGCTGACTAAAGAAACTCTACACTGAGTGAACAAAATCATCACTACAGAAACACATGACTGCATTAATTACTATCATACAAATACATTTTTTTTTAAAAACAAGCAAACAAACATGACAGAATAGAAAAGAAAAAGAAACAAACAAACAACAATAAAATAAAAAAAACAACATTCAGAAATTAAACTCATGACTTACTCTTAAGTAACATGGGTAAAACAAAAGATCGGGGAAGAGGGGGGATGAGGGAAAGGAACAGGGGGAAAAGAAAAAGTCAAAAATTAAATGTGAAAATCTGAGACACCTGTGAAGAAAAGACTAAAAAGAAAGCCTGGAAAATAGAAGCAGCAGTAAAAATTGGGGAGAAAAAAAAGAAAAAAAAAAGGTTAACCATAACCCAAGCCCACCTGGAACCCTGCAGAGAACTGGGGGTGACAGTCTGCCCCGACTGGTTGATAGGGGGGATGCTGGTGGAGGCCTGCGGGGAGTTGGAGGGTGTGGTTCTCTTGTCCTCCCCCTTCTCTCTGTCCCCACCTTCCGTATCCTTGGTGGCAGTGATGGTCGGACCCACAGCTGGGGGCAGGAACACGGTGCTGCTGTTGGAGACGGGTGGAGGGGTGCGTTTACGTGGAGAGTGGGGCTGGCTGTCGTTGACCGGGGTAGAGGAGGTGGTGGCAACAGTAGACCCCCCTGTGCTGGCCACCACACTTTTCTTCTTTTTGTCATCCACCTCCTGCAGTAGACGGGAGGGAGAAAATGGTCACCATTACTGGTCAGTGGTCAGTATTAGACTGAGAGAGAGAGAGAGAGAGAGAGAGAGAGAGAGAGAGAGAGAGAGAGAGAGAGAGAGAGAGAGAGCAAGAGAGAGAGAGAGAGAGAGAGAGAGAGAGAGAGAGAGAGAGAGAGCGAGCGAGAGAGGGAGAGCATATTTGTATCTCTGTGTATTTACCTGTGGGGTGTGTGTGTGTGTGTGTGTGTGTGTGTGTGTGTGTGTGTGTGTGTAAGTGTGCCTGTTCATGCCTGGAGAGAGAGAGAGAGAGAGAGAGAGAGAGAGAGAGAGAGAGAGAGAGAGAGAGAGAGAGAAGAGAGAGAGAGAGAGCTAGGGAGCCAGAGAGAGAGAGCATGCGCCCGCAAGAGAGAGAGAGAGAGAGAGAGAGAGAGACAGACAGGCAGACAGCATATGCGAGTATCTGTGTGAGAAAACGGCAGTATATCCTGTAAAGAAGACGCCTCTTCTTCTGGCAGTGACAATCTTTAGGTCATCTGGAAAACCTGTTAGCTTCCAATGAAGAATCAAAATCACTGATGGTATCCATCCTTCTCTATGAGTATGACAGTGGGACATTCTCAAAGGAAAAGTTTAGGAATTCCAGTTAAATGCTTCATGTAAGGTGCACAAGAGAAATGACTATCAGGCAACATGTCAGCACTTAAGGTTGCACATAAAACCCTTTCTGACAGTTGTCATGCACTTTAAGCTTGCTTAGTATGGGCATGTACCATGCCATGACTCCCTGTCCACTTGGAACAGTGGTTGGTGGTGCCCCAGGGGCAAACCAAGGAAATCCTAAATGGATCAACAATATAAAGAACTAGACAGGTTACAACCCCTCTACCCTGTTGTGCGTAACCGGTGGCTGAGGGTTAAGGAAATCCCCTATACCCTGTCATGGGACAATTGTAATTAGACAAAATAACCCACTTTTAGCATCAGTATATCATGACCTTGTGAGGAGCCAAATAACATCACTTGCAGGCCCCCAAGAACCCCTCTTGGCAACAGTCAAGAAGAGGAAACTGTCGTGGTTCGGGCATGTCATACGCCACAATTCACTGCCCAAAACAGTCATCCAGGGCACGCTGGAAGGCGGCAGACGAAGGGGACGACAAGCCAAATGCTGGATGGACAACATCAAAGAATGGACCAGGATGGATGGCCCTACGCTGATGCGACAGGCAGAGGACAGGGCCGGATGGCGGTGCCTGGCTTCAAGAGTGTCTCTCATCTCTCCTCTACGCCCATCATGGACAAGAGAATGATGATGATGATGATGATATCATGACACAATGTCAATGTCTTGTTGCTGTCATTTTTTTTAAATAACCCGGTATTTTTCTCTGTGAGTCGTAGTGTGACCTTGATCTCAATCCGTGAAATTTACAGGTAAGTACTTTTGGAACTGCCACATAACAGCTCCAACTAAAACATCACTCAAGACACAGACACAGACTTTTGTGTCCAAACTTTTCTGGCTTTTTTCCAGATTCTGATTTTTCAACAGCTGGAAAGACTCGGTGGTTTCTTTCTCTGTTTCTGCTTTTCTTTAGATAATGTTTTGTTGCTCGCCTTATTAGCAGGTTTTCCTCATTCATGATTGTCCCAGACTACACATGTCGGTCAACACTGGCAATAAGCCCAGTTGTCTTTCTGCATCTCATTAAATCTGCCTGGACAAGCAAAGCATTTGGGAACGGAGAGGGGGAGGAGGTGGAAGTATGGGTTGGTAGATGGTGGAAGAAGAAGGAAGTGGCAGGAAGGGAAAAGGTGGTTGGCTGAAGAAGTGAGGGTCGAGTTTATCAATTATCACAGCCAAAAGAAAACAAAAATATAAAAAAAAGAATTGCTGGGCTACAAAATGAGGGAATAAACAAATCACAAAACAAACATGTAAACCTATTGGGTCTTTTTCAGGCAGGACAAATAACATTCAAAATAATGAAAGCAAATGTCGAACAGGCAGTCACTTATCTCTTCAGTCTGGATGTGAAAGTCAGTCTTGGGTGAACAACTAAAATTATAGAGTGGAACTGAAGGGGAAGAGTTTGAAGGGGAGAAGATACAAGTTAACATAACAGTAAAAATGATAATAAAATAATCATAATCATCATCACCATCATGATCATCATAATAGTAATGGCATTATAATCATTTAATAATAATAATAATCATAATACTTTTAATAACGACAACAGTAATCATATTTACAATAATGACAATAGTAGAAGAAAAAAAAGGAATAAGATGAATGAGAAGGAAGAATAGTTACATTGATATGGTTATGATACCAAGAATGATAATAATAATAACAATAATAATAACACTGACATGCTTTTCATCATCATCATCATACTATTATTGATTATGCAGAAAGTAGGAAAGAACATTACAGAAAATCTAAGAAATACAGTCATAACTGTAATCACAATCATGATCATACAAATCATGAAAATGATAATAATCATACAGAAAATAGGAAAGACAGTAAGCTTAAACTCTAAGAAATATGCAAAAGCAAAGCATAGAAATTTAGAACATATGAATGGAATAGTTCATCATATAGCATGAATAATGAGAGTGGTGATGTTGGTAATAATAATAATAATGATCATAATATTATATTACTACAACCACTATAAATTTGGTAACAATATGACATTAGTAATAATAGTAGTAATAGTAGTAGTAAAAATACGTATATGGAAAGAAAAGATAATGATCAATGAGTATAAAAGCTAACAGTATTACTGAAACAGAAAAAAGAAACAATTAGAAAAAAAGGAAAGAAAGAAGAAAATGTAAATAAAAGAAGGTGTATGAATTTGAAAGAAAATCAGAGTAAGAAAACGGGGTTGATAGAAAAGCGAGTAAAGAACAGATAAGTAAGAAAAATGAAGATAGTAATGGGAGGATAAAACAGAGAATAGCTGAAACATTATAACCAAAGTAAATAATGAGTAGTATGGTAATGCTCTGTAGAGAGTACTGTGAGCTAGTGTTTTGGTGGTGGATAAGCACATGCTATTTTTGGATGCAGATGCTAAGTGGGCACAGGATCTCCAGTCTGGTAGTAGAATAGGATTCCTGCATGGTTTACAAGCTGTCATCCTGAGATTACCAAAGCACCAGGACTCTGACATGATTGATGTTGTATTAGGGATGGTTTAGTGTAGTGCCACTGGTTTGGGTCGATGATCCTGCAGATGGAAAGAGTGTATGGGTGGAAGAGGAGGCAGGTTGTGGGTCTGTTTCTTTTGGAAGCTAGGTTTCCAAGGCAGTTGTTCTGGACACAGCTGTAGCACAGCTGAAAGCATCATTAATGATGGTACTGGGGTACCTACGGTTGGTGAAAACTAAAATGTTTTGTCAGCTTGCAATGTGAAATCATCTTTGTCAGTGCAAACTCTGCACAGGTGAACAAATTCAGAGTATGGAACACTGTGTTTTAGGGATGGGTGATGGGAAGATGTTTAATGCAGGCATGGAGGTGTATCAGTGGGTTTGTAGGGTCCGACGTTTTCAGCAGTCCATGTTTGAGAGAGATGGAGGTGTCTTGGAAGTCCACTAATGGGAAATGATACTGCATGTAAATTTGATGGATGGGTGAAACGTCTGAATAAAGCTGAGGAAGCTGAGGAGGTCCTTTCCACCTACTTATTATTATTGATATTATTATAATTATCATTATTATTTCTATTGTCATATTATCATTATTAGTATTCCTCTTCATAATCAAATTATTTCTTACTCTTCTTCTCATTCTTCCCCTTCCTTCTATTATTGTCATTAAAAATTAGTACAATTACTAAGATCATTATTGATTATAATCATTACATGATTATGATACAATTATCGTTGTGATGATGATAATGATGATGATGATGATGATGATGATGATGATTATTACTATGTGCATCTTCTCCCCTTCTGCCTCTTCCCCCTTCATGAAGCTCTATACTATAATTTTAGTCCTTCATCCAAGACCATTTTTTGCATTCGGATCGAAGGGATGAGTGACTGTATGCCCTTTGTTTTCATTGTTTTGAATGCTATTTGTTTTGTCTAAAGAAGACCCAATAGGCTGAAATGCACTGTTGTATTTGTTTTGTCATTTATTTGTTCCTTTGTTTTGCAGCCCAATAATTCTTTTTTTTGCTGGTTTCAATTTCTGCCTGCAGTCATCCCACTTTGAAACCAATAGGATTTATCATTTTCCTGCTCTAGAAGCACCTTTTGGAATACATTCAAAACTGACTTGGTATCAAATGGATACATGGACTTAAAAGGCAATTACCTGTTTACTTGTACCGCTTTGCTGCAGCAAAGCTTCCCAGTAAAGATTCCTGAACAACACCAGCTACCATGGCGAAGTGGTTAGCATCGCGGACTCCTGGCTACGAGGTCGCTGGTTCAATTCCCATCAGAGTCACGTGGGATTTTTCTGCCTCGACCGGCACCTACCCAGAGT
This sequence comes from Conus ventricosus, assembly GCA_018398815.1. NCBI lineage: Eukaryota > Metazoa > Mollusca > Gastropoda > Neogastropoda > Conidae > Conus > Conus ventricosus. The sequence continues at coordinate 70,328,837 of CM031595.1, read as the reverse complement.
TGAATTTGCTACGGGCTCAGTTGGGAAGACTGGGACCACACAGTCGAGTTTCATCCACTTAATGGATGTGTCTCTGAGAGTGTTGCTCAAATCTCCTGACCAACATTGCAGGTGTCTGTATGATCTCTCAGGCCTGGCTGATGCCGGGATATATTATGAAAGAAAGTGTAGAGTACAGCCCTGTCATGCAGTCTCAGACTGAAATTGAAATCCATAGCATCATCTTTATCATCCTCATTCTCATTGATCAGCATAAAGAAAAAGTCTCAAATTCTGTGGCCCTTCATGCCCTGCTCTCATGGTGACCTCAGTTTTAATGTCCTCTCCACGTCTGTGGCCTGGGTTTGGTTCCGTCGTGTCACCAGTTTCGGCGAGTCCATGGGAGCTGTCACTGGACGGATGTGGTGGCACCCTCTGGAGGGAGAGCTCACTCATGCTGGCTCCGCGACTAAGCAATTATTGTCATCAGTAGGGGGCCTAGTGGGTGGTGTCCTGCATATGTTGGATCAGAACAGGCACCGCTGAACACCACCAAAGTGACTCTGCAGTAGTGCTGTGTCTCCTCTGGTGGGTTGCCTCTTGACGACTTGACACTGACTGCTCCCTGTGGATTGCCGATGCCAGGGCTGTGGCGGGACTGATCGGGCCATGGCTGTGGATGTGTGTAGGAATGAGTGGTGTGGGTGCACTGCCACTGAGGTATCATGAAAGTTGGGACAGCAAAAAAAAGAAAAAAAAAAAGAAAGAGATTCCTGAACAACATTGTCTTCTTTTGGATAGACTATGTTCCATCTGGATTTGTTCTTTTTTTCTGACTGGATTTATGGTCCCTGTATGTACAGATGACTTTTCATTTTTCCTTTTTTTTCCTTTTTTGATTTTCTGATTTCATTTGCATATATTTTGAAAGTAATCTGAACTTAGAGTGGCTTGTAGATCTGCCTGTAGATCTGACAATCATGAGTTCGAGCCCCTTAAGGGGTCTGATTTTATTTTTCAGTTTGAAAACCCTCTTTGTCCACCCAGCAAAAAATATGGTACTTGATTCTTTTTGGGTAAGGTTAAAGGCAGTGGAAGGAAATGGATGGGTTCTGCATTCTATCATGCTATGCCCCAGACGGGGTGAACCTTCAACAGTTCACTGCTCTTCTGCCCTGTAGAATATGGGGCTTAAACCTTTAACCTTTTAATATGTATTTGTTGTATTGGGACTTAAACCTTTAACCTTTTAATATGTATTTGTTGTCCTTGTACATTTTTAACTGCTCACTATTCAGGTTAGATTTTTCAGACTTTATCTTATCCCCTTCCCCAATTCCCTCCACACACACACTTTCTCTTATTCTTTTCTATTAACATTTTGCAGACTTGCTTACTTGCTTACATTCAGTGAGCAGACTCGACCACCAACAGCATGTGACACAAACAGCATCCGAACAACCATTCCTCAAAATGATAAAGATTTCTATTTCCCTGTATTAAGATAAAACAATCCATTATGAGAAATCATTTCACTGTTGCTTGTAACACTGTGTCCAAACAAAAACATATGCCCTCTTATTCAGCAACTAAGTTCAAATACTATCACCATGGTAAGGAGGAAGTAGGAAGCATCGTTGCATGGTGCATTGTACTCTTCCCTGTGTAACCACATTTCCAAAGTATGATAAAAAAAGAATTAAGTACTCATGTAACGGCAATGTTTTAAAGCACAAGGTCTTATATGTGTCCCTATCTGTTTCTCTACACTGCGTTTTCCAATGTACTAACATATGTGACAGATTTGTGGTGCGCAGAGGGTGGTTTTTACTGGCCTCTAGCTTGTAATATAGTGCACATTCTGTCTTGATCTTCTTATCAATCTGAAAACTACTGTCAGCACACCTCAGAAAGAAACCAACAAGGAAAGGAAAAGAGGTGGAGCAGAGGTAGATGTAAACAGCAAAGACAGAAAAACCATTTCATTTAAACCAACTTATGATAGAACTTAGGAACAAAACAGCAGACATAAACTAACGTAATATTGTTAAAGTATTAATAATGAATAGGTTTATACATTACATGATCCAATATTATACCAAAATTAGATTTATAAATGTCCTCAGATTATGATGACTGTATTAGAATTATCAATATCCTCAGATTACGACAGTATTAAATCATTACTGTCTTCAGATTATGAATGTATTTCTGTTCAACAAAAAAATGTGTCAAAGAAAAGGAACATTTTAACTGACTCATCCTCATAATTATCGCGTCCATCATCATCATCAATGAATACTCATATATTTTCAAAATTGTAAATAAAACCACTGCAAATGCTAAGATCTCTGGACTCCTAATGAAAGTTTAGAACCAAACTCCTGGTTCAATGAACCTGACAAATGTACACAGAATGAAGATTGACAGTGTAATTATGTTTTGTTTTGTTTTTCTCTCTCTCTGTGGTCTGTGATCTAAAACCAACTCAAATATCTAATGGAAGATACTATCAAGAGAAAATGTTCCTTTTCTTCATGTGGGGTTATGCTCAGAGCTGTTATAAGTCATCAGATGCAGAATGATACAAAGCAAACTCTCCATGCCCAAGTTCCCAGATCTGAAACACCAGGCCCCTTCCTGGCAAGCCAAAGAGCCAATGAAAGAAATGAATACATGAATAAACAGGGTTCCAATTATATCCTCATAAACTTACAAGGTACAAGTTTTCTTCTTTTTTTTTTTCTAAGTGTAAAGGGAAATGTTTTCATCTACCCCCACCAAGCAGGTAAGCAAAAAAAAAAGTAAATGAATAAATGAAATAAAATAAAATAAATAACATAAAATGAAAATAAAAGGAACCTACAGGGAGTGTCATCTTCTCTACAAATCTGAACACAGTTCTGACCCAAGGGACCCTACAGGGAGTGTCATCTTCTCTACAAATCTGAACACAGTTCTGACCCAAGGGACCCTACAGGGAGTGTCATCTTCTCTAGAAATCTGAACACAGTTCTGACCCAAGGGAACCTACAGGGAGTGTCATCTTCTCTAGAAATCTGAACACAGTTCTGACCCAAGGGACCCTACAGGGAGTGTCATCTTCTCTAGAAATCTGAACACAGTTCTGACCCAAGGGACCTACAGGAGTGTCATCTTCTCTAGAAATCTGAACACAGTTCTGACCAAGGGAACCTACAGGGAGTGTCATCTTCTCTAGAAATCTGAACACAGTTCTGACCCAAGGGAACCTACAGGGAGTGTCATCTTCTCTAGAAATCTGAACACAGTTCTGACCCAAGGGAACCTACAGGGGGGTGTCATCTTCTCTAGAAATCTGAACACAGTTTTGACCCAAGGGAACCTACAGGGAGTGTCATCTTCTCTACAAATCTGAACACAGTTCTGACCCAAGGGACCCTACAGGGAGTGTCATCTTCTCTACAAATCTGACCACAGTTCTGACCCAAGGGACCCTACAGGGAGTGTCATCTTCTCTACAAATCTGAACACAGTTCTGACCCAAGGGACCCTACAGGGAGTGTCATCTTCTCTACAAATCTGAACACAGTTCTGACCCAAGGGACACAGTGGAGTAGGTTCTTTGGCTATGTTATTTATGATCCCCCATTAAAAGAAAGGTTGAAAGAAATCAAATTCACAATGCATTGTTCTAAGACAAACTTGAAGCTTCCTTATTTGTGACTTTGAAACTTAGCTCATCTGTTGACAGAAACATGTTTTTGCCATTTTTGCCATTTTTTTCTCTTCCATTAATGGCCACATGAGCAATTAAAAAATATGTCCTATGCAGTGGGTATCTGCAGCAGTTACACCACAAGGCTGAACCTGGTGCCATAGGGAATGACTGCCCATGTGTAGTGTCCACTGTCAAAGATCTGTATTCAGTATAAGAGTATTTTACTTGATATACAAAAACTAGACCATTAACCCAAGCACAATTTCCTCAATCAGGCTGTTTCTTGACTGTCTTTGTTTCGTTTGTGCTAATCAATGAAAATCTGCTACCACCAAATTTGATGACTTACTTTAATGAGCAGATTGTTAGCCACTGCACTTTTATCCGATATTTGATTTTGATCATTTTTTTGCCAAAAAACTAAGCTATGTAAAACAATCAGTCTGCAAAGTATGGATAGCTTACATACTGAGCTACAGACAGCAGAAAGAAAACCAGGGAACCCTAACTTTATTCCCATTAATGATGAGTCTGACAGTTAGCAAATTACTGTATGCTGGAACAAACTTTTTGGAAAAAAAAAAGAAAGAAACAGAAACCAAATAACTTGACATTACAGCTTTCAGTTTGAAGAATTCTGCTGCAAAATAAAGATTTTCAGATCAAAATGATACACGTAGAAAAAAAAAGAAGAAGAAGCTAGACCACAACAGCAAACTACATTTAGTAAAAGTTTTTCAGCAGAGGAGGTTTTTAAGTTATCTGGAATACACTGATCACATTTCTTTGGCACAAAATTAGGACATTTCGTTCTTTATCTTTCTTTTCCTTACCTTGAAACCATTGCTTGTGAGTAGTTATATGTGCTTAAGGCCTGCATTGAACACCGAACTTTACATTGCATTGGACACTTTACTATGATGTCTGTTTACTGCATGAACTTACCTCCTCTGATATTTTCATTGCAATGGCTCACTTCCTTTTTGATGTTTCATTCAGTGTACTCCTCTCTGAAATTTTCCCCACACTGGCCTACTTCATCTTTGAGATTTCATTGTGCTGGTCTACTTCCTTTCTGAAGTTTTCACTGTTGGCCTGTCTCACTGTGCTGGTCTACTTCCTCTGTGAAGTCTTCACAGCACTGGTCAACCTCCTCATTCTGGTTTTGTTGCACTGACCAATTTCCTCATGAAGGTTTCCTCTGATCTGGCCGACCTCCTCTTTTAGTTCTCACTGCAGTGGCTCATATGTCTTTTTATTTTTATTTTTTTTAAAGTTTCATTGCAATGGCTACTTCACTTTTAGCAGTTTCACTGCATTGGCCTTCCTACTGATTGAGGTTTCACTACATTGATCTACCGTATTTCAAAGAGGTTCTACTGCATTGATCTACTTACTTTTTGAGGTTTCACAGCTTAGGTCTATATTTTCTTTGATGTTTCATTCAATGGTCTATCTCTTTCTTGTGGTTTTACTTCATTGGTCTACCTCCTTGAGGTTTAACTGAATTGGTCTACCTTCTGTTTGAGGTTTTTGCTGAATTGGCCTATGTCTTCTTTGAAGTTTTCACTGAACTGGCCCGACTCCTCTTTGAGGTTTTGACTGAACCGGCTCTCTTCCTCTCTGTGATTTTCACTGAACTGGCCCGACTCCTCTTTGAGGTTTTGACTGAACCGGCTCTCTTCCTCTCTGTGATTTTCACTGAACTGGCCCTTCTCCTCTTCAAGATTTTCACTGAACTGACCCATCTCCCCTTTGGGGTTTTCACCACACTGGCCTTCCTTCTCTTTGAGGTTTTCCCTGAATTGGCCTACCTGCCCTTCCGAGTTTTCTTTGTATTGGTCTTCCTCCTCTCTGAGGTTTTCACTGGACTGGCTTTACTCTTCCTTGAGGTTTTCACTGACTGGCTTTACCCGTCTTTAAGATTTTCACTGAACTGACCTTCCTTCTCCTTGAGGTTTTCACTCAACTGGCCTGCTTCCTCTTTGAGTTTTCACTGCTTTGCCTACCTTCTCTTTGAGGTTTCATTGAACTGACCTGTCTTCTCTGAGGTTCCACTGCAATTTGACTGATTTCACGACATATGTTATGTAAAAACATGTAACCAAGGGAGCCTCATATGCCTACTTGATGTCATATGATTTATGTTTTGATACACAAATACTTTTTTGCAAAGTTAGTAATCACATGAGTTATGTATTAACATGTACTCATTTTAACGGTTTTACCTCCATCCAATACCCATAAATGTATACGTGGGAGTGCAGTAACACGCATAAGTACTTCAGCTAAATTTTCTTCTAACACATTCAAAAATACTTCTGCTGGATTTTCAATGGAATTGAACGCACTTCTGCTGCATTTCTAGCTGACTAAATTCACTTCTCTTTACCGAATAGAATTTTAACAGTATTTAAAAAAAAAAGACAAATATGATCTTCCCTTAATAGTGGTTAGACACACTTGGCAAAATTGAATAAATTCATCAAGAATCAATTGTTCATATTATATGTTCCTTTCAAAATATATATTCTTACAGAACAAAGTCCCCAATGTTTTTAACCTACCATATTCTTACAGAAATTCAACAAATAGTTCTGGGAGTAAAAGGGTTAAGTAGGACAGAGAAAAGTTATCCTGTTTAGACTATGATTTCACAATGATTAACACTCGTCTGCATTGGTGAGCCGACAATGTAAAGGAGAGGCTTTTGTTAGGCAAGGAAAGATACAGGATGCTGATGATTTTCACAACCCCGTCTCAACACCTAACAGTGAATCCTGGAATCTTACCTTCTTGGGTGGAACTTTGGTCAAAGTTGAATTTTTCATGGCCTCCTTGAAATGGACAGATAAGAAGAAGACATATAACCACACAGAACAACAACAACAACAAAAGTGAAAAAAAAAATCCACAAGTACTGATCAATCAACAAACTTACCTGACCTGAAAGAAAAAAATGACAAACAACAGGACAGTCTTCCTCTCAAATCTTCTTTTAAAAAAAAACATAGAATGAGACTGAGGCCATCCCTTACAAGTCTCTCACCTTCTTCAAGGCTTCTTTAGAAAGAGAAGTGGGTTCTTTTTTTAGGTCTTTCGATGGACCAGAGGCATCCTTCAGATCAGGCTTTTTCTTCTTTTTGGCAGCTGCGCCTGCCCCAGCCCCCGCCTTGCTGGTGCCCTCAGCATCCCGGTTATCACCTTCTGCAGGATCCAGACTGCCACCACTGGGGCTTTTGTACAAAGGGTTGTTCAAGTTCTCTTTCTGCAGTTTATGTTTCAGTTCCACAGCATAGCGGGATCCAAACCCATCACGACCAAACAGACTGTGCTTCAGTAGTTCTGAGCAGGTTGGGCGATTGTCAGGATCTAATCTTAGGCATTGCTGCAACAGACATATATATCAATCAATCATTTTTTAAAACAAAAGAAATGAATTGGGAAGTACAATAAATGTTATTCATAGAAAGCATGAACAACTCAGTCTATTTCAATTTCTATCATATCGTATCAAATGCACTTATTTTACTCAACAAGCAGACGCAAAGAAGATGAGAGTGTTCATCCACAGGTATAGTTCCTCTGAGTGTCCTGAGAATAAGAGACACCATCCCCATCCTCAATTCTTTCCCCCAGTATACAATGCAGTCTATGACATAATTTTCACATGATCTTTGCCCAATAAACCTTGCAGAAGACAAAAAGAAAAAATGAAGAGAGGAAAGATCCAACAAAAATGGGAGCAATTTGTGATGATTAATGCTTCTCTGACAGACACCCTTTGGGGAGGAAAGAACATAATCATGTTTTCCAACAAGGATCCAGCCTTCCTTTGACCTTCCTTAGAAGGGAGAGACAGTTTACACAAATACCAGAACTGTCAACTAAGATGCAACGGATGATCGTGAATGGTCGTGGGATAGTTGTGTGATGGCAGAGAAACAGTTACACAACAGCTGAGGGGATTGAGATGGGGCAGCTGTCAAATAGTTATAGGACGATTGTTGGATGGCTGTACAACTGTTGCAGAATAAGACTGGGGTAGAACTAAAGTGATTATTGCTGAACAGTTGCAAGATAACTAAGGGATAACTTTAGAATACCACAGATGGCTTTGGAATTGGAGTGGGATGGTCATGGAATGGCCATATGATTTTTGTGGGATAACCATCAAATGAACTACCAGCTACGGCCATATGATGTTTGTGGGATAACCATCAAATGAACTACCAGCTGACAGGAAAAGCACCACAGACTCTGAATATTTTTCATGCCAGAATAGTTTTCAAATGTCAGAATGGATGAACATGCAAAAACAACATCCTAATTCTGTGTTTTCACAGAATGACTAAAATCCGATTTACACTGTATCTTAAACCCCCAAAATGAAAAGAACCATTGGCCTTGAAAGTTTCAGATCTCATATTCAGCTCTCCAACAACACAGAAACAGCACTTTGTTGCTTTGTGTTGCATGACGTGTGTTAAGTCATGCGTATGTTGAACCTGATCATTTTATCCAAAGGACTGATACTTTGGCTATATTGGAGGATGTAAAGTTATAAAAAAACAAGCTCCAGAACAATATGAAAACTAAACACGACAGACTTGGTCAACAGTATCAAATTCCATAAACCTACCACACATCCCTAGGTGATTGTAACTGCTACAAGTCTCTAATATAAAAAGGAAACAAGAAGAAGTCTATAAGACACCATCCTTCTATTCTTTTTCCTTGCCTTCCATATTCTTAGTTCTATGTCTTTCATTTTGAAGAAATATATATATATATATATATATATATATATAAGAAACTAATAAATTCCAAGGATAAGTACCGAGCACCGTTCCAGCAACTTACAGAGCAGCTTGGTGTTGCAATGACTGCAAGAAATATTACATTATAAACAAAGCTTGCTCTTATGTCTTAGATTGAAGAAATAGGGGGAGATAAGCATTCATACCTGCAGTGGCAGATGATTCTGCCTAACTAACAGTATGTGCTTGAGTGGGTGGATGGGGAAAAATAATCTAAGACATAAGAGCAAGCTTTGTTTATAATGTAATATTTCTTGCAGTCATTGCAACACCAAGCTGCTCTGTAAGTTGCTGGAACGGTGCTCGGTACTTATCCTTGGAATTTATTAGTTTCTTGTATTTTAGTCCCTTGCGGATTCATTCCAAGAACTGGCCCTCAGCACTTGTGTCTTAGAGGATATCTTTTTATATTTTCTACTTTTCACAAGAAAATGTAGCTTGTTTTGCTCTTTCATGATTTTCTTTTGCTTCTTAGATGGCACCTTTGGTTGGTTTTTTGAAAACTCAACAAACATACTACAGTATTGCACACCAGCCTTTTCTGGGATTGCATTCTTCTTAAAACTGAAAAGGCAGAGGAGTCAAATTACCACTTTCCGCGCTCACTGAGGAGAAACCACCAAGTTTCGAAATATCGGTATATGACCAGGAGTTATATGTTAGTGAGTTTCCCTCCCTATTGAGGATGTCTCTCCCCCTTGGAGAATATAAGCTTGCTGAAGGCTCATTTTGAGAAGCATTTATTTTATTTTTCCCCATCCACCCACTCAAGCACATACTGTTAGTTAGGCAGAATCATCTGCCACTGCAGGTATGAATGCTTATCTCCCCCTATTTCTTCAATCTAAGACATAAGAGCAAGCTTTGTTTATAATGTAATATTCTTGCAATTGCAACACCAAGCTGCTCTGTAAGTGCTGGAACGGTGCCGGTACTTATCCTGGAATTATTAGTTCTGTATTTTAGACCCTTGCGGATTCATTCCAAGAACTGGCCCTCAGCACTTGTGTCTTAGAGATCTTTTTATATTTTCTACTTTTCAAAGAAATTAGCTTGTTTTGCTCTTTCATGATTTTCTTTTGCTTTTAATGGCACTTTGGTGTGTTTTTGAAAACTCAACAAACATACTACAGTATATGCACACCAGCCTTTTCTGGGATTGCATTCTTCTTAAAACTG
>CM031595.1:70299159-70314159 GCA_018398815.1 Conus ventricosus | reverse complement strand
ACATACCCCTCCCCCCACCTCCCACCCCCACTCTTTCAGCACTTGCTGTCTTCAAGTACATGTATAATACACACCCACTCAAACACATGGAACTCTGAACATGAGCACACAAACATATCCCCCCCCCCCCTCTCTCTCTCTCTCTCTCTCACATACACACACACACACATGTACACACACACATACACACACATATACATACACATATGTGCACATGGACAGAGTTACTACAAGAAGAAAGAGGAGTCAAGCTGAATCCTCTATCAAACATCAAATAATAGTATTTTGAGTTCAACAATGAATAGAAGAACCATGTGCAGCTTGCACATATGAAAAACTGACAAAAAGAATATGACACTGGCTGCATTTAAAAGCAAAGTTGAAAAAAAAGCTTCACAAACAAGACCCCCCCCCCCAAAAAAAAACAACAAAAACTGAGAAAACATAAACAAAAAAGCAGTGCTCTGTGGCCGTTAGACCTCATCAAATAATGCCCCAGCTAATATAATTTTTTCTTTCTTTAAAAAAAAAACAAAAAAACTGCTGACAAAGAATTAAAGAAACACAACAATACAACAAATAATAATTCAATAAAACACAGCACAGTAAACCACAACATACTGTAGCATAAGACAACACAATCATCAATACAGGAAAAAAAAAAGTCTGTCAGTCTCCATGGATGTGATTTATTTTTTCGTAAATGTCAGCAGGATTACACCAAAAAACAAAAACAAAAGTGAACCTAATTTAACTAAACTTCATGAAAAGATGAAATGTGGCCGAAGGACAATCCCATTAACTGATGGTGCAAATCCCTGGCACAGAATGATGATCAACTAACTGATCCAGGATCTGTCAGCAAGATTATTACAAATTTCATAACACAAAATCAACAGAACTAATTTTTTCAAAAGAAACTTGGGGGAAAAGCATGATGTGGTCCACGGACAAACTCATTAAATTTTCTGTTTTGTTACAAAGATTACATGACAGACAGGATAACTGTCTCAGCAGAGTAGGGTAACTACACTACACTACCAGAACGACAATATGTCAAGACAATGGCAATGATTCATACTCATAATATTTGACTGCAAACTTGGTGCTTTACCAACTGAGCCAACCAGATAACCCAAACCCATTGATCTTTACTCTGGATCTGAGAATCAAACAGCAGGTCCTGGATCTGTTTACATTCTTGATAAATTTACTAAACCTTTTTCACTGAACATGTATGCTGTGAAGTTAAGGATCTGTTTACATTCTTGATAACTTTACTAAACCTTTTTCACTGAACATGAATGCTGTTAAGTTAAGGATCTGTTTCCATTCTTGATAAATTTGCTAAAACTTTTTCACTGAACATGAATGCTGTGAAGTTAAGGTTACTCATTGACAACTATTTACCAAATAATACATTTTCATGAACTATTAAAGTTTCCCAATGATTTAAAGTGATATTTTGGATATGCCACAGCCTGTTCACAAAAACAAAAGTGTAAAGGAGTACATCCTTCAGTCTGAACCAACTATTCCTTCCCTTGGTTGATAAAGAATTTCACTCATGACCTGCAGAGATTGCTGTCCCAATTGTGCCCTTCTGCTTGGTTGATAAAGAATTTCACTCATGACCTGCAGAGATTGCTGTCCCATGTGCCCTTCTGATCATGTTTTTTTTCTTCTTTCTCCTCTTTGATGTTTAGAAAAACACAACTATACATGACAAAGATGACATCTGCAATTGCTGGTTCTTAGCACAAAAGTTTAAGAATGCAAACATTCATCAAAATGCCAGGTTGTGTCCATTGTGTTAAAATGCCCAAATGGATCAACAGCATTTAAACTGCTTGGCTTCAGAGCACATTGTAATTTACGAGATTATCCTTCAAAGATACTTAAAAACCCATCTATTTCAGGTTGTTTTGTTCACAGCAAATAAACACAAACACTACTGAATAAGTAATCGAACGTGTCAAAGCTTTAAAATGAAGCACAGTTTTACACAGGTGAGTGGTGATGCTTCATGCCAGAGTAACCTTTTTTTTTCTCCCTATTTTTGTCATTCCCTGTAGTATTCTTTTTTCCCCCTTCACTTGAATCAATTATCATTGTCATGGCACTCTCGCATTTGTAGGTGAAATATATTTTCATGTCTGTTTCTTTGCTCTCTCTCTCTCTAATACTCACACACATACAGACACAAGCATGAAAACACACACACACACACACACACACACACACACACACACACACACACACACACACACACACACACATTCAGAGCACTGAATAACTGCTTACAAGACATACACTGAGATATACATTCAACCACATCCCGGCAAATACAAACACAATTATCTTACTGATAATGATATGACAATTAAAAACAGCAGAGAGCACTCATTATATAAACACCACCAAAAAAAGCTGTGGTGTACCAAGTGAACATAAGCCTCCAGTTCAGACTGGAAACCCTTCTTCAGCTCAAGGCCAGCTTTCTAAATTGTGCCTAAAATGCACAAAAAAAACACATTCAGAAATCTGTAAAAAAGAAACTATTTTCATTGAGAAATAAAGTGTTCCAGTCTCCCTTACTGTTTTTCTACACCTTCCTTTCCCATACCTGGTTTTACAGAAAAATCCAGCGCGAGTATTCATGCTTTCACTGAATGGTTCAGTCATTTTCAGCACCCCCTTCCACAAAAAGAGGTTTCACACCCCAACAGAGGAGCAAGAAATCTTTATCAAGTGCTTTTATTGTTTCATTAGATTCCTAATTGTTCATGTTTTTGTTCACCATTTTGGCTGTAATGTTGATAGATGATATCATCTGCACCAATGGCAAGTGCTGACACTGTGACAGGCACAACATTTTCAACCCCCTTGAAACAAGCTTTTAAACACAAGTACTGACTTCCTTGGCTATATAACCATAACAATATCCTGAAAAATCTTTGTCTATCTTATATTTCTAGTTTTCTGGAATCTTGTAGCTCAAGCAGCTAGCTGAACAAAATACATGACCAAACAAACAAGCCAAAAAAACAAGGAATATCCAGCAAATTATCTTCTTTTTTTGTTGTTGACATTAATCCCCCACCAAAGCTACAAATTATTGATAATGACAGCGAGGACGGAAAAATCTACTATAACATTTTCAGGACACCTGAGCCGAACTCTTACAATTACATGTATCTTTGCTGGAAAAGGATGTCTATTACCACAAGACAAAGATACACACACACCACACACACACACACACACACACACACACACACACACACACACATTCACACACACACACACACTTGCCAACTGTCACACAAAAAAAGATATTTTTCAACCACATGTACTGAGATTTCAGCACAATAAAGCAAACATTAGCATGTCTTAAATCCATAAATCGTGACTAAACACAGCATGCTTGAAAAATGTGCCAGCAAAAGTACGTTCTAACTCCAGCTGAGACTTCTACAATAAACAAAGCAACAGGACGTCACAAGCTTCATAAAAAGAGCTACTCCCCAGGAGTCAGAACGAGTGATGCCAGAGTAAAAACACTGACATAACATATCAAGAAGGAAAGGGGCTTAGTAGACAACACTTTTGCCTAAGAACGAACACAACAACGGGTCCATGGTTTGAATCTTGTGCAATGGTTGCTTTCCATTTTCTATTAGACCTTAACCTTATCGCAATGTCCCATGCGATAGTGACGGCAACTCAGTCGACCCGTTTACGACGAGCCATCCCCTGGTGACGGCAGCACTGCTGTACTGCCCGGACGTGACATGCCTCCATGACGGCACAACTATAAAAAAATTCCCATGTTCTCTTGTCTACCGTCTAGGGGATGCAGCTGCCATAAATATTTAGAACAGGGTTCTAGCCACTGGAAGGGTAAGTTTACATGTACTAGCGATGACCTTTGTGACCCCAGAGTAGTCCGAACAAAGAGACCCGTCTGGCACTGAGAAGCACGTGTGGAATTTCCTGCTTCACGAATACATCGGGCAGAAGGAGAATGACATGTGGTTTGAGAACTGGTTCAGCAAAGTAGTTCAGAAAATGAGGGGGGTAAAGGTGTTCAAGTTTATCGAAAAGAATCTGAGCTTGATTCATTTGCTCTGTGTATTTAATAGTTTTATACGTCTTATCATCTGAAGCCACAACAGTGAAAAGTGTGTACTGCGTGTAATGATTTAATTTCCATTAAAAAAAAAAAGAATTCACTTGGATTACACATATTGAATACCTCAGGCTTTCTCTGCATCTATTCAAAATAAGAGTGACGTTTTATGACCCTTTTCTTCCTCATTTGCTGTTGTCATACTAACCAAACAAACGTAAACAAGATTGTGTTCTCATACATTCTACTTAAGTTGTTTCTGTAACAGTAGCATTGCTATTTTACCCCAAATGTATTCAATTCTATGCTCATTACAAAGTTCACGCTTTACCCTTTCCATTGATATATAACAGTTGCTTGTTACGTTTATATTAGGAGACGTAAAATAAAATTAAAAAGTGCAAAAATTGCGCGTCTGCAACGGTTGTAAGCACATGCAGTGCATGTGCATGCACGGAAGTGACGCTGCTCTGTCACGCCCATCTGGAAAGTATTAAACAGTGTTGAGGTGACAAGTCTTACCAGTGAGGCACTAAAGCAAGGTCCCACTTGCAGGATTCATTTCATCTAAATATGAACCCATAGCAACAACGGACTTGTCCCCAGCAAAATCCTGTCAGAAAATCTGTTTCAATGAACGGCAAAAGAAGAAGAAGAAGAAGAAGAAGAAGAAGAAGAAGAAGAAGAAGAACAACAACAACAACAACAAAGGTAGCATCATATTGTGGCAATGCACTCTCCCGAGGGAAAGCAGATCAATTTCAAACAGGGAAGTCTGTTGTTACAATAAAGTAATACACGATGGCAAAACCAATTTAAATAAAAAAAGAAGAAAGAAGATAAAACGTCACAATAAATAAGTAACATAAATTCATTAATAAAAGACAGACTCTGCTGGACCTGTGATGTCAAGCAGCCCACAAGCCACTGGGGCAATAATGGTGACAGTTACTCACTTGCCGTACTTGGTATCCCCCACTAAAAGCTCTGGAGCGCGGTACCACCGTGTGGCCACATAGTCTGTATAAGTTTCTCCTGGCTGAGCCAGGGTGCGTGCAAAACCAAAGTCACAGATTTTCACAATCCCTGCTTTGCTGACCAGAATGTTTTCAGGCTTGATATCCCGATGAATAATCTGCACATCAGACACATTGAATAAAGTTTACTAAAATAATTCTCATCATCATCATAATGATGAAACTTAATAAAACACTTTTCCAACTAAAGTTTCTAAACAATATGCTTCCCAATGAAACATACAAACAAACAGAAAACAAGCTTCATTTTTCTGTATTTGATTTATGAATTGATACTAAAGAATCCATTTCAAGGTCTTGAATAAAAAAAAAAATCACAACAACAAACAGAAAATAAAGGTATGATTTATGAACTTGATGAAGACAGTTTCGCAAACGACAATTTCACAGAAACAAGGCTACACCTATTTGTCATGTACATAAGCAGCAATCTTTGGTATGTCCATTAATTCTAACTGATGGTTTGATAACAACAACAAAAAACATGTTATCTCAACATGTTATCGATACTTCTGTCACTAAGATGGTAACAACATGAGCACCTTTACGTGCCATTTTATGGAGACTAGTGACAGAAATCACAGACAAGCATAAAAGCATGCAATTTGTATATGTATGCATACACACATATGCATACCTAGACAAAACAGAACTCAAAACAAGCAACAAAACAGAAGAGGACCAGGGGGTAACTTACATGGTGTAAGTGACAGAATTCAGTCCCTTTGAGAACCTGCCATAAAATCTTGCGACAGGTATTCTCGTCCAGGCCGTTAGGACACTTTTCCAGTTCATCCAGCACAGTGTGGTCCACAAACTCAAACACTAGGTAAAGCCGCTTCTTCCGCCGGAACACCTCTATCAAGTTCACCAAATGGTCATGGCGAAGTTGCTGTAAGAAAACAAAACAAAACAAAACAAAAATAATAATAAATGAATAATAAACCTACTCAAATTTCACACTATGTTGCACTGTTTTTTCTTAATTGTAAACAATCATTGCTACAACCCTTAATAATCAATTGTGCATGAAAACCTGGCTACTTTCTCATTGGAGAGCATTGTGTCATAGTAAGGAAACTTCCCAATTTTTTCTTTTCCTGTCTGCATAACATTATTGAATTTGAACACATCAACTTTCTGCTTTTTCTCTGGTAAGTTTATATCTGCGTATTTTCCTACTGTATTCTGGGGGGACAATGTCTTGTATGTACACTATGTAAATGCTGCACTCAGGTTCTTGACTTATTGCCTTAAAAGAAAGACTAGCACTCTTATCACCACGAACAATTTTGCACATCATATAAAATTATTGCCACCGCTTCGGGCCTACTGGCGAGAGGGCAGAAAAAAATGGCATGCCAAAGCGAAATTCAAATGATGGATCTTGGATTTTCTGGCTTTCTAGGCAAGTGTGTTGTCCATTAGTCTGCTGTTTATTTCTATTTCACTGGTAAAAATAGGATCATAGGCCTGAATGTAGTACTGTCGAAGAACCTATAGTCTGATTTCTACAAGGCCTGAATAGTGTGTTGGATTGTTTAGGTCTCATGCATTAGATCCTCTTCCTGGACCTTTTCTTTCTTATTCATTTACTATTGTATTTTTCTAGACATAACCTCTCTGTACTCTGGCTTCATGACAAAGCAGATGTGGTGCAGCCTACATGGGAAAGTCTACACACTAACAGGACACTGTGATGAAACAAAACAAAAAAAAACAAAAAAAAACTAGTATGATTTATGAAGGCATTAGACCAGAAGATGTTGTTGAACTTTTCAACCATGACCTTCATAGATTCAGAGAGACAAAGCTTTCAGTAGAATGGAGTATTCCTTGGAAGATAAATCTGGTATCACAGACGTATGCTCCAGAAGCTAAAGAGCTTTTTTAAGGAGGATGACTGACACTGGAAAGTTTTCAACCCAGGGACATTTCACTACTTGATACTTTCATACTTTTACTGATATATTTTGTCACCAATAAAGTTTTATAAACATCAGATTATATATTTTTTTTTCTTTTCAGCAAGAGATGAGTGCTAAGCCCAGGTTCAGTCAGCAGTATTATAACGAGCATGTTTTCAACAAGAGCATCGCTTGTAAATGGTTTAAACGTATCCTTCAATTCTGGAGGCCATAATCTGTTTTCACAACAGTGCGTGCAAGAACTTTTTTCATCATCATCATCATCGTGATTTGTGATTTGTTGTTTTTATGGCCACTCTTAACTTCTCTTTGGAGATAATAAAGTGTTCTTGACTTGACCTGACTTGACTTTTCACGCTTCTGTAGCCCACCCAGTATTCCCACAAGAATCCTACTGTGCAAATTTGAAGTACAAGCAGATGTTTACACATGAAAATTATCTACGGACTACAACTGTGGCAGATTGGCACATATGCCTATATGGAAGGGTAGAAAAATCTTCAGTCTCAGTCCAGTCTCTTACTCATGGCAAGGGTGGCAAACCTTTCAACCAAGACTTCAAAGATTGGCAAGACAGAAATTCTACCCTCTTACTGCTCAGTTATTATGCTCATCTCAAACTTTTTAAAGATCATCATCACCTGTCTGTTACTAGAAATAACATCCTACCTGAGAAAATAATACACGCTTCAAGTTCAAGACCTAAAGGCTAAACTAAACCACACACACACACACACACACACACATGTGCATGTGTGTGCGCATATACATGCATGCACACACACACACACACACACACACACACACACACACACACACACACACACACATGTACATGCATGTACACAATAAAACAGCTGTGGTCAGATATTTGTTCTTGTGTTGATCACCTGGTAACCTGATACATGTTGCACAATATACAAGCAATCAAGTTTACAATCTTCACACTGACACAGACACACACACTCATGCACTCACTCACTTATGTATGCATACATGATGCAAAGATCTATGTTAGATATTTGTAATCAATAATTAAAAACACACACACACACACACACACACACACACACACACACACACACACACACACACACACACCTTTTGCTTTGATTTAATGAATGTGTAACTTGGTGTATCTTCCCCTCTATTCATTTATGCTTAAGCCATTCATTTCTTATATCTTAACAGCACATTAACTTTCTTCACCAATTCTAATTAATTTTAATGTTTACATTCATCAGACACATGCTCTATTTCTTCTAATGTTTTTTTCCCCTTTAAGTTTAAATTAAACAAGGACTGTTGCATCCCACTTGTATCAATTTCAGTTTTGTTCTACTTAAAACCCTTGTTTCCACTATGTTTCGTGCCCTTGAACATTGTTAGAGAGACAGAGAGTGAGAGAAAGACAGAGAGAGAGAGAGAGAGAGAAAGACAGACAGAGAGAGAGAGAGAAACACAGCATACAGCTGAGGGTGATACACTTGATTGTGTGAATGTGGTGCAACACACATGATACAAGCGCATTAATACCTTCACAGACGTGTAACCTAGCTTGCCCCCGCTCTGCCCCACCCCCACCCCCACCCCACCCCCCCTTCAAATCTCATAACTGCACCCTGGTTGTGTACCAATATTATATCTAAGACTCTCTAAAGACCTGATCAGCCAACCAGCCCCTGCAGTGAGCTGGAGGTGTCCATTATTTCACCTGCCTGGTCCCCACCCGCACATGGACTGGCCACCTTGTGGGCAGCTGTGCTGGGGCAGGCTGGTGTTGTGGTCACACAACACTGTCACTGGGGGATTAATCAATCACCGCCTGATCCCTTTATCAGTCTGTCAGCCCAGGTCTTATACACCCCTTGCAAAGCAGGGGGTAATATCCCTGTGACAGGTATCCACAGACGGACACACACACCTGTCCTGTACCTTGTTTATCTCAAGAAGGAGCCTTATTCACAACTACTTATCGTCTCACAGTTAACTGTTGGAGGGAGATCTAGGTGTGGGTTGGCAAATCACTCAAAATCAAAACTGAGTGGATTATGGGAGAAACAGAGGAGATTACTCCTACTGTTTAAAGAACATACTGGTCAGTCTTATATCATGTTTTTTGATCTCACGAAACATTATGCCACCTGCCTGTGTATTATCAACAGATCAGAGATGATTATTTTTACTGATGTAAAAGAGATGAAAACTGCATACTAACAATCCCCTCTCCTTCCCTCCCCTCTTAAAAAGTCAGAACAGAAATGATTATTTTTGGTGATTTATTCCTGCTCATAAATAAAAAAGATGCATATTGAAAAAAAAAATCTAATTTACAGAACAATACAAAATCTTCAGTTACTGCTGTGCTGCTGGTGCTAAAGCATTCCAGGTACACTTACACTCACTGTAGTATTCAAACTTTCTGTACTTGTCTACACTAGTAGATCTGTAATAGCATCTGACTGCAATGGGTAGCAAAATTATTTCTGCAAAACTCTCGAGTTCTACTGACACTACTGACCATTGCTCTTATGTTATATTGTAAAATGAAGACAATTTACTGGTTTTAACATTCATTTCATAGCATGTTTCTCTCTCTCTCTCTCTCTCTCTCTCTCTCTCTCTCTCTCTCTCTCCTCTCTCTCTCTCTCTTCTCTCTCCAGTTCTCTCTCTCTGAACTCTCTCTACATGTGTGTGTGTGTGTGTGTGTGTGTGTGTGTTTATGTGTGTGTGTGTGTGTGTGTGTGTGTGTGTGTGTGTGTGTGTGTGTGTGTGTGTGTGTGTGTGAGTGCATTTGTGCATGCGTGTGTGTGTGTGTGTGTGTGTGTGTGTGTGTGTGTGTGTGTGTGTGTGTGTGTGTGTGTGTATGTCACTATGTGCCCACACACACTATACATCTCATCAAAATGGTTCTGAAATGGGATGACATCAAAGAAAGGCATCTTGAATACATTAATTTATCTGATTAAATTACTGATACCAGGTCAAAAAAAACCTTTGACAAATCAGTTCAAATCTATATGACAATAAAAGTTCTTTCTTTTGCTTCATTTAAAATTCAGACTAGTCTTCAAGTTCCATTAGTTGATCTAACATGCTACCTGTCTCCCAACTGGAATATTCAAAATGTTGAGATAAAGAAATACACAGTAGAAAAGCAGTCTTTAAAAAACAAAAAAGAAAGAAACACTATTCAGCTAGACTTATGAGCCTTAATTAAATTAAACAACAAGGTACATGGACGTGTATAGTAATAGTATGTGCAGAACAGACATGTATACACAGACACACACACACACACATAGATACACACTCATTCGCTCATAGTACTGATAAGTCTTCAGACTAATAAAACATCAATAATAAACAAGTCATATTTTGAACCAAACAGGTCCACTGGTTCCAGGCAACCAGGGCACTGACAAAGCCTGAACCACATAATCCTTAAAGTAATCAAAGAATCACCTTACTAGACAAGCAATGAACTGCTTAGCTTGGTGTATGAACAGATTAAGTGTCATGTAGTGATGAACATGGTTGTTAGCATTCCTAATAACAGACCATAGAAAGGGTGTGTGTGTGTGTGTGTGTGTGTGTGTGTGTGTGTGTGTGTGTGTGTGTGTGTGTGAGAGAGAGAGAGAGAGAGAGAGAGGAGTGTATGTGTCTATGTGTGGTGTGTGTTAAATGTCAGTGATTGTGTATGAATGTGCGCGCGCGCGCGAGCGCGCGCGCGAGCGCGCGCGCACACGCGCGTGCGTGCATGCGTGCGTGCGTGCGTGTGTGTGTGTGTGTGTGTGTGCGCACATGTGCATGTGCATACAGATGTGCAAAAGTGGGGCCTACAGGTGTGTGTGTGTGTGTGTGTGTGTGTGTGTGTGTGTGTGTGTGTGTGTGTGTGTGTGTGTGTGTGCGCGCGCGCACATGTGCATGTGCATACGGATGTGCAAAAGTGGGGCCTACAGGTGTGTGTGCGCGCGCATGTGTGTGTGTGTGTGGTGTGTGTGTGTGTGTGTGTGTGTGTGTGTGTGTGTGTGTGTGTGTGTGTGTATGGGTGTGTGTGTACAAGTATTCATGTATATTTTGTGTATCTTAAGTCTTTATCCATGTGAGAATGTAAATTATGTTCGTGTTTGAGTCATTTAAGCTTTATGTTCGTATCTGAGCCATTTAAGCTTGACATAATTATCAAACAAATCAAATCCATGCAAACAACTTGAGACAAACAGACAAGCAGGCTTACAGATAAGATAAGATAATGTTGCTTATAGCCCAGCCAACCGCAAAGGGCCACATCAGGGCTGGACTGACAAACAGACATGTAGATGTAAAGACAAAAGATGAGACACAGAGCAACAAACAAGAGAGAGAGAGAGGGAGAGAGAGAGACAAAGAGAGAGAAAGAGAGAGAGAGAGAGAGAGAGAGAGAGAGAGAGAGAGTGAGAGAGAGAGAGAGAGAGAGAGAGAGAGAGAGAGAGAGAGAGAGAGAGAGAGAGAGAGCGAGAGAGAGAGAGAGAGAGAGAGAGAGAGAGAGAGAACAGAGAGTGAGAGATACACTGCCACTGACAGTGCCACTGACACATTTTAACTGGCATTAGCTTCTCACATCCTTAGTGCCATGGGGAGTTACAAACTAACAGTGTACAATTAGCAATGAGTAAAGGGGAAATACTCAAGCACATCCAAACACATGCAAGCGCATGCGAGCGTGCCCACTTACATGAATACTTCAACTATGTGCAATTTCTAATTTATGGTAGCATTCTACATCTAAACACACACACACACACACACACACACACACACACACACACACACACACACACACACACACACACACACACACACATCACCCTTGTCATAATAAATGTCAGACCCGACCACCCACCTGTTATTATTTAAATACTAAGCATTCATCGCCAGTCAAATTTTTGAGTAGTTATTTTGTTTTCCTTGTTTCTTACTTTTTCTCATCCTTCTTTTCTTCCTAGTACCGAGAGAGAGACAGTCAGACAGAGACAGAGAGAGACAAAGAGACAGAGACAGAGAGACAAAGAAAGAACAGAGAGACAGACCTGAATGAGTAAAATTCACATTATAAGCTTGATATATTTTTTCAAAGATTATAGTGTGCAGTATTGATAGTTTAGCCATAAATTAGGTCCTATACAAACTACAGTTTGACATACTAATATTACAAAGGCAAAGCAAATTAATGCAGGTGTTTGCAGCTTTTTGAAGTATTATGTCAAATTATAAGAATGAATGATAGCTTAATATGAATGATGCCTTAAAGAACGTTCTAGGTGTGTGTGTGTGTGTGTGTGTGTGTGTGTGTGTGTGTGTGTGTGTGTGTGTGTGTGTGATATATATATGTGTGTCTATCTTTCTCTTGTGTGTGTGTGTGTGTGTGTGTGTGTGTGTGTGTGTGTGTGTGTGTGTGTGTGTGTGTGTCTGTGTGTGTGTGTGTGTGTTGCGTGCTGTGTACTGTGTTGTGTTGTGTGGTGATGGAGGTGGAGGTTGTGGTGTGTGTGTGTGTGTGTGTGTGTGTGTGTGTGTGTGTGTGTGTGTGTGTGTGTGTACTCTTGTGTGTGTGTTGTGTGTGTGTGTGTGTGTGTGTGTGTGTGTGTGTGTGTGTGTGTACTCTTGTGTGTGTGTGTGTGTGTGTGTGTGTGTGTGTGTGTGTTTAATTTTACTTTATGTAAGCCAACAATGAGTGTTATCTTTGCATACAATCTCTCCCCTGACTGTGAACTAAACCAACCATGAGCACAAAAGTTACAGGCCCTGGATACAGGCTTCTTATAGTCCTGGGTGGCCCCATTAATGATTTATTACTCCAGTCTGACTGCTCCGTCCTTGTCATGCTCCAACACTGACAATCTCCCATGAGATCAATACTGGCAACAGTGCCTACCTTTTCATGGCAAGACAGTAATCTTGGGTCACATCAATGCTATTTTGAGACCAACAGTTTTAACAGAGAGTAACCTGCCTGAGAATGAGGATCAATTCTAAAAGGGTCCGTCATATGATATAAAAATGTGAGATGAGAGGATTTATCAAAGGAAAAAAAAAAGTCAATTATGATGCCAATGGGAAATGTTCCTGAGATCAATACAGAGTTAGAGAGCAGTTAACACCTTCCAAACAAAGGTAGTAATATTGAGCTATTAACATGTTTCAGGTGACTTAAAGCAAACTTGAGACTGAAGTGAATGCTTTCGATCAACCCTTAGACATACACCTTCTTAGACGGTATTGGTAAATGGGCAGAATGGCCCAGCGGACAGAGGTAGGCAGTGTGGTGGGTAGGGAGGTTTCGGGGACGGAGAAGAAGAATAAACATAGGGACTGGGAACATCAAGAATTTAATTGCCAGGCATCAAGAACCTGTACTTGAGAACAACAGTATAAAAAACAAAGTAGCCCTGATTGTTTGTTCAAATCAGCGTTCAGTTTCCTCCTTAACAACCGCAGTCGGTAATCACAATATTTCACCAACACCATTACCAGCTCCCTGAGCTTAGAAAGACATCTTATGGACTTTACATCCATTGGGTGCGCTACAGTGTGATCGATCTGCCCGTAAATGCCTGGGCCGCTTATCCCGACCTAAGTGCTGCCTGCATGGCCCGGTGACTGTGGAAAATAGCAGTGGTCACGCTTCGTAACCACCTATCAGGATCACAAACCACTTGCAGATCTGACTGGCTAGCAAGAACTTTAAGAGAGATTCAACAGCTTGGTATACAGTAATGTACAATTGTTTACAGGTATAATTCAAAACTTTGTAACTCTGATGACTGGCTTTTGTTTGCCAGCTTGGAGAATGTGGTGTGTCTGTACACATTTTTCTAACGCCTGATCCAACACAAAAGTCCATAATGATCCAGTGAATATGATCAAAGCAGGATTTATAAAGCGTAGGACCAGGAAAGCTCCATCTTTGAAGGAACCATGTGTTCACAATCTTCCACTAAATATGTTACTGTAAAGTCTTCTATTTGCAGTTCCATCCTCCTGCTAATTTGGTGTCACAAAATGGGTGGATTGGGACACACACAGACAGACTGAAAGACACATTTGAACAAGACAGACAGACAGACAGACAGAGAGAGAGAGAGAGAGAGAGAGAGAGAGAGAGAGAGAGAGAGAGAGAGAGAGAGAGTGAAAGTGAGAGAGATTTAGAGAGAGAGACTAGAGAGAGAGGCTAATAAAAACAAACAAAACCCATGATCAGCCCATACAGTCATCTTAGCTTAGGCTTAGGACAAACTAGAATTTTCAAACTGATCAGAATGTTCCTCCAAAACACATTAAATTTACTAGCTTGGCTGGAAACCCAAACTTACCTTTAACATTTTGACTTCACGCATGGCGATCTTTTTCACCATCTTGTCATCTTCACTTTCCAGAAACTTCTTGATGGCAACCAACTGTCCTGTATCTTTGTGTCTGCACTTGAGCACCATTCCATAACTTCCCTCCCCTACCAAGCCAAGGTTTTCGTATTTCTCCATCCCTCCGTCACCTCCTCCTCTCCTTTTCCGCATCCGGCCGTGCGGTACTGCCCGCTGTTACAGGCACCCTTATACCATGATGTTTTCTGGAAGGGAAAATATACACATGTATTGGTATCAATTACTAAACTTACTAATAATTAAAGAACTTGTAAAAACAGTTTAAACAGTCAAATGAAACAAAGCAGGGAATATAAATGCCTATAGATAGATCACTAACAGTAACACTCCTTAAATAGTTAGGCTGCTGTTGAACTTAACACACACGCACGCATGCACGCACCAAAAACAACAAAACACCCAAATCACAGTCACAGTCATGTATAGCTACAGAAATCATAAAGAAGCACAATCTGTCTTTTAACTATAAATGCATTTTCTGA
>CM031595.1:70289159-70294159 GCA_018398815.1 Conus ventricosus | reverse complement strand
TTCGAACAGAGCTCAGCATACAAAACGCCTTGTACGCCAGAGAGCTGGTAGACTCTTTACGAAAAGCTGCAAGATCGAAACGAATCTCTGGGTGAAAAAGGTCCACGGAGGTTGATCCGGAAACTTGGAAAAATCCGACACAACTCCTAGGTCTAGACCTGCATTCCGCACGTGAGGCTGCATACGAAGACCAAACGGCGGAATACAGTTAGGGTTGGTTTCGAATTTGTTTTGAAACTGAGGGTCAAAGACACAGTCATAGGCAGGATTCTGCGGTTCTGAGAACAGTCGGATATAATAATTTAAAGACAGTTTCAGCCTGCGGTTGGACAGTGAAGGTTCACCCGCCTCTGCGTACAGGCTGTACACAGGGGTGGTGCGGAACGCTCCAAGACAGAGACGAAGCCCTTGATGGTGGATAGGGTCCAAGAGTTTGAGGTAAGACGATCTTGCGGAGCCGTACACAGCACAGCCGTAGTCCAGTTTGGAACGGACCAGGGCTCTGTAGAGGTGCAGCAAAGTTTTCTTATCAGCGCCCAGTCGGTGTGCGCTACGACCCGCAGAATATTCAGTGCTTTCTGGCAAGAAGATTTGAGGTTTTTGATGTGGCTGAGAAGTTGAGTTTTTGGTCAAAAATAACTCCAGGAATTTGGCTTCTCTTACAACTGGAATGGTGGACTTGTCCAGACGAATTTCAGGATCAGTAAAGAATCGACGAAAATTGTGGAAATGAATTGACTGAGTTTTGGTACGGAGGAGAACGTAAACCCGCTTTCCTCAGCCCACTGTTGGATTCTGTTGACACAAAGTTGGAGTCGAGCTGTACGCTGGCGTAAGAAGCCCCAAACTGATACAGCGCGAAGTTCACAAAAGGGGGACTCAGTGCCCTGGCTTCCGTTTGGGAAAAAGTATTTATTTTAATATAAAAAGGGGTGGAAAAAAGGTGCTCCCTGGGACCCCCAACCCTGCCAGGATTCAGAGGTGTGGTCCCAACACGACCTGGAACTTCGAGGAAAAAAAAGTTCTGAAGAACAGGGGAGGTGCCCCCAAACCCAAAAGTCTGTGAGGTCTAGGTTTCCGCTTTCCCGGGGTGTCGTACGCCTTTTCGGGTCGAAAAAGATAGCCCCCGCGCTTTTTAAACAAAGGCGTTGGGGAGGGGGGTTTCCAGGGGGTTTTAATGGTCAACCGCGAGTGTATTTCCCCGGAAACCGCACTGTTCACTGGCCAAAAATTCGGTTTCCGTTTTCCACATCAGAGGGAGTTGCCCCATTTTTTCCATCAGCTTACGAGGCAGTGGTCAGAGCGATTGGGCGTTTTGGGAAAGGGGTTTGGAAAGGTCCTTTCCAGGTTTTGGGAATGGGAATATCGGGGTTTTCCGCCAGGAGAGTTTATGTTTTTAAAAGTGTATTCGATTTAGCACGGGTTTTGGGGTCAGCTTTGGGGACCCGAAGGTCGTTTTTTTACCCCCGACGCGGGGGCCTTTTGCGAATTTGGAAATTTTTTGGCAGTCTGAATGAACAGGGTTTTTTTTTGGGGATTTGAAGTTTATGGGAAGACCGGAAACGGTTTCCTTTTTGTTACAGTTTGTCAGAGATTTGCTGGTCTGGACTCAAAAAAAAATCAGTGTCCTGGAATTCTTTTAAAATAGGGGTTGAAAATAGACCCATTTTTTGTTTCTTAATTGAGATTTGAGAGAAGAGGGGGTTTCAGTTGTAGGGGCTGTAAAAAACGGGGAAATGGCACTTCGTGCAGATCGATGGACCCCCCAATATAGTCCGGGGACAGCAAGGGGTCACAAACCAAAAAAATCAAAACACGAAAGGAAACCCATGGAAGAGTGGGGGAAAGTTGAATCCGTCGTTCAGACAAACAACCCAAAAACGAAAGGACATCCCAATTAGCAGCCTTGGATGACGTACTGTCACTCCCCCCAAAGGGGGTTTGTGCCCTTTAAAAACCCCCCCCCGCAAAAAAGGGAGGAAGTTCCCCTATCAGATGACAAGGCCCGAGGGCAAACCCGGAAGAAGGTGGGAGATAAAGGGAAAGATTGTCAAGTCTTGTGGAGAGTACTCTCGCAGACGCCTGAAGGGAGGTAACAAAGGGAAGGGACTATACAACAAGTTTTGTGAGGAGAAGGGAAAACACCCCGACAGTCCAAGGGAGGTTGTGAGGTTTCGAAAGAATTTTAAAACCCAGAAAGAGTAAAGGCTTTGACTTAAATTTGGGTTTCCCTAAGAGCACGCGGAAGGTTTTTAGAGATGACAGAAGCTGCGCTTCGAAGTTGAATTTAGCCCACGAATTTTCCAAAAGGAAAATTGTACATCCATGGTGAGAGGGTAAAAGGAGAGAGATCGGTCATCCCCAAATCAACGTCTCCTCCAAGGGAGCAAATTTTGTTATTAGCTTCACGGGTTGTGTGGTTTACAGCCCTTGGCAGATTCCAACAGGGAAGAAGGCTGGTTTGGGGGAGTGGGGATTTTTCTTCTCACTCCCCATCTCCACACTGGGTTGAACTCCTTGCCCGCACGGGCACTGGCGAGAGTTCGAGGGGGGGGTGCTTTTTTTAATCTGCCAGCAGAGTGTTGAGGTGGGGGCAGTCTGAGGGGTGGCGGATTTTTTCCCTCCCCCGGGGGCATTCATTTTCGGTTGGAAGGGGGTGGACCGCTACCGAAAAAATGACAGATCTTACTTGCAAGTCTTCGAAAACATAAATTTCTCATCTGGCAGCAGACTGACCGTGGGGCTGTGGAATTTCTTTCACCGAAGCATAGGGAAAAGCGTCGGCGTCTGACTGCCCACAACCCGTTTCGGGGTTAAAAAAAGATCTTTTTTCCCTTTTGGGTTGTATAGCGTTTTTTGAATCCAAAAAGGACAGTTTCGTGAAGAGGAGGGGTGGTCGCCACCGCAGTTAGCAAATGTGCCCCGGTCATGACAGGCCCATCAGGGGGTTTCCTTTGCAGCAAATACCCACCCTCCTGCCCAGAACAGGGTTGACATGGCCAACCTCTGGCACTGAAGCACTAACGGGGGGCAGCACTACAGTGAACACGAACAACGGTAGCCCACTTTTATGACGGGGGCAGCACAGGGTTCAGGTCAGAAAGGGGGTTGGGGGCCCTCTTTTGCCCCTTTACTGTACCTGGCACCCCCGTCACACCCCGGGCGCCAGCTCCCTTTGATCTCTGCCCCTGAACACCAGATAAAACCCCGGGAGCGAAAACCGCCTTTCGATGAAATTTTAAAGTTTGTGGGGAGTCCCTTGATCTCCCTTCCACTGTTTTTTTGCCTTTAACTGTTCCGATTGTTTTTGTGATTTACTTTGAAATAGAACGGCATTCCCCAACCCCTTGATGGGCGAGGGTCATGCTATACCCTTTAAAGCCCCTTTTTTATGGGAAAGGGCTCAGAGCTGAAGGGGTCTTTCCTGCCCGTCCCCTCCATCCGACCGGAAACCAGAAAACCTTTTTCGTCTAATCTCTGTTGGAATCACTGTCTGTTTTTCAAACCCTGAATAGGGGGGTGCTGCCTTCCCCTTCTTTGGGGGGAAAAATTTTTTTGAAAAAGCCATATTGTGTTTATTATGCTTTATCCCCCTTCCCACCACCCTTTGGGGTCCAACTAAGGGGGGCCCGGGCCAAAAAAACCAAAGTCTTGACCCCCCTTTCCCGGCTTCAGGGGGAAAACATACGACACACAGAACCCCAAAAACCCATCCCCCCCGTCATGCTAACCCGGGAACAGAGAGTGGCACTGCAGGGGTTTACTTGGCCGCAAGGGGAGTCGCTTGACCCCGCCCCAAGAAGGGGGGCCCATTAGTCACCCCGGGCCCCAAAAGGGACTCCCCGTCTAGGAGGGGCCCAGCCAAAGTGATGTGTTGGGGGGGCGCGGGGCCCCTCATCACCCGGATTATTCCCTCCCACCAGGGGCGACCGCACGGGAAACGCGGGGGGTCTTTAAGGAGACCCAGAGAGAAAAGGAGGTGGAAAAAGAAAACGAAGGGGGGAGAAATAGAAAGGCCCCCCCGGAAAGGCGAAAAAAAAAAAGGGAAAGGCGGGGTTTTCTTTGTCAGGATCCCCCCCTTTGCTGTTGGGGCATGGGAAACCTAAGGGCATCAACTCCCTTTCCACTTAGCTTAGGCCAACGCTCTTGGCTTTTTGGACCCAAAGCGTTTTAAAAAAAAAACCCCCCTATCTTTAAATATTGATGCCCCCCCCGCAAAGCCCAAGGGGTCACTGGACCCCGCAAGCCCCCGACCCGACAAGGTCGCAACCCCCGGGGGGACAAAAGTGGGGTGTGTGTGTGTGTTGGGTGTGTGTTGTGGGTGGTGTGGTTTTGGTTGTGTGTGTGAGGTTTTGTGGTGTTGTAGTGTAGTGTAGTTAGTGAGTGTGTGTAGTGAAGTATAGCGTATTTTTAAATCAGAAAAACATGAGAACAAAGGACTTGTTTTAAAAAGAAAATTCATGTGATTTCAAAAAACCCCTCTCTTCTCTCTTCTCTCTCTCTCTCTTCACACACCCACAACCACACCACACACACACACACACACTAGCAGAGGGAAGAAGAGAGGAGAGAGAGAGAAGAGAGAGAGAGAGAGGACTCCCCGAAAACAGGCCCCCACTGTCGTTTTCTCTTTAATGGCAAGAAATATCTTTATCCCTTTTTAAATGGACAATCTGACTCACGTGGGGGGCGTAGACTTTTTTGACACTTCCAGAAAATACAAAAGAGAGAGAGAGGAGAGGGGGGGAGGGAGAGAGGAGACAGCATTGCAGGATGATGGGGCCCCGGTGGCTAGGCATAATTAAAAGGTATCACAGAGTCGTTGTCTGCAATTTTATTTTTTACGAGCAGAAAATCTC
This sequence comes from Conus ventricosus, assembly GCA_018398815.1. Classification (NCBI taxonomy): domain Eukaryota; kingdom Metazoa; phylum Mollusca; class Gastropoda; order Neogastropoda; family Conidae; genus Conus; species Conus ventricosus. The sequence continues at coordinate 70,289,300 of CM031595.1, read as the reverse complement.
CCCGTTATCCCTCTATCTTTTTCCCCTAGCCTTTTTGGCACGCGGTGGATATCCCCATAAATATTACTTCCCTTGAAAACCTTTTTGCCAGGAACATAGGTTTGCTAGATATAAAACTCATAATGGAGACTACTTTCAAGA
>CM031595.1:70271100-70278600 GCA_018398815.1 Conus ventricosus | reverse complement strand
CTGCAACAGCTGAACGCAAATATTTCTGCCTTGAAGAGGTCAAAACATACCTCAAAAGCACCATGACTCATGAGCCTAAACAACGTCTCATTATGCATGTGTTCAAAGACAAGGTTGATCACTCAATCTCGCTGAAATTTCTTCCGAGTTAGTTTGCAGAAACGAACGACGTCAAAGTTACTTCGGAAAATAAATGTGTAAAGGTGTAACCTCCCAGCTGTTGGTATAACCTGCTAATGTACAGACTGTGACAATCGTGACTTAGTAACTGCATTTTTCGGTGCATAATGTCCAGTGAATATGGAGAGAAGGTATGTTATTACGTTATTCAGTCAGAAAGTCTGACAGTTGTCTCTCTCTCTCTCTCTCTCCTCCTCTCTCTCTCTCTCTCCCCTCCTCTCTCCTCTCTCTCTCTCTCTCTCTCCAGTTTCTGCAACGTTTTAATTGCAGCTATACAAAGTGTATTTCAATTTTGTGTTTGTGTGTGTGTGTGGTGTTGTGTGTTGTGTGTGTGTGTGTGTGTGTGTGTGTGTGTGAACTGAATATTGCATGCTGGAATTTTTTATCGAACATTGCCATATTTTGATTGGTCGAGTTCAATGATTTGAAATATCTATTGCCCCTTCCCCCCCCCCCCCCCCCCCCCCCCCCCCCCCCCCCCCCCCTCTAATCCTGGACAGCTTCCGCCGCCCTGTATGGACCCCGCAAAAGGGTTTTTGTGACAGCTAAAATACTCTCTCTCCCCACAAAACACACACCACACACACACACACACACGCACGCACCACACACACACACACACACGCACGCACCGCACCCACACACACACACACACAAAACACACCAAACAGAGCCAGACAATTATCGCATGCATGCACACTCACAAATGCACATAAAAAATATTCACAACCCCGCACGCACGCACCACACACACACACACACACACAAATATATATATATATATATATTAAACGCACGCACGCACACATTATCAACGCACTTGAGTGCGCGCGCGCAAAGGACACACACACAAACACACACACACACACACACACACACACGCACGCACGCACGGCACGCACACACAAACACACACTCATACAAATGCACAGACATCGCACGTGCGGGATACACACAGAAAGAAAAGACAGATAGAGACACACACACCACACACACCGCAGTGCACACACACACACACATATATAATATATATATATATATATATATATACAAACAAACTAATAATTCCAAGGATAAGTACCGCACCGTTCCAGCAACTTAAAAGAGCAGCTTGGTGTTGCAATGACTGCAAAAAAAATTGAATTATAAACAAAGCTTTCTCTTATTCTTAGATTGAAGAAATAGGGGGAGATACGCATTCATATCTGCAGTGGTAAAATGATTCTGCCTAACTAACAGTATGTGCATGAGTGGGTGAATGGGAAAAAAAATTCTTCTCAAAATGAGCCTCAGCAAGCTTTTATTCTCCAAGAGGGAGACATCCTCCCAAAAAGGGGGGAAAACTCACTAAAAATAAAAACTCGTGGTCATATACCGATATTTCGAAACTTGGTGGTTTCTCCTCAGTGACCGCGGAAAGTGGTAATTTGACTCCTCTGCCTTGTCATTTTAAGAAGAATGCAATCCCAGAAAAGGTTGGTGTGCAATACCGTAGTAAAGTTTGTTGAGTTTTAAAAAAACCAACCCAAAAAGGCCATCTAAGAAGCAAAAGAAAATCAAAAAGAGCAACACAAACTACATTTTCTTGGGGAAAAATAGAAAAAATAAAACGATATCCTTCTTAAGACTCAAGTGCTGAGGGCTAGTTCTTGGAATGAATCCGCAAGGGACTAAAAATACAACAAACTAATAAATTCCAAGGATAAGTAAACCGCACCGTTCCAGCAACTTACAGAGCACTTGGGGTTGCAATGACTGCAAAAAAATATTGAATTATAAACAAAGCTTGCTCTTATGTCTTAGATTGAAGAATAGGGGGGGAACGGTGCGGGACTTTTCCTTGGAATTTTTTTAGTTTGTTGTATTTTAGTCCTTGCGGGTTCATTCCAAGAACTAGCCCTCAGCACTTGTGTCTTAGAGGATATCGTTTTTTTATTTTTTTTTCACAAGAAAATGTAGTTTGTGTTGCTCTTTTATGATTTTCTTTTGCTTCTTAATGGCACCTTTGTTGGTTTTTTGAAAACTCAACAAACATACTTACGGTAATTTCACACCAACCTTTTCTGGGATTGCATTCTTCTTAAAACGACAAGGCAGAGGAGTCCAAATACCACTTTCCGCGGTCACTGAGGAAACCACCAAGTTTCGAAATATCGGTATATGACCAGGGTTAAAATGTTAGTGAGTTTCCCCCCTATTGGAGGGTGTCTCCTCTTGGAGAATATAAGCTTGCTGAAGGGTCATTTGAGAAGCATTTATTTTTCCCCATTCACCCACTCATGCACATACTGTTAGTTAGGCAGAATCATCTACCACTGCAGATATGAATGCGTATCTCCCCCTATTTCTTCAATCTAAGACATAAGAGCAAGCTTTGTTTATAATTCAATATATATATATATATATATGTGTGTGTGTGTGTATGCGTGTGTGCGCGCGTGCGCTTGATATTTATCTACTCACCGTTCACATCGAAAGAAGAGACGAGTGATATCCTAGGTGACCAGGTTTAGCGTATTATTGTTCCCTTACAGAATTGATTATGCAAGAGAGAGAGAGAGAGAGAGAGAGAGAGATTTTGAAATCTTCCCAGAAGTCTTACATCACATCTTACATCACATTACGCCTTGTGTCCAATGATTGGCAGAACATCCTGCAACTAGGCAACGCTCAGAGTCACTGCCCTGGACCTGAGGGGACCGGACACATGACCGTGTGTAACGTGGCCTACGTAACTGGACTTTGCCAGCCCAGACTTGGGTACTGACTGGGTTGCCGCGGCTCTTTGTCCAAGAAGATTTTTATTTTTCACTTAGGTGTGTGTCCAGCACATGATGGTAATTTGCACTTGTTCGCCCAGACGTGCATTCACTCTCTGGTAAAGTCTGACTACATGTCAGAAGATACAAAGAGAGTGGGCAAGAGGGTTACATTTCGACGTGCTGTATAATATTGCGCGTTCTCCTACCTCCTTTTCCTCTTCTTCTTGTTCCTGCTCTTGTTGTTGTTCTTCTTGTTCTTGTTCTTGTTCTCCTTCTTCTTCTTCTTCTTCTTCTTCTTCTTCTCCTCCTCCTCCTTTTCTTCTTCTTCCTCTTCCTCCTCCTCCTTTTTGTACTCAGAAACTATAAGTAAATTTATGCTTTTTTGTACTCCCAGTTCTTATAGAGCAGGGAGTGCTTTAGAATGGGAACGAAGAAATGCTGTGTGTGTGTGTGTGTGTGTGTGTGTGTGTGTGTGTGTGTGTGTCCGTCCGTCTGTCCGTCCGTGATCAAAATGTGTTCCACTCGCTCCAGACAAAACTACTGGGCCGATCTTTCTGAAAATTTGTAGGTATGTTCATTTTGGGCCACGGATGATGCCCGATGTTTTAGTTTACCTCGTTATAGCCGTTACTAACGGCTATAACGGCCTGTAACGGTTTTTCTTCTTTATGGAATATCTCAGAAAGTACTTGGCCGATCTTCCTGAAAATTTGTAGGTACGTTTCATTATGGGTTACGAATAATGCACAATGTTTTAGTTTACCGTTGTAGCCATTACTAACGGCTGTAACGGCCTGTAACGGTTTTTCTTCTATATGAAATATCTCAGAAAGTACTTGGCCGATCTTTGTGAAAATTAGTAGGTTTGTTCTTTATGGGTCACAGCTGATGCCCGATGTTTTAGTATACCCCGTTATAGTCGTTACTAACGGCTGTAACGGCCTGTAACGGTTTTTCTTCTTCATGGAATATCTGAGAAAGTACTTGGCCGATTTTTGTGATAATTAGCAAGTATGTTCATTATGGGTCACGAATAATGCCCGATGTTTTAGTTTACCGCAATAGCCGTTACTAACGGCTGTAACGGCCTGTAACGGTTTTCTTCTTTATGGAATATCTGAGAAAATACTTGGCCGATCTTCGTGAAAGTTAGCATGTATGTTCATTATGGGTCACAGATGATGCCTGATGTTTTAGGTTACCGCTATATCCGTTACAAACGACTGTAACGGCCTGTAACGGTTTTTCTTCTTTATGGAATATCTCAGAAAGTATTTGGCCGATCTTTGTGAAAATTAACAGGTATGTTCACTATGAGTTACGGATGATGTCCGATGTTTTAGCTTACCGTTATAGCCGTTACTTACGGCTATAACGGCCCATAACGGTTTTTCTTCTGTATGGAATATCTCAGAAAGTACTTGGCCGATCTTTCTGAAAATTTGTAGGTATATTCATTATGGGCGACGGATGATACCCGATGTTTAATTTACCATTGTAGCCGTTACTAACGGCTATAACGACCCATAACGGTTTTTGTTTTTTATGGAATATCTCAGAAAGTAAGTGGCCGATCTTTCTGAAAATTTGTAGGTATATTCATTATGGGTCACAGAGATGCCCGATGTTTAAGTTTACCGGTATAGCCATTACTAACGGCCCATAATGGTTTTCTTCTTGATGGAATATCTCAGAAAGTAAGTGGCCGATCTTTCTGAAAATTTGTAAGTATGTTCATTAAAGGTCACAGACGATGGCCGATGTTTACCAGAATAGCCATTACTAACGGTTACACCAGCCCAAGACGGCTTTTCCTCTTTATGGAATATATCACGTGTATTCAGGATAAACTGGGAGTACCTTTATATGCTTTGCATCTTGTCTTCTTCTTCTTCTTCTTCTTCTTCTTCTTCTTCTTCTTCTTCTTCTTCTTCGTCTTCTCTTCATCTTCTTTTTCTTCTTCTCACTGTTGTCTGGTATGTTCGGGACAGTAATACCATTTAAAAAAACAACAACATGCATTTGAATACACTGTTAATGTTTTACACGAGATGCTAAAGAAACGAAAAGTAGCACAGAAGATGGAGCTTGAATAAATGCTGCGGGAAAGGAAAGGGGAAGCGGGTACAGTAACTAACAGTAACAACAACAACACCAACAAAATGCTTTGCAGAATGGTGAAGGGTAGAGTCTGTGTTGTTTTCCATTGTTGTAACTATTGGTTCTGAAACAAATAATTTAATTTAGGCAGAACGAAGTCTCTCTCATACCAGTTTCATATAGATATATAGGTTTGAACCAGTACTAGCTAAATTCTTACATAAATCAAGTTGTAGACAGAGCGAGTTTTAAACAGATCTTTCATTTTGGCATATATCCTGCCATGTCTGGCTAATTGTCTCTGGAAGGGTTTGAAAGCAGTCACTCTTGGTCGGAAGCCAGCTGATTCTGTGAAAATCCTTGCTTCGAGCATTGAACCCCCTTTGTCAAATACACAGTTTCAAATGTCTGTATTTTTTTTAATTTCTTCTTTTTATTTATTTTTTGTATACCATTTCCACACTGGTTTAGAAAAGCCTGGAGTATATTACTGTATGACCTTCCATTGCATTTTGTCTTTTAATGTTTAAATAATTATTCTCTTAAGTTTTTATGTCCCTGTATTCAATATATTCTTTCACTTTCTCTCTCTCTCTATCTCCCTCTCTCTCTGTCTGTCTGTCTGTCTGTCTGTCTGTTACCCCCTAACATCCCCCGCCCCCTGCCTCTTTCACCTGACATTGCATGTATGCCTTTCATTAGCTTGTTTGCCCCTTCTACCGGTTTCTTATGTAAAGTATTTGTTTTGGGTTCTGTTTTGTTTCGTCGAGGCGACGACTATAGATATGATAAAGAATTCCTGTGCGTATATGTTATCCCTAAATAAAATTAAAAAAAACAACTTTTCTCTGCCTTTATGTCTGTTTTAATGTATTTGTCTTTCTTTCTCCATGTCTGTCTTTCTTTCTCCCTGACTGTCTGTCTCTCTTTTTTTTTCTCTCCAATTAAAAGAGAGTATAAGTATATATACAAGCACACAGGCCTTCTAACTTTCGTTTCCCGTCTTCCTAAAACAAATAGTAATTCAGAGTCATCTCTCTGTGTCGTTGTCCTGTTTTACCAAACCAACAGTTCAGACTCCTCATTCCATGTGCGAGTGGACTCTCATAATAACTTTATCGCTTCAGTTCAGCCACCCAGATGAGGGAAGCTATTCAAGCACACGACGCGATTTGGGTAACACCAGACTATTGGTGCGTCTATGACTTCACCGCGATCATTGTAAGTGTCACGCATAATCTGTAATCATGGAAACCCCAGCGCGGTCGATTTCTTCTTGTTACGGAACAAGTGATGTCACTTGACCTATATCCGCCGTAAAGCGTTCAACCAAAGAGGAAGCAAATAATTTGGGATGAACCTATTTTAGCGTGGAAAAGAAGGGAGAGGGTGGTAGGGTGTTCACCACTTACTTAGCGTGGAAGGAGTTAATCTGACACAGTTACGTACTTGTCATGACCACCAAAACCCGGATCCATATACTCGCGGATCCCAAATTGATAAAGTGGGGACAGAGAATAAATTGCCACATATTCTCATCGACGCCGAGGCAGAGTGCATCATATCAGAACATATCTGGCTGACTTCGTGTCTTCAAAGCCTTTTGTTTAGCCTCATCTGTTCAACATGAAATCCACCGTGCTGTTCACTGCCATGTCTCTCATTGCAACGGTCGAGTCTTCGACAATTCGCTCAACGACCTCTGCGCAAGGGTGCGTGTACAAAGGGAAGTGGTACTTAGAGGGAGACTTCCGGCCCCACCCCTGCAGTCCTTGCCGTTGTTATAAAGGGCGGGTGGACTGTGCCATCGTCGACTGCTTCTTCACCCCCTGTGTGGACTCGGTCCTCGACCCTGACCACTGCTGCCCTGTGTGTCCCAATGGTAAGGGGTTTTCTCCCTTTGAAACTCACAGTGAAACATGTGCTTTGAGAGTGCTGGAACTTGCATGATGTGAGACATACACATTTTATAGCAGACTCCATGAAAACCTTGTTCAGAGATGTCCCACCTGATGTGATCTTTGAATTTCTGAAACAGACAAGAACAAAATCTTTAATCTGATCCAACGTTTTACAGAAGAAAGATTTTTAACAACATTTCTGTGTGATTTTTAAAGTGGTACTTTAAAGAGTTGTATGAATTAATTTTTTTAAATGACTTGTGAGTTCACTTCGATGCGGTGACAAGCCCTGATATGGCCCTTTGCGGTCGGCTGAGCTGTAACCAACATTGCCTTACCTTACCTCCCACTGAAAAAAAAATCCCATTGATTACGACTGTAGACAAGTAACAAATAAGGCACTGCCCATGATGACCAAAAAAAAAAAAAAAAAAAAAAAGTACAGCAAAGAGAAAGAAGGAAAGTTAAAAAGAAAGAATGCAAAAAAAATGTGAACCGATTTTTATTTCATGCATCCTCATATAATAGATTCTTTTTTTTCTGTTTTCTTTGTAAAC
>CM031595.1:70251100-70258600 GCA_018398815.1 Conus ventricosus | reverse complement strand
TCATCCCTCATGGCAGTTATTCTTGCAGGTGTTTCTGCCCTTATTTGAGAACGAGAGGAACCAGAAATCGTGGCCCAAAGTGGTGTCTCAGGACGTGTGCCGGAATATTGTGTCCCTCAAGTGCAACGTCTTCATGGTGTCTGGGCACGTCAAGGGAAAGACTATGCTTCCCATGCCCAAAGGCGCTGAACGTGATGACTTCATGCAGATCCTCAGCAGGTCAGATCTCAGCATGTATAAGGTAAAGGCGACTGTTTCTGACGTGAAACACACGTTTGTCAACGCTCGCACGTACTCACGCACACACATTTATGCACAAAAACAAACACACAGTTTAAATGCTGTTAGTGAAGAATTTCGTGTTTACATTTTAATTCCCATTGTTCTCCCCCCCCCCCCCCCCCCCATCCCCACCCCCCTTTTTCTCCGATCCCCTGTCTTTATTTCAACTGTAGTTTGTATGTTTTTTATGTGAAGTCAATGGGTAAAGAAGATAATGGAGAAAGTCGGAATTCAAGTTTGTTAATGATTTCATGAATACTTCAATCTAAAGAACTGCGGGGACCAACACCAGACGAGCTCCTGTTTGGACAGGCAGGCCACAGAACTTTATTCAACGATGAAAGTTAGCAAGATGATGCTAAAGGCGAACACATTCGTTTAAAACAAGACCCCCATGTTGATACCGGAACAAACGATTTTACTGCAAGACCGAGTTATACCAGGTACTACCGGTCTCCTGTCTTACTGTACAAGACTGAGTCAACATACGACCAGTATATGCCATATATGCCACAAAAGAACCAAAGTGCATCTAGACAGCTCCATCGGTACACAGCCAACTTAATGCCAGTACAGGTCAGAATCGTCGGAAAAGAAGCAGTCCAGCGTCATGACATTACTGCAGTAAGCTTGCCCGCCTCAGTCGGTATAGAACTGACTAGCTTGTTTCACCACAGGAACAGGGAATGATACTGCAGGATCTGCCTTGGTCGGCACTGGACCAGTCTAGCGTCATGGCATTACTGCAGTGGGCTTGCCCGCCTCGGTTGGTGTAGAACTGACCAGCTTTCTTCAGCACAGGCACAGGGAATGATACTGCAGGACCAGTCTTTGTCGGTACAGGGGCAGCCTGTGTCATGGCTCAAGAGGCCAACGCCAGTGTATAACCTGTTTGTTTACTCAGCGAGAATTTTTTTTAGTGTACCCTTCAGCCTGAGTCATCGTTCGAGAAGCCAACGTTAGTGTATAACCTGTTTGTTTATTCAGTTAGATTTATTTTGGTGTGTCTCCTTCTCTCTTGTTACAATTAATAAATATGCTACTGAATTCTGATGTACAAATTTTTGGCGCATGTTGCCTTGACCTTGTAAAGTGTTCTTTGCTCTCAGATAATAAGATATCTTCATCTTCATCCGTCGAGTGTCCACAATCATCAGGTTGATTATTCTGACACTTTTGGGAGGTTGACGCCTTAAAAAAACAAACAAAAAAAACCCTATTTACTGCAGGAGGCTGTTAGCTCTTGACCTGAATAGGTCAAGAGTCTCTGATGACACAGCAGTCTCTGTCAAGTTGTTGTTTCACTCCTGGATGGTACGTGGCAGGAACGAGTTCAGTCTATAGTCTCGTACACACTGGAGGCGGTTTAGCTGATGGGAATGCAGTCTTCCGTCACGTGAGGTTGCAGCTCTGAGTTTGGATTTTCCATCAGACAAGGCCTTTCCAAACTCCTCATGTACTAAGTCCTGTCTGATCTTGTAGAGCATGGCGAGCCGTGCAACCTTTCTCTGGTTTTGAACAGACGTAAACAGCCTTTTTGCGTAAATGATGCATGCGTGCATGCATGCATGCCTGTGTGCGGGCTTGTGTGTGTGTGTGTGTGTGTGTGTGTGTGTGTGTGTGTGTGTGTGTGTGTGTGAGTGTGTGTGTGTGTGTGTGTGTGTGTGTGTGTGTGTGTGTGTGTGTGTGTGTGCGCGCGCGCGCGCGCGTGCGCGTTTGTGGGAGTGGAAATTCCATTTTACCTCATTTCTGTGTTCATTGTTACGTTACATATTACTTGCATTACTTTTTTCCTGTAATAGTCTGTTCAAATTCTTTTCCCTGTCACTGAGTGTGTGTATGTGTTAGTGTGTCACCACGCGCGCATATGTGTTTATGTGCTTGAGTGTGAATATGTAGATATGTTGTACATGTATGTGAGCATGCGGTGTGCGAGAGAGAGAGAGAGAGAGAGAGAGAGAGAGAGAGAGAGAGAGAGGAAGAGAGAGGCCGGCCTTGTGTGTGCGCGTGTGTGTGCGTGCGCGCGCATTTGTGTGTGTACTTTATTATTTTACTTGGTTGCTGAGAGTCATTTTATTACCTTTTACATTACATGTTATTTGTTTTTAGTCTATCATGAAATATTCTCTATGTTGCGTACTGTCAATAATAGTAATAATAATAATGATCATCGCTGATGAGATCAAGGTTGAACAGTTCCATTTTCAACATGTATGACTGTTTCCACTTAGACTGTGTCCTCTTGAAGTCCTTTGGTGCGACTGTCAGTCATTCCGGCACTGTTGAGGGTTTGTCATCCTCATGCACTCAACTCCCTTGGCCTCCTCTGATTGTTGTATTTGTTTGTTTGTTCAATTGTTTTGATTTTGCTCTGCGATCAAATGATAGTTCAGAGCTTCTGAAAAATAATCCTGGAATTTTACGCTCAGATAGGAGTTGATTACAGCACGCCCCTGCTCCTGCCCTGCTTTTTTCCCTCACCCTCCAGCATACACACACGCGTTTCTCTCTTCTCCCTCTCAGAAGTGGCCCCGAGCAGGACGCCCTGATCCACGCCATAGAGACTGTGGTGATCGAGTGGGTGCACCAGCTGCAGGATGTGCTGAAGAGAGACCCCACCCACGCCCTGCAGGGCGGCCAGAACCCCACGCCTTTCGTGGAGATCAGCTTCTGGAAGGACCGCTGCGACAACCTCGAGTGTATTTATGAACAGGTGCACCCGTATGACTCGCTCTTGAGTTCCCTCACACTGTGAATGTATGTTGTAGTAGAAAGGGTTGAAGTGGGATTGGTAAGGAGGGATTGGTGAACCCAGGGGTGGGAGGTTTTGGGGGGGGGGGGGAGAGGGGGGGGGGGGACAGATCGTTTGTTTCTCTCTTCCGTTTTTTCCTTTCTTTTTTTTTTAAACAGGTGTGCATGTAGTTCTTTAACCAGTGGCTCATGGGGGTAGGGTCGATGGAGAAACTGAAGGGTGCAACTCAGTTTGTTTCTTACGAATAGCAAAGTTTGTGGCCTTAAGACTTGTAAAGTTGTATACAGAGGGGATGGAAGGTGGAGGACTTCGGGAGCGTGGTGAGGGGGCAGATTCATGATGAGAAGAACGCCGGGATAGTGGGCGAGGAGTGTATCAACACACCGGTGTGTTTTGGGTGATTCTCTTGTTCTATCACGCTGTCGCTGTGTTGGGGTGGAGTGTTTGACTCTGAAACTATCGCTGTCATAAGACTATGAGCAGCCTATTTATGATTCTCTTGACCTCTCACACTGGGTCACTGCGGTACGTACGAATGGAGTGTCTATGATTGTCTAGAAGACTCATGCTTGATGCAGAGGGGTAGGGATAGGGAGTACATGATTGGTTTTGATTCTCAAGTTTTGCTCATGGAATAGAGTGTATGATTCTCTCGATCTCTACTTTGTGTGCATGAAGTTAGTGTATAGTTCTCTGGAATCTTCATGCTTTGGACCTGGGCTGTAGGTGTTGAGCGTTTACGATTCTCTTGAACCCTCAGGCTGTATGCTTGGTGGGGAGGGTGCCTGACAGTACGATTCAGTATGACTATCAAGCTATGTGCATGGGAGAGGAGGGGTGAGAGTGCTTTGGTTCTCTTGAACTATGGCGTTTTATACATAGGTTTAGAGATGGAGTGTGCGTAATTCTTTTAAAACTCATTCTGTATGCATGTATGCATAGGTTTAGGGCGCATTGTGTACATTTTTCACTCACTCTGTATGCATGTATGCATAGGTTTAGGGGCGCATTGTGTACATTTTTCAAGCTCACATCGCATGGGGGTTGGGTGGAGTCTCTGTGATTTTCACAGAGGGAGTATGGAGGCAGGGATGAGTCTCTGTGATTCTCATGAACTCTCACACCGTATACATCGGTTTAGGGATGGAGTGTCTGTGGTTCTCTTGATTCTTCATGCTGTGATAGGAGAAGGGATGGAGTGTCTACGATCCCTTTGAATTCGTTCACTGTGAGAGCTATATGGCTGGAGTATCTGTGGTCCTCCATAATGATCACGTTTTGATGGGTCTTGGGAAGAGCGTCTATGATTCTCTTGAGCTCTAGTATTGTATGCATAAGTGTGGGGCTCCCTTAAACTACCCAGCTGCAGCCAAGAGAGATGGGTTAGTGCGTCGGAGATTCTCCTGAGCTCGAGCGCTCTATGCATCGGGATACAAAGTTTGTGATTCTCTTAAACTGTCACACTGTGGAAATGCCAGAAGGGTAGTAGAGTGTCTATGATTCTCTTTAAACTCTCAATCTGTATGTCCGAGTCAAGGGTAGTGTGTACATGATCCTCATGAATTCTCCCTGAGCATGCATAGTGTAAGGGAGCTCTCATTTTGAAGATATGTGGATCGGATTGGACTCACTAGTGATGGAAAAAAAGAGTGGTCGAAGGGTAAAGAGGAGGGGGAACAAGAGTAAACGGTGCTCTATTGCCTACAGAATCTACATATTAGTACACATTCATAACCGTTAACAAACCCTTAACTACCAAATTAAATTCTAATTATGCACCATGTAGTAAAATTTGATATCAAAATGCAACATCTAATCTACACTCTTGTAAAGTTTGGAGGACTGCAAAGAAGTTCAAAAGCAAAGAACGCTTGCAGTGTCTCGTGCTTTTTTTTTCTCCTCATAGGATATTTTCAGTGTATTTACACTGTGACGTTAGCCAGTGCATCACATGTTTTATACTGATTTGCAACCATGCTTATGAATCATACGCGCGCGCGCGCGTGTGTGTGCGTGTGTGTGTTCGTTCTTTAGTTTTACGCCTGTTCACCCTTAAGTGATATTAGACGGGAAAGGGGGGGGGGGGGGGGGAGGAAATAGGAGAAATAAAGGTATGAAAGAAGAGATTGTTTATGCATGCGTTGATATTGTTTAGAGAGTGTGTGGTAGTAAAGATTATGTGTTTTTCCTACATGCCTACACCTACAATTCTATATAATGATCAAGCTTTCTATGGGATATGAATTGTTGAAAATGACAGAATTAGTAGAAAGGAAGTGAAGTTTACTTTCTACATCAAACGTGACTTAACAATTAACAGAATTGAATCCAACAATAAATTAACTATTCAAGGGAAAAGACCAATAGGACTAAGGTGTAAAACTTCTGAGAAACATTTTAAGAAGATGGAAGTCATTTAACACTTCCTGAACAGTTAATGGTATTTGACGAGTCAGTAAATCCTCTGTAGTTTTCGTCATTAATTCTTTGATACTAGGACAGTGTAAAATCAGATGGCTAATGGAAATTTGATTTCCACATACACATTTAATATCTTTAGAAAATTTTGTTTTAAAAGCATTTAAACGAATTTTGAACATCAGAGAACTAATATGTCTTGAACTTGTATCAGATATGTGATTTAAAATTAATTTGGAATTTATTGTGCTGACGCTTTTTATACAATTGTGTGAATATTGGCTATCTGATGTCTTCAGTATGTTATCAAACATATCTTTCGCTAGTTTTTCAATGTGATTATATATACTCGTGCAGCTCTAGATTTATGTTAATTAGAATTGCCCTTCAGTATTACGTCCTGCATTTTTAGCTGCTCTGTCAACCAGTTCATTGGCATATATTCCGCAATGGGAAGGAACCCAGTAAAAAGTTACACTAATGTCTTTAAATGCCAATTGATGAATTAGCCTACATGTCTGATTTCTAATATCATTTCAAGACGTTTTTGGCATTTTGATCTTTGATAGTGTGTGTATGTGTGTGTGTGTGTGTGTGTGTGTGTGTGTGTGTGTGTGTGTGTGTGTGTGTGTGTGCGTGCGTGCGTGCGTGCGTGCGTGTGTGTGTGTGTGTGTGTGTGTGTGTGTGTGTGTGTGTGTGTGTGTGTGTGTGTGTGTGTGTTCCAGCTGTGCTATCCGCACGTACGAAAAATGACAGCTTTGTTGGAAGAAAAAAACAGCAGTTTCTGTTCAGTCTTCAAAAACATGTACCGAGATACGGTTGCAGGTAATTAAGGACAACATAAGCAGGCCTAAAGTAGGCCGTAATGACAGTTTCTAATTAGTTTTCAGGAATTGGATGTCATTGTAAAATCATACAAATTTGCACACGCTGTAACTCCCGATGTCAAACCATTTGTAAGTAAGCAAGCAAACACATAGTACATGGGGGGGGGGGGGGGGGGGGGGGGGAGGACACTCAATAGATACGAGATGCATGCCTCCATACAAACGCCTTGGAGAGAGAGAGAGAAGGAGAGAGAGAGAGAGAGAGAGAGAGAGAGAGAGAGAGACGGCGCTTAATAGATACGAGAGGGCTCCATGCAAACACCTTAGAGAGAGAGAGACGGCGCTCAAAAGATACGAGAGAGCTCCATGCAAACGCCTTTGAGAGAGGCGTCTTTTGATAAGAGTTAGTTGCAAGCGAAGCGACTGCAGGCAGAAATCTAAACAAATTCTAAAAAGTACATGTATTATAACGACTCCGCCGAACAACGTGGACAAATGAATCACAAGACAAAACACGACGCGTTTCGACCTCTTAGGTCTTCTTCAGGCAAGATAAACAACACTCAGGGCAACGAAAATGAACGAGCAATCACTTATGTTCGTCAAATTCGTCGCAAGATAGGCGTTGAATGATGTTAAAGTCCAGCTTAATTCAGTATTGAAAGTGCAGTAATCGTAACAAGCAACCTTTACACTTCCGATTGCTCGTTAATTTTCGTTGTCCTGAGTATTGTTTGTCTTGCCTGAAAAAGACCTAAGAGGTTGAAACGCGTCGTGGTTTTTTTCATGTGATTCGTTTGTCGACGCCGTTTGGCGGTGTCGTTGTAAATACTTTTTAGAATTTGTTTTGATAAGAGTTCAAGTGGATGATTAGACATACTCCAAAACAAATGCTTACTTTTTCCATTAGGGGTTACCTTCGCCAAGGGTGGCAGTCTTTTCCTGCGCTTGTCTCTCACTCAGGAAGATGACACAACAACTAGCTTTCTAAAGCGATTAAAGAAAAACAAACCGTGCAGAAATGTGGCCCAGGGACAAACAATACATTTTGAGGCGAATTCGTGGAGTGAGTCCAGATCAGGAGACGGGTTAGGAGTTCCTTCGGGAAGACTGCGCAAAACTGTTCACCTGACTTTAAGAAAAATTAATTTCGTAGAAAGATGGAATGTGGCTCAAGATCAACCCGCTTAGATTTGAGTGCGGAATGGGTGGATGCAGGAT
>CM031595.1:70238600-70246100 GCA_018398815.1 Conus ventricosus | reverse complement strand
CGTGTGTGTATATATATATGTATATATATATATATATATATATATGTGTGTGTGTGTGTGTGCATATATATACACATGTATATATGTATGTATGTTAGCATGTAAAGGGATGGTTGTTTGTATGTGTGTATATATGCACGTGCGTATTTGGTATGCCGCAGGAGTTCAGCAAGCTGTACAAAAACTTCCAAGATGTGCTGGATGACATGGACAGACGGATGTCTACAATTATTCTCCGTGGCTTTGATGATTGCGTGACGTTAGAATCGTACTTTAAGGTGAGTTCCTTTTTCTTCATGTATCAAAACTAAATCGTGTTTTTTTTTTAAATGTGAGTTTGAACACCATGGCAGTTGAATCGTTTTTCAGGTGAATGACTTTGCTGAATGCATGACAAGTAAAATCGCGTTCGAAGTTGGGTGGCTTTATAAATTGCTGGAGACTGAAGCATGCTTCAAGGTGGGTGGCTATACTGAATGCGCGACTCTGAAATCATGCTTTGATATGGGTGACTGAAGTAAATCGTGCTTTACGGTGGATATCTCGTATGAATGCATAAAGTAAATCGTGCTTTGCGGTGGATATCTCGTATGAATGCTTAAAGCAAATCGTGCTTTATGGTGGATATCTCGTATGAATGCATACCATTGGAATCGGGCTTCGATGCGGGTGAGTTTACCGATTGCCTGACGCTAGAATCGTACTTGAATGTGGATGGTTTTCATGACTACATGACTCTGAAATCCTGCTTCAATGTGGCTGACTTTAAATAACGCATGACACGTGCATCGTGTTTCAAGGTGTGTGAATTTGTTTGAAATGGAAAATGTGTTTCAGTGTGTTTGCGTTAAGGAATATACCACACTGGAGTCAATGCAGCTGACTTTGATCATTGCATGACACAAATATTGTGCTTCATTGTGGATGATTATAATGAATGCATCATGACATTTAGAGTTACATTTGCAGGCGTGTGGAACTTGATTCAGTACTTTACCACAGCGCCCCGCACTTAACCATGCTACTGACAATACATTACACTATTCTACACCATACGACTTTGAACAATTACCAACAAACAGCACGCTTATAACCCACACATCTAAACCACACCACTTTGAACAATTAACAACAAACAACACTTTCATAACACACGCCTCTGCACCACACCACTTTGAACAATTACCAACGAACAACACGCTTATAAACCACACCTCTATACCACACCACTTTGAACAATTAACAACAAACAACACTTTCATAACCCACCCCTCTGCACCACACCACTTTGAACAATTACCAACAAACAACACGCATATAAACCACACCTCTATACCACACCACTTGAAGCAGTTACCAACAAACAACACGCATATAAACCACACCTCTACACCACACCACTTGAAGCAGTTACCAACAAACAACACGCATATAAACCACACCTCTACACCACATCACTTGAAACAGTTACCAACAAACAACACGCATATAAACCACACCTCTACACCACACCACTTGAAACAGTTACCAACAAACAACACGCTTGTTACCCACACCTCTACATCACACCACTTGAAACAGTTACCAACAAACAACACGCTTATAAACCACACCTCTATATCACCACACCACTTGAAACAGTTACCAGCAAACAACACGCATATTGTCGAAGGGCTTGAAACCTCTTACAAAAGGCATTAAACGCTTAGAGGCAAAGGACATTGTACGTAGTATACAAGTAGGTAATAGACACATTAACCAGTGTACCTTACCCATCGCACACGGTCGAACTGTGCCAAGGAGGACGAAGTGGTCAGGTGACAGATGGCACCTAAGGTAGTAGAGAGTTCGGACCTGCCCGATAGTAAAAGGGGGGAGGGATGTAACCACTAGGACCTCGGTGCACCAAGTGGGCACTAGACACTCAGCCCGCTGAGGTTCTTTTGTAAACAGTCACTGAAGAGCAGGAGTCTTGGACTCGTTCAGATGGTATTGCCGTGGGTCACTGGGTTGGTTCTATTGTCAGGCTGGTTGAATGCCCGTGGACTTTGTTGTAGCCCTCTAAGATAATTACTGTGTTAAGTGACACCCGAAGTCGGCGTGGAAATTTCGATGTCCATCTGGTGCCAAGTGTTTGCTAACCAATTAGGTAGGGATGAGTGTAAATGCTGACGTGTGGAAGAATGTAGTGAATGGAGAATTCGGGTACTTGTGAACAGGGGGTTTGAGAAGCAGCATGGACAAAGGCATGGCCCGAAGGGGAATCCTTTGTTTCCATTCCTATTTTAACTGAGGGAGAACAACGTGTAAGAGAAGACCACCACGAGAGAGAGAGAGAAAGAACAGAGGAGAGAGAGGAGAGAAGGTGGGCAGGACGATTAGGGTCGAGAGAAACGTGGTCTCGGAGATCGAAGAGACAGCTAAGTCTTAGGGTTAAAGACAAGCTGGAAGAGAAGAAAACTAAGTTTGAATCCCAGAGGTGGGTAAAGACAGACAAACTGAAATTGAACCCAGAGGTGGGTGAAGAGAGACGAAGACGAAGAGTTCTGCATCGAGATCCCAGAGACGACCACGAAGACCCAGTCCTAAAGCCTGGAGCCAGTCAACCAAGGGCATCACCATCAAGCAGTGCCGAGAAGACGTGAAGAGACTTTTTCAAGAACTGTGGTGTGGTGTGAAAGCGTGGTTGTGTGTGTGAAAACCTGGCCAGGTAAGAAGTCATTTTATTATAACCCGGGATTAGGAAGTATTGATCTTTTATGTTTTGATCATTTCGTTTTGTGTAATTGGATTCTTCATGTTTGATTATAAGTAGCATAGAAGTTTTATTTCTTGTGCTCAGTCGTGTTAGGAGAGAAACGAATGCGTGACATCCCTTTCCCAGAGAGAGGTGAATGTTTGGTGGGCGCATGAGTGTGCATATCCGTGTATGAGTGCAGGGACAACCTTGGTGTGTTGAGCCTGGCTAATAATACATCAACTTAGTGCACTTAAAGCAATACCATCACGATTTCCCCCGTCCTGGAGAAAGTGGCGAGCCTGCCAGGATTGCATGGCCCAAATTAGTCTCAGGCAGGAAACAAAGTGAGTACTAGAGTAGTACTGGGGTGAAGCGAAAGTGAGTACTAGAGTAGTACTGGGGTGAAGCGTCCACTACAGGCAATTTTAATTAGCTCTTCTAATTATTTCCTTTAGTTCTTTGAGTGTTGAGTATTGACTTGTGTGTAGGGTGGTTGTATTAATCAAAGGTCGTTCAGAGAAACGAAGAACGAGGTTCTAGTCTTAACTCTCACAGAAGCTGTGGTTTAAGATTAAGGCTCCTTTGTGTTAGGAACATTACCACTGGTTGGCGTACTCGTACCGTCTAGTAGATAAACTGTGTACCAACTTTTTCCGGGTTTATAAGCGTAACCGTTTTAGTGGTGCTAAAACATATTGAAAAAGAAATGGCTGAAGAAAGTTTTACCCCCATAGAAAAACTAGTAAGTTTGGGGAAAGAAATGGGATATACAGGAGATGAACTGCATAAGTTCATAGAGACTCAGCAGAAGACTGAGAGAGATGAAAGGGCTGAAAGAAGGAAGTTTGAAAAGGAACAGCTCGACGCCGTCAAAAGAAACTCAGAGGTCGAGGCTGAGAAGCTTCAACTTCAAACAGAATCAGCAAACGCTGAGGCCGAGAGACTTAGACTTGAAACTGCTGCGTCGAAGGCTAAAGCAGATGCAGAGTGTTTAGCTGCCAAAGCGAGAGCAGATGCAGAGAGTACAGCTGCCAGAGCCAGAGCAGAAGCGAATCAGAGATTTTAGCCAAAGAAATTGAGTTGGAAAGAATAAAATCTGAAAATCGTAGTGAAATAGACACCAGTTCTGAGCCAGTAGGCCGCAGACTAAGTTGCGCACCAAGACTTAAACTCCCACTGCTCAGAGAAGAAACTGATTTGATCGATGCCCATATCAGTCGGTTTGAATCGGTTGCCGAGCATGAGGGCTGGCCCGAAGATGACTGGGCAATAAACCTGTCTGCCTTGTTGACAGGTCGTGTGCTACACACTGTTTCCACCTTACCCAAAGCTGATCAGAGGGATTTTGACAAGGTGAAACAAGCAGTACTAAAGGCATATGATTTGACTGAAGAAGGTTTTAGGCGTAAGTTTCTCCAGGCGAGAATCGAACAGGGTGAGACATACACACAGTTCGGTGTTAGACTGGATCACTATTTCAACAAGTGGGTAGAACTTAGTGGAGTAGACAGTGATTATGAAGGCCTCATGACACTGGTGGTGAAGGAACAGATACTTGATGGTTGTGGGACGAGCCTCACCATCCACGTTAAGGAAAAAGGTGCAACCACAATAGCTGAAGTACTCGAGACAGCTGAGACTTACCGGGAAGCGAGGCGTGATTTGCTTGAACAAGAGGAAAGCCCGGAAGCATATTCAGAGGATAGCAGGCCAGCACATGACTCACATAATGAGTCAGTAGTACACACCCGTAGGCCAACGGCGTCACTTGAGCAAACAAGGGTGAAAACCAATAGCCACGTGGCTAGGAATGAGCGTACCTGTTTTCTGTACCGTAAGGCAGGGCACTTGGCTAGGGATTGTATATTTAAGTCACAGAAGGCAGCAGCAATGAGGGTCAGGCCAAGAGAGAGGCAGATAGAAAAATGTGAACAAGATGACAGTGTTATTTTGTCTGGATTGTGCTGTGTGTTCACAGATTCAGGCAATAACATGGATGTGCACAAAGGCCGAGTTGGGGACAATGTGGTTAATGTCATTAGAGACTCTGGGTGCACTGGCGTAATGGTGAAAGAGTCCCTGGTTGAGAAGGGACAATTCACAGGTAAAACTCAGAGGTGTAGACAAATAGATTGAACAGTAGCAGAATTCAAAACGGCACTGGTGTTCATTGATACACCATTTTACAGTGGAAGTGTACAGGTTCTGGCCGTTCCGAAGCCACCATATGATTTGGTAATTGGGAACATTTCAGGAGCACGTGGGTACGAAAACCCAGACCGTGATTTCTGTGTTGAATCAGGGAAAAGAAATCACGGGAGAGGAAGGCCCCAGGCGGTCACACACTTCAAAACGCAATGGAGCGTGTCCGGTGAGACTGACCCCACTCATTTACGGGCAGAGCAAAGGGGAGATTACTCGCTTAGAAAATTGTTTAGGCTCGCTCACACAGGACAGAAGAAAGGTGTCAAGGAGGGCACCATCGGTTTTGCGCTAGAAGATGGGGTATTATACTGAACTTTCACGCATTCAAGTTCGGGGAAGATGAAAAGACAGATCGTTCTGCCTACAAAACGCAGAAACGCGGTGATGTCAGAAAATCATGTGACGTCAGCCTCGGGCCATCTCGGTAAGAAGGCCACACAGAAGATTGTGACGCGAGAGTACTACTGGCCCGGTATCCTAGGTGATGTCAGGTGTTTCTGTGCACATTGCAACACATGCCGCAGGGCACGCAATGGGGTGTTAACATAGAACGCGATCAGACCAGTCTCACAAAAAGGGCGCAGTAGTGCAGTGAAATGGTGGTGTGAATTAGCAACTAGTGTGTGCGTGTGTCTTTTGCAGTGTCGTTTATGCGTGACGTGGCTGGTTGTGGGCTACGTGTATGAAGAGAAGGGGAGAGAATTTCCGTAGAAACATAATGTTTATCTTTATATGGCCACACGACTTGGAGCTGGTGGAGGTCTCAGATTATGTTGATATTTGCTTGGATAGTGTGTATGTATTGATTTTTCTCTAATTTTTGTTGCAAGACAAATCTTGCGTGCGTTCTCTGATGTACGTAGGCTTATGAGAGGCCCAGATTAGCATTGGTTTAAAAATGGGAAAATTATGAGAGTTTCAGCTCCTTGAATGTGTTTTAGCCAACGCAGGGCATTGTCTTCGAGTGGGGGGAATTTGTCAAAGGCCTTGAAACCTCTCACAAAAGGCATTAAACGCTTAGAGGCAAAGGGACGTTGTACGTAGTATACAGATAGGTAATAGACCCATTAACCAGTGTACCTTACCCATCGCACACGGTCGAACTGTGCCAAGGAGGACGAAGTGGTCAGGTGACAGATGGCACCTAAGGTAGTAGAGAGTTCGGACCTGCCCGATAGTAAAAGGGGGGAGGGATGTAACCACTAGGACCTCGGTGCACCAAGTGGGCACTAGACACTCAGCCCGCTGAGGTTCTTTTGTAAACAGTCACTGAAGAGCAGGAGTCTTGGACTCGTTCAGATGGTATTGCCGTGGGTCACTGTGTTGGTTCTATTGTCAGGCTGGTTGAATACCCCTGGACTTTGTCGTAGCCCTCTAAGATAATTACTGTGTTAAGTGACACCCGAAGTCGGCGTGGAAATTTCGATGTCCATCTGGTGCCAAGTGTTTGCTAACCAATTAGGTAGGGATGTGTGTAAATGCTGACGTGTGGAAGAATGTAGTGAACGGAGAATTCAGGGTACTTGTGAACAGGGGGTTTGAGAAGCAGCATGGACAAAGGCATGGCCCGAAGGGGAATCCTTTGTTTCCATCCCTATATAAACTGAGGGAGAACAGCGTGTACGAGAAGACCACCACGAGAGAGAGAGAAGAGAGAGAGAGAGAGAGAGAGAGAGAGAGAGAGAGAGAGAGAGAGAGAAAGAGAGAGAGAGAGAAGAACAGAGGAGAGAGAGGAGAGAAGGTGGGCAGGACGATTAGGGTCGAGAGAAACGTGGTCTGGGAGATAGAAGAGACAGCTAAGTCTTAGGGTTAAAGACAAGCTGGAAGAGAAGAAAACTAAGTTTGAATCCCAGAGGTGGGTGAAGACAGACAAACTGAAATTGAACCCAGAGGTGGGTGAAGAGGGACGAAGAAGAAGAGTTCTACGTCGAGATCCCAGAGACAACCATGAAGACCCAGTCCTAAAGCCTGGAGCCAGTCAACTAAGGGCATCACCATCAAGTAGTGTTGAAGAAGATGTGAAGAGACTTTTTCAAGAACTGTGGTGTGGTGTGAAAGCGTGGTTGTGTGTGTGAAAACCTGGCCTGGTAAGAAGTCATTTTATTATAACCCGGGATTAGGAAGTATTGATCTTTTATGTTTTGATCATTTCATTTTGTGTAATTGGATTCTTCATGTTTGATTATAAGTAGCATAGAAATTGTATTTCTTGTGCTCAGTCGTGTTAGGAGAGAAACGAATGCGTGACATCCCTTTCCCAGAGAGAGGTGAATGTTTGGTGGGCGCATGAGTGTGCATATACGTGTATGAGTGCAGAGATAACCTTGGTGTGTTGAGCCTGGCTAATAATACATCAACTTAGTGCACTTAAGCAATACCATCACGATTTCCCCGTCCTGGACACACACCTCAATATCACACCACTTAAAACAGTTACCAACAAACAACACGCTTATAAACCACACCTCTACATCACACCACTTGAAACAGTTACCAACAAACAACACGCTTATAAACCCTCTGCACCACACCACTGGAACCTTTACTAACAAACA
>CM031595.1:70228600-70233600 GCA_018398815.1 Conus ventricosus | reverse complement strand
CTGGATGTTTAAGTTCATGTTCAAATGAACGGGTATGTCACTCTTTGTGGTTAGGTTCTGGATAGTTAGTCCGTCTGTGAGTATCATGTCAGACACGGAGTCCATGTTAAAGCTGAACTGTAACCAAAACTGACCTAACGTTTACACCCACTGTCCCTCCAGCTGGTAGCGGTGCTGCGGGAGACGCACTACCTGAAGTCTCTGGGCTACGAGGACATCCCGGAAAGTGCCGAGAACCTCTTCATGCAGGTGGACACCTTCCGCAAGTTCGTCGCCAACCTGGATCTCACCGTCAGGTGGTACAACAAGGTGCGCCAGATGGTGATCGAGGTGGAATACCCACTCATCGAGGGTCAGCTCAAAGAGATTGACCAAATTTTGGAGGAGGCTGAAACAACTCTGCACTGGAAATCCGACGGTGAGGGATAGCCTTGGACTGATGTGTCCCATTCGTGACAGACTGTAACACTGACGGTCAATATAACTATTGCAAATATTGTATGGAGCTGACCTCGACCGTGAGGGATATCCTTGGAGTTACCTCAGACTGATGTGTCCTATTTGTGACAGATTCTAACTCTAAGGGTAAATACAAATATTGCAAATATTGCTTTGAGCTGACTTCCACTGGAAAGACGACGATGTTGTGTGCCCCCATTGGTGTTTTGTGATTGGCTTGTCAATGGCGTTTGTGGTTTGAGATCCGCCTCGAAGGTATGGGATCAATGAAGCAAAATCAGCATGCGTGTTTCCACAAGCTGCGGGATGTTCTCATACGCTCGCTCACCAACACCAAATACTAGAAAAAAGAGGCGATAATGTAAAAATCTATCTTGGTCACACACTCACTGGGAATGTTGCGTGCGAGAGATGAACTTGCAACGTGTGTGTGTGTGTGTGTGTGTATGTGTGTGTGTGTGTGTGTGTGTGCGTGCGTGCGTGCGTGCGTGCGTGCGTGCGTGCGTGCGTGCGTGCGTGCGTGCGTGCGTGCGTGCGTGCGTGCGCGCGCGCGCGCGCGGGTGCGCGCGCGCACGCGCGCGTGTGTGTGTGTGTGTGTGTGTGTGTGTGTGTGTGTGTGTGTGTGTGTGAGTGATCTGAAATAAATTTTCGTGAGTATTCTTGATAATAAGTATGTATGGACAGTCGCTCATTGCCATAGCTATATCGTTCCTGACCATGATTCCATCACTAACTACTTGTTTTACAAACGCCTGAACTATATGCAACCCGTGGACTTAAAGAAAAGCACACTAAATTGTTACTTTGTGTATGATGAAGAGCGACACAAATTGCATAGTTTTATAAACCAGAAAGCCGTTACAGGAGATAACGAATCGATCATCGCAAATTAACCATGACAGATAGCACGACGGTCAAATGCTACAATCCCTGCCGCTGTTGCTGCCGCTGCTGCTTTACATTTCTAAATAGATGAGAATTTGTCGCATGAAATGCTGGTGAATGCGCATCATTGTCTGCTTTGCTGCGATGTGTGCAGGCTTGTGGGAGTACATTGAGGCGATCCGTGACAAGGTACACGACCTAGAGAGGAGGGTGCAGAAGTCGAGGGACAACGATGAGGAAATCAGGGACATCATGACCACCTGGACCAAAGTCCCTCTGTACGAGAGAAAGGAAGACAAGCACGGTCAGTACCTGTACCTGCAGGACAGGGAGGACCGCTGCACCAAGCGATACAATGAAATCAAGGTTGCCGGGGAGAAGATCCACAACCTGCTCAAAGTGAGTTGTGTAGTCGGGTCAAGTCGAGTGAAGTCAACTTGTTAATCGCCAATATAGATTTTTAAAAAGATAATGTCGTGCACGTTAATGATGTCGCGACCACACTGGCTTTTAAAACAAAAGCACCCCGCAGCTTAAAGAATGAATTAATACACAACAAAGCACACTGTAACGCTTTTCTAATGCACAGTACAATACAACAACCAGATATGATTTGTGACAGATCATCTTGGTTCAGACAGAATAGTAAAGAGAAGGAAAAGCGACGAAAATTACTGTACAGATAGTCTGGTGGTAGCGTACCTTTGTTACTTTTCTTCGTTCTGTTGTCGTTTGTTTACGAAGATGTTCGTTGCAAAAACAAGAAAAAAGAGTGTTGAATTATGCTTTATTGTACATTTTTGGGTTCAAAATTGATTTATTTCAAGTAACGGTTGTAGTCCGTTACAATTTTTCTTGCCCTCTCTGGACACAGTAACAAAATGTCCAGACCACATGGAATTCAGCAAATTGACGTTAAACGTGTTGGCCCCCCGGCAAATGAAGACTCTGGGGAGAAAACCAAGACATGATTTGAAGGGAAACAGTATACAAGCTGTAGTCGTTGATTTTATTCATAAATCAGGCCAGACTAAATTGATGGCAAAGCCGCATCAATGGCCAAACAATAGGATTTCTCGATCCCATACTCTCGTTGTGTCACCGTTTCCGACGATGGAGTGGAAAGGTACCCACTTCCACTAAGGAAGTCTAGAGAGACGTGTACAAATGAGCACTCCAGTCTACACTTACAACCGCTCTTTATCTCAGCTTTCGGAAGCAAGTGTCGTAACCATTGCAAAATTCCATTTCCAATGTAGTTCCCGAACCAGGCAAAATTCCACACTGCTGCTGTTTTCATCTTCGAACTACAGTTCAAATGGGTTGACGCTTACGAGACCGCCCTAAACACGCACGCCTCTGTGCGTGCGTGCGTGCTTGAGTGCAAGCGTGCGTGTTTGTGTTCAGGCGTGCGTGCGTACGTGCGCGCTATTACGGCTAATTGATCCTCAATTGATTGTAGTGCTTCAGTTGCACTGTTTATGTTTGTCTTTATTCAGAGGTATTTGTAGTACAAACCGCAGTGGTATATGAATCACTTGAATCGACAAATTGCTTCAATGCACCGTTTATAAAAGACCATGTCACAACAGTCTGGTGATGTTCGGAATGAACGATAAAGTAAGCGGGGATCACCATAAAAGATCAATAAAGGGGCGTCTACAAATATTCCAGGTTAACAGTCCGTCCCACAGGCACGCGATGTGCTGTCAATGTGCCAAGCTTGTAATGGAAAGTTATGTTCATCTTCACATTCCTCTGTTTTGGAGTGAATATTATTGGCCTTGGAGATGACAAAACTGACCACTAGAATGATTGTCGCTTCAATTCTTTCATGTCTTTGAATTAGCATTTCATCAATCTCTACCGATCCAGAGAAAAATGCCTTTTGATTTTCATATTTCTGCAAACCCCTACAGCTTCCACTTGTCCACATGTCTGATCTGTAGTAAACGCATGGGGTATGCAACTCGCGGCGATAGTTCTGATGTTCAAATTGCTTTGTAATAATCAAATGCACTGACCCATGGCTTATTCCCACATCATAGATAGTTTCTTCACCCGTCAGTTTTCTCCTTTGTCTACTATTTCCCTTATCTTCTGAACTTTCATTTACCACAAACATAAAAGGCGCACGCGCGCACACACACACACACACACACACATGTGCGCACGCGCACGCACACACACACATATATACACACACGCACGCGTGCACACATATATACACGCACGCGCATGCGTGCATGCGCTCGCTCCTACGTGCACGCATATGCACATGCGTGCATGTACACATCCACACCCAAACGCGTGCACACATATACGCATACACATGAACGCGCACGCGCATGCACATACGCACATTCGTTTACGCCCACATGTAAAGACACACACACACATACACACACATATATGTACATATGCATGTGCAAATACGTGCATAAGCCCACAAATCACACACACACACACATATACACATGCACATCTACACTCACAAACACATGCGCGCACACACACACACATACACACGCGCGTGCGCGCATATATACACACACGCGCACGCACGTGCGCGCACATATACACACAGGCGCGCGCAAACACACACCACACACACACACACACACACACACACACACACACACACACACTCATGCATATGCATGCACGCACATCATACACACACTCATGCGCTCGCACACACACATAGGCCTGTGCCCACATATCCATACACACACATGTGTACATTCACTACACACACATACAATGATAAAAATGGCACAACCAGTGTTGGGTAGGTAGTCAAGGTCTGACCAGCGCGTTGGGCTAATGCGTAGGTCAGATATATGCTAAGTCGTAGCCACGAGACCCTCTTCTAAAATTATCTCATCTTAGTTGTTAATTCATTTATCCATCAGCTTTATATAATGTGCAGTGTGGTTTCAAAACTTAGCGGATGTGGTGTAGCGTATATGGACTAGTTCGCATGCAGTGACGCCTCCTCGATTCTTCTTCTTCTTCTTCGTTCGCTCAAACAGGAACCCCAGATGCACTGATGAAGGCTGCCGTCCGGCGGAGGTCCTCCAGAGATCCGTAGAGTTTCTCCCTCATCGGTTGGTCAGCAGGCCAGGTCTCTGCTCTCAGGTCATGGTGAGTTGGACAGTCTTGTAGGAAGTGTTCCACTGTCATTGGGGCTGTACCGCAGGGGCACACTGCAGACTCGCCAATGCGGAACCTTGTGAACATGTGATGGTGTAGCCTGGAGTGGCCCGTCCTCAGCCTCACAATGTTCACTTGGTCTGGTCTGGGTAGGAGGTAGTAGGGATCTGTCTGGTTATAATCTGGATGTAGCTGAAGCCATCTTTTCCTCTGCTTCTCCTTGATGATCGTCTTGGCCTCTTCATAGGAGATTTCCTGTTCCTCTTGTGGCTGCTGTCCTCCTTCCTTCGCCAGTCGGTCTGCCTCCTCATTGCCTGCTATGTTGCAGTGTGAGGGTATCCACTGAATGACAGTTAGTTCAGTGGCCTGCTGCAGTCTGGCAAGTGCAGAGACAAGGGGGTTGAGGTCCTTGTTCTTTGGGTTCTGTACAGCCTGCAGTACTGACAGTGCATCAGAGAAGATGACGATTTTGGGATGTATGGCCTCTCTATTCGCACACA
>CM031595.1:70196100-70223600 GCA_018398815.1 Conus ventricosus | reverse complement strand
ATCCATTTTCGAACCAATTTTGAAATACAAAACCTTGCTCTTATATTGTACTAAAGTGTTATGAAATAACATTTGACTATGAACGTTCTTGCTGTCTACATCCTCCAATTTAATTTCTTTCTTATTATCTAGATATGTAATAATGACATCTTTCCAAAAGTCGTTTCTATTTCACTCACTTTTTGTAGCTGCTTTGATCTGCAGTTTATCCTGAAAATATTTTGTTCTGTAGCAAGTTTACCCAAATGCCATTTGGGTATAAAGGTCCAGTTTTCGTTAGTAGCACAAAACAGCTTTCCAGCCCATTGTAAATACAAACATTTTTGAAATTCTAACATATTAATCATTTTAAGTCCTCCTTCACCATAGTCACTTTCCATTGTTTTTCTTTTCACCTTTTCGAAAGCTTTACGGTTGCTAAATTTTCTTTGCCAAATAAACCTATACAACAGTGTGTTCGCCTGCCTAAGAATTACTTCCGGGATACCTATACATTGCATAACGAATGTCAACTGGCTAACAATATAAGACTTAACTATAACAATTTTGCCATGTATACTGAGATCCCTTCTACTCCACTGTTTTATCAAATTATGGATTCTTTTAACTCTACTTTTCCAATTATCTTCAATATTTCTAGCCATTGTTTCTGTTTGGAAATAAATTCCCAGGATTTTTATTTTATCAACGATGGGAAACGGTAAATTCTGTTCTTCTCCTCCTTTACCTAGTCGTATTGCTTTGGTTTTATGTAAATTCAGTTTAAGTCCGGAAAAGTTTTCAAACGAGTTAAGTATGTTTAAAGACATTATCATATCCTCTCTATTTTTAAGAAATAGTGTTGTGTCATCAGCTAATTGCTTTATTTTCAATACAGCGTTAACATTATTTTTTGGTGTCATGATACTGAGATAGGACTGTTTCTTATCTTTATTGCCAAAATCTCTACCGCTAAAATAAAGGCCAGGGGAGAGAACGGGCAGCCTTGCCTAATTCCACAGTTAACATCAAAAGCCTCAGAGATCCATCCACCATGGTTAATGCTACTCTGGCAATTGCTGGTTAAAACCGATATCCATGTCTGAAAGCAATTGCCAAAACCAAACACTTTAAAAGCATGCAAGATGAATTTTTTACATATGGAGTCGAAAGCTTTGGAATAATCTAGAGCCACAATGTATCCTGATTTACCCGTTATATTTAAATAATTTATCGCATCATCTATCGTCCTTACAACAGTTGCTATGTTTCTACCCTTTATGTACCCTACCTGATCCTCGTTAACTAATTTCGGTATCACCCTTCCTAATCTCACCGCTAAGGTTTTTGCCAGTATTTTGTAATCAGTGTTTGTTAATGTAATAGGTCGCCAGTTGTTTAACTTATCTCTGTCTAAATCATTACCTTTGTGAAGTAATGTTATGACTCCTTGCTTTTGTGTTAAAAGACAGATCTTCTCTATTAAATGAATCATTAAACGAATCAGTTACTAGACGACCTACTTTGCTCCAGAAGAATTTATAAAATTCGGTGGTTATTCCATCGCTTCCCGGAGCGGAACCATTTTTCATCATCTTGAGAGCATCAGTCGTTTCTTCGAGTGTTACTGCACCTTCACATAATGCAGCATCTTCTTCTTCTAATCTCGCCATGGTCTCTTCCTCTAAGAAACTATCTGTAGCTGCCTTTACATCTGCAGCATTTGTTTTCTGATTATACAGCGTTTTATAATATGACACTTGTTCCCGTAGTAATTCTTTCTGGCTAGTGATAATTTCTCCTGAGTCCGTAACAAGCCGAGTGATTAAATTTTTTCTGCCTCTGGATTTTTCTATGCCTAAAAAGTATTTTGAATTTTTTTCACCTTCTTCAATCCATTTAATTCTAGCTCTTACTTGTGCGCCTTTTGTTTTTTCAATCTGTATTAATTCTAGTTTTTGTTTTACATTCAGGAGATCTGTCTGAAGCTGTTCATTTTGGGGGTCATCTATTATTCTTCTCTCTGTTTGCTGAAGGCGACTCTGTAGTTGCAGAAGTTCGTTTTTTTTTCTTACAAGACACATTTTTACCAAATTCAACGCACAAGTTCCGTATTTCTAATTTACATAACTCCCATTCTCTACACTTGTTAACATGATCGTTCTCTAACCAAACGGAATCTAACAAATTGTTTATTTTCTGTACAAACTCTTCATTCATCAAATAACTATTGTTGAAGCGCCAGTAACCAGGACCACGGATAAAAACTTCCTTCATTAATACCAGTACAATTGCCTTGTGATCCGAATTGGAGAGAAAGTACATGTTGGCATGATGCACATGAACTCAGAATGCTTTCGGAAGCAAGACAGTAGTCTAAACGGCGCGCAATAAATGGCCTATATCGACACCACGTGTAGTCTTTATCAAATGGATGGTGATTTCTCCATATATCTGTTAAACTTAAACTGTCGATGGTCTCATTTAATACCTTAACTTCTCTGATATCATGTGGTCTACCAGATATAATATCAAGTTCATTGTTCAAAACACAATTTAAATCTCTAGGATAATGAGATCTTCTTCATTAAATTCACCAAAAATGTCATTCATGCTTTGAAAAAAGGAAATCTTATCGTTTGGTTCATTAGGCGCGTACACATTTGCTATTACAATATTGCGTTCAAGGT
The DNA here is from genome assembly GCA_018398815.1 of Conus ventricosus. Lineage (NCBI taxonomy): Eukaryota > Metazoa > Mollusca > Gastropoda > Neogastropoda > Conidae > Conus > Conus ventricosus. Next base: position 70,220,931 of record CM031595.1, on the reverse strand, counting down.
ATGCAACAGAAACAACAAGCATTCTTTTTTGTGACCTTATTAATTTTACTTCACCATGATAATTTCTTGAAATTAAAATCACCTCCCCCGACTTCGCGTTGTACCTTCATTATAAAAGATATTACCACCCCATTCTTTGTTCCATGTTTCAATTTCATTTTTTGTTACATGAGATTCTTGTAAACAAATAATATCCATATTTTCTTTTTTTAAGAAATTAAACACCGATCTTCTTTTCATTTGTTTCATAACCCTCTTACATTCAAAGAGGTAATACGTATATTATCCATCGTAACATTTTTTGTTTTCTTTCAATTTCCTTTTGTACCCTTTTTGTTTTCATGGACATCCATAAAAACAAAATTGACATGTATATTATAATATCAACCATAATCATCAATGACACATTTCAAGCAGTATGCAAACTCACAGTCCGTTAGACAATAGCCAATCCGTCGTCAAAAGGTCGATGGGTCACACACAGCGACTACTGCCACCGTTCAACCGTCGCCCTCTCAGAGTCGGAACGCACAGGGCTGACTGAACCCGACTCCTCCCGTCTGGGTACCTTTCCCGCCCCTCCCTTGGGCTGTGTCGCTCTCTGGAACGGCCACGCTTGGGGGTGTCTGACCGTACACGATGACCCTGTTTGAGAGAAGACAGGAGGGTTAGACTGGCGGGTCGATGATCGGCTCCTGTCAACACGCTTACTGTGCTTTGTACCATCGTTTGTAGCTTTTTGTTTGCTGTCTGTCTTTACTTTGCTTTTCGTCTGTGTCGGTTGGTCATCGTTTTGTTTGTCAGTGCAACTGTCAGAGAGTTGGCATGACTGGTCACCCTTTTATGGCCAGTCTGTTTACATTCTCTGCAAACTACCTCATTCTTGCACCCTGACACATGATGACCAGACTGAAAACAGCGGGAACAAACAACAGTCTTTTGCAGAGACTTTTGTTCTCTGTGATATATCTTTGCCGAAAAAAATACTTATTTTCATGATTTTATCAAGTGGAGACTGGGGGACGGTAATAAACAGAAATCTTCGCCCCGTTAAGAATCTTGTTAGTTTATTGTCTTTGTCTCTGGCTCGCTCCATTTTTATCTGCGAACGCAGTTCACAGCCAGCCTGCGCAAGGGCATGTTCAATCTCTGAGTCCGCAACTGAGATAGGGAGGTCGTCTATCCACACTTTTGTGGTTGGTTTTTCAGAATGTATGGGTTGGTGTTGGATACCTGGAGTGAGGTGTCGCGTAGAACCAGACCTTTCACTAGAAGTTCCGTACGGGCCCCTTGGTTGCTGGATAAATACGCCACAGACCCCTGATGTTTTGGGCTCCGAGGATGGAACCCTGTCCTGCCACTCTTTCGGCAGCCAAACATACCTCCAGTACCGAAGGCCGATCGTCGAGGTTGTCCGGGATGTCTTTCTGTTTCAAAAAGACTGGATTAACTGTAGAAAAAGTTGCCATGATTTCCGTAACAGAACGATGCAGAAAGGGTTGAAGCGCTATGACTGACGAGAAAAAGCCCGTGCTAAGAACTCGCTTCAAACTCAAATTCGGTCCGAGCAGAGAGCGACCGCTTCGTGTCCGCACGCGACGAGCGTCACTCACCGAATCCCTGATATGATCTTTGAGGCTGGACTATGAGCATCATTACCTAGGAATGTTATGTGCAGGTACCAGAGATTGTATTCCTTCCTTCCATGGAGACACGAGCTGTGGAGAGCTTCTACGCTCTGATGGAGAGCCTAGTGGGCGACGTGTACCGTCAGGCCTCCTACATCCCCAGACTGGCCGTGCATTCCGGGGTCCAACACTACCAGGTGGGACCCTCTGTGTGTGTGTGTGTGTGTGTGTGTGTGTGTGTGTGTGTGTGTGTGTGTGTGTGTGGAGAGAGAGAGAGAGAGAGAGGAGAGAGAGAGAGACAGACAGACAGACAGACAGACAGACAGACAGAGAGGCAAAACTTCTTTATGTACCATTTGCTTTCAACTCGACTGTTTCACACATGCACCAGAAGAAATATTGTCCATCTATTCAGTTCTGTCAAGGGAGGTGCAAGGCAAATTATTGAAATATATATCTTTCATTAGTCATTTTTTAAAGATAAAATTAATCATAACATATGAGAAGATTATGGGATCCTCCGCATAAAAAAGAGGGGGGAGAGAGAGGAGAGAGAGAGAGAGAGAGAGAGAGAGGAGAGAGAGAGAGAGAGAGAAAAGAAGAAGAAGAAGAAGAAGAAGAAGAAGAAGAAGAAAAAGGCGTCAGTTTCTTACCTTTCATTCTCTTATCAGTTTTGCTGTCATCGGATTTTGATGTGAAAGATAGAGGAATACATCTCTAAATTTCCTCAGTCTCCACATAATTGCGTTGATATCGTGTTCTTTTCCAGGATGTTCCGATTTGTTCTGTTGTACCATTGAGTTATCAATGCACGTGACATCGTGAGTGCCAGGCACGGTTCCTCATAGCTGTTTGATTTCATCCTGTTTGGATGAAAATAACAATTGATCGTATCAACATATTTCACAATTGTTCAGCATTTTGTCGTACACAAAAACGAAAATTCCGCTGACGTCAAGATATGAACCATAATTAAGGAATGGAATTACCGTCGACAGAGTCTGTTCTCCATCACCAGTCAAACAGTGACATGTTAAGAAAGTCCAATGGAGGATCGTAGCCTTTGGAACAAAACAAGGGATAGGCAAAGTCGCTCTATACGTTTGGTAACATTAATAGCCTATGAAATGTGCAGTGAGCTCATTGGATCTGGTTCCTTTCCAGCCTGACATGGAAGAAATGGAGCTTCTGTGCGAAATGAGAATGGAGCTGACCAAACGTACGGATGACATCATCCAGAAAGTGATTGACTACCGGAACTCCTTCGAGAGCTACGCTTACCTGTGGGTGGATGACCGCAGCGACTTTATGAGGCAGTTTTTTGCTGTACAGTCATATGCTTACAGCTGAGGAACTGGACGCCTTGGCAGAGGGCACCCTAGCTGAGAACCCACCAACTCTCGCTCAGTTCAAGGAACAGGTAATTGAAAGAAAAAAAGATGATGATGGTGGTGATAATGTATTACAGTAATGAAGTGGTATTAAGCAACTCAACTCTAAAAATTAGTTCAACTCAGTGCAAAATACAAGGAGCAATGATAAAGACCAAAACAAACTCGTTTCCACTGTCTTATTACACACACGCCACAAAACAAAGAGGGCAAACATAGATGTACGCGGATGCACAGTACTACACACGAGAACGAAAGAATACATTTGACAGATCATCGATGATATTTTTTAAACACGTAGGTTTCAAGTCTCTTTAAATAGACAAGCCTGTTTGAATACAACACACGAGAACAAAAGAATAAGTTGAACGGATCAGCAGTGATACGTTTTAATCACGTAGGTTTCAAATCTCTTTAAAAAGACGGGACTTGCTTAAATGATGATAATGGAATAGGGACCTCGAAACTGAGGAAAGAACAGAAGACAAAAGTGTTCATCGTGTTTCAATCCTTCCCGTACAGATGCAAAAACTATTCGTGTCAGCTGAGGAATTAGGCGTCTTCTTGCTTCAATTTTGTGTTTGTCTTTTATTTCATCATCAAACATTTAACCTGAATAATTGCGAAGCAGAAAATGAGCAAAGTTATCTTTCTCAGCACAAAATAAATCTCTCTCGATGCCGAACCTCTTCTTTGCTTACTCTCACGGATATATCAAAGACTTCTTTATTGCACAATTTTGTGTAGATCGACTTGTACGAAAAGATTTACGATGAAGCTGAGCACATTGTGCCTGGCAGTCGCATCGACGGGTGGTTCAAGATTGACTCCACTATGTTTAAACATGCCTTGCTGAACACCATCAAACAGTGGAGTCTTATGTTCAAACAACACCTTATCGACCACGTCACAAACAGGTAATTTGTGTGTCATATTTAACTGCGCTGTATTGTGTTTCATTGCATTGCATTGTTCTGTTTTCATATTGCGTTACTTTGTATTGTATTGTAAGACTGTCTTGTCACAAAAGATGCGTATGTATGTGATAAATTCAGGTCACTCTTCCGGCCGAAAACGTATTACCATAGTGTGACGTCATTCACTATATGTTTTTTTCTGCAAGCATGGTTCACTTCCCTTTTGTACAACGGGGGAGGGAATGGGGTGCAAACCCTCTGATGGGAGACTTGAATCACAGTCACTGGGATTCTCATTTTTGGGGACAAGTGGGACAGGCCCACCGTTCCATTATTGTGATCTGTTGTTCCCTGTCTGTATTTAGGCACACAAAACTGGCAATCACAAATATGGCAATGTTTTCACACCGCGACAACTAGTACTAGTTGGTGCCCATGTACTCATTCTTTTTGTGGTGAAGTCATTATGAATATAATAAAGAGCTCTTCATGAAAAAAAAATTACTCGTCTATTGTTCACCGTCTAAACGGTGACAATGTGCACACAATTCTCAAGACCCCAGCAACTAAGCAAATTTGGGTGCCTATATATTTAGTGGACATGTTCACGAATTGTAACTTCAAATCATGATGCTAAGGCGTCTTTGGTATAAAAATATATCCCAGGCACATTAAGAAAAGATACATGCTGAATATTTGAAATCCAAATTGACTGCAACGGCCTTAGAGGAAAATGATATTCTCATAGTTCAGGAACCGTTTGTTACGGAAACTATTAAGATTCAAGTTTTCAATAAAACTCAAGGTTACTAAAACTATTTCTTGTATTGATTTTGCCTTTTGAATGCATTTACTGATGGAACATGGGTAATAATTCACAAAGTTAATATTTGTAGTAGAACTTTGTGGATGTTCCTTGATATATCAAATTGAAGGTGATAAGACTGCTCGTTTTATTATCTGAAATAATGTTAGCCTCTTCGTAACATACCTCAGCGTAATGTTAGATTAGCGTCTAATTTGTCCATATCTCACTGTTTATTGTGACAATTCTTGGCAAATCCCGTGACACGATGTCCTTTGAGCAGACTGGAGTTGGCGCAGACTCATGGAATTCTTTTTCTCCATGCGTCCTAAATGTGGTTTAGCTTGGAACTTAAGGTACTGCTCTGACGTTTTCATACACACAGATTTCCTGACAAGTAGAGCCATCTATGGGAAAAGGTATTGCTCATGGCGGATTGTACACGAGTTGATCAGGTTTACGATGTCGCCAACAGAAATCTTGAGGTAATCGAAGAGTTGCTTATGCATCTGATCACACGGTATCCTCAAAACTGCTCTCCTTCACTTCTGTCCCATGAAGTGACCATATTTCAACTCAACACACAGCGCAGGATAGCGTCCCCACAGTGTTGACATGTCACGGAGATGGATGGGCAGATTACGAGCGCAGGGGGTATGATCCAACGCAAAGACCCACGGCATCAGAAAATCAAGATTCTCCATACAGACCAAGAGGTCGGCCGTAGTACATGACTTCACAAACTGGAGAATGAGCAGATCCAGCTCATAGCCTTGAACCAGTGATTGCTTGGGGTTGCACGGCACACAGCTGCTTGATCCATTCATCAAAGGGCAGAGACGCGACGTCACCCTCATCATCCTCTACACCATTCAGTGTCCGATCCGTGTGTTGCACATAAACCCTCTTCATCAGCAGGTACGTTCAGAGCAGTTTCTGACACCTACTGCATGTACCGAGTTCTGCAGATTTGATGGAAACCAAAGAAAGACTCAGCTCTACCATTTGTCGAGATGCCACTGTCAGTGAGTGCTGTAGACCACTCACCGTCATCCAACCAGTCACCATAGACGCGTTCCAGGGCATCTTCTCAGAATGTGTCGCCCCACTTGTCACCAGGAAGAAGTTTTCGCCATGCTCTGTCTGAGGACATTTCCACTGAAGATTTTTGGCCAACATGGAGAGTGTTGATCAGCTACCTGACTTGTGTCTGACGTGGGTCGATGATGTAATTGTCTGGTGGATGATTCAAATCCGTTGCCAGCCATCGGTGGGCTGTTAAGAGATTCTGTTAGCAGTGGCACCATGTATGACTTCGCTGGGGGAGTAGCAGGAGGTTCCATTATGCCGTACCAGAAAGCTATTTCATAGATTACCGTGTAATTTCCGGTATTATTGAGTAAAACATTTTAAGCTTAATTTTCATTCGCTGCTATTATCAAATTGCCTCTACATTCTGTCTTCTTTATGTGTATAGCACTTTTTGTGAATGATGTACCGGCATTTGGTCTTTAAGTACATTGAAAATGCGAAATAAATGCTAGAGACGTTATCATAATAGTTTATATTACAAATAATGGGTTAGAGTGATCTTGCTTTTTAATATGGCCGATAGGGATCATTTTGGATTTTAACTTTAGCACGTGTCTTTAAATGATTTGGTTTCCTTGGCCCTTGAGCGTTTCTATGCCAGAAGGGACCATTGCATTATGACTGGAATGAAAGGACTATTAATATAACACAAAAATTAGGAGCTTTGCATAGGTCATGTTTTGAATATGTCCGACGGGTTCCATCCTTGATTTTATGATTCAGCTTGTGTTCCTAATTTACTTTTAAATACCCCGGGCGGGGAGGAGGTGGGGGGGGGGGGGTCTGTACAATCTTTGCATTATGACTTTAAGTCAAACCCTGCTCCCCATTTGAACCATCCTGTCTGAAAAAAGAAACCCTTTTTGCATAATCACCATTGGTGCCCGTGCTTTCCGAAATGAATTTAGATATTTACAATATAAAAGATTATTTACCATGCTGCAGAAATTGTCTACCTTTCTTGTTATGCGCCAACAATACCCCCCCCCCCCCCCCAAAAAAAAAAAAAAGAAGTTATTCGACTGCAAAAACAACATACAGACGTCAAACACAAACAAAAATCAGGTTCAAAGCCCATTTTCATTTGTGGTTTGAAATGAAGACGCCGAGTCATCGAAGTCGTTCGAATGCTTTGTGGACAGTGTCCACAGACTTTTCGACATTGTTGAGATATGCACTCCCAATATTTCGTCTTTGTATGAACCGAAGACATTAATTTGTTGTGTACTATTTAAAATACACACATTCACAACGCAGTCGCGCGCGCGCGCGCACGCACATACACACACACACACGCACATGCACGCGGGCACGCACGTACGAGCGCGCGCGCGCACGCACGCACGCACGCACGCACGCACGCACGCACACACGCACGCACACACACACACACACACACACACACACACACACACACACACACACACACACACACACACACACACACAATGTGCGTGCATGCACGCTTCTCTGAGGATTCGGGGGTTTCTGTCATTATGATTTGTATCCCTTCCCTCCGAAAAGTCTGTGCCAGTAATTTCCTCATATCTGTCACTTGTCTTTGATTCTGTTTTTTTTTCAATTTTCTCATCTTACTCTTTGTCATTTTTCATATTCACTCACCACTTTCGGCTCTAGTTTCATTTCAAGCTTTCCTCCTCTCTTTTCATGCCAGGTTTTTTTTGGGGGTTGCAAACTGACGACTAGTTCGTGAAAAACACAGTTAAGAGTGGACGCTAACTGAATGGGGATTCAGCTTGAGCTGGTAGAGGACTTAGAACTTGAAATAGCTGCATGAATAGACACGGACACTCTGGACATGTTCGTTGTCTGCTCATATCCAGTTGTCAGGCTGTCGGTCTACAACATGAATCTCAGCTACTCTGTTTGCCTATTAGGCTTTTTTTTAAATGAACGTTTCTTTCAAATCAGTTCTTTTTTTCGTTCCTAGCGAAATAGCTCTGTTCCTCAATGTGGCTTAGATTTATCCGCTTTTGGTTTATGGTGGTAACTTACCTATCATGTTATTCATGGATGTACATATTACCTCCGTCAGGCAGCTTTTGTTGTTTTTTTTTCCTGCGCCTTTTGGAGTTTTGCAACGCGTGCATGCAGGATTTCGCCAAAAATGCTGACCCAAATTCAGTCAAACTTCCACAAAAGATAGGGACAAATGTGTTGACCTTTTTTTTTTTTTTTTTTTTTTAATAGCAGATCCTTGGTGCGAATTTGAATGTAAAAGTGAATCCATTGTCGGTTCAGTAAAATGTCGCAAAACTTTCAAATCGATTAACAAAACTTCGTGAAAAGATAGAATGTCCTCAAGACAGCCACCAACAGAAGAGCCCGGAGAGAAACGGCGGCTGCCTCATCACGTCCCCGCCAACGACCCCAGCGGTCAAGGGAATGACTGACTGACTGACTCTGTGGACTAACCGTTAAATTTTCATGCGAAACTGCACCGAAGGATAGATGGAACAGTCCGTTCGGCACGATTTCTCAAGAACTACCGGCAACAAATTTAATGAAGCTCCCTGAAAAAAAAAAATAAAAAAGGAACGTGCCACATGGACAAATTCACGTTGATACGGATCTGTGGTGTGGATCGGTTTATCAAAATAACGCAAACATCCTTGTGCCGATTACAACGGAGCTTTGTCAAAACATGGAATGTGATCCGAGGACAGATTCATGAAAGTTGTGTATGGATCCGTGGTGCAGATCCAGATCATAGGGCGACGCTAGAATCTGTTTGTATTTGCTTAGGTCTGTGCACTTGTGAATGGATTTCTGGCATATAGATTGATTGTGCAGACACACACACACACACACACACACACACACACACACACACACACACACACACACACACACACACACACGCACACACACACACTGTGGTGGCACATATTTATATGCCTATATGAGCAGCTCCCTTTGTATCAAGCTCAGTTTTTATCGTATTGTTCCAGTCGATTCTTTGCACACTGCAGTGGCAACATGTATGACTGAGGCCTAGCTGGTAGAGTCTTTGCACACTGCAGTGGCAACATGTATGACTGAGGCCTAGCTGGTAGAGTCTTTGCACACTGCAGTGGCGACATGTATGACTGAGGCCTAGCTGGTAGATTCTTTGCACACTGCAGTGGCAACATGTATGACTGAGGCCTAGCTGGTGGATACTTTGTACACTGCAGTGACAATATGTATGACTGAGGCCTAGCTGGTGGATACTTTGCAAACTGCAGTGGCAACATTTTATGACTGAGAGCTAGCTGGTAGATTCTTTGCACAGTGTGGTGGCGACATGTATGACTGATGCCTAGCTGGTAGAGTCTTTGCACACTGCAGTGGCGACATGTATGACTGAGGCCTAGCTGGTTGATTCTTTGCACAGTGTCGTGGCGACATGTATGACTGAGACCTAGCTGGTTGATTCTTTGCACACTGTGGTGGCGACATGTATGACTGAGGCCTAGCTGGTTGATTCTTTGCACGCTGTGGTGGCGACATGTATGACTGAGGCCTGTCTGGCCCTTCAATGTGCAGCCTGAGCGAGCTGTCGGACTTCATCAAAGAAGCGGATGCAGGGATGGGCGAAGAAGTGGAAGCGGGTGACTACGAGGGACTGGTCAGGGTTATGTGTCATCTGAACCGAGTCAGGGAGCGAATGGTGGCCACTGACCAGATGTTTGACCCTCTGAAGCAGACTATCCAGCTGCTTTACGCTTATGGTCAAGAAATGCCTGACGAGGTCCATCAGCAGCTTGCGGTGAGATTCTTTCAAAGGCACTCCTTCACCTTGGAATCGTTCATTTTATCTCCCGTTCAGTCCCCACCGCAACCCACCATCATATTTTAAACCTCCACACACACACACACACACACACACACACACACATATATATATATATATATATATATATATATATATATATATATATATATATATATATATATATATATGAACACACACACGCGCGCGCACACACACACACACATGTTAGTATTGATAAAGAAGTCAGCAACGTAATGTGCGTATTGGAATGAAACATCCATGTAAATAAGTCATTTTTTCCGATTTTGATAACGTCTAATTTTCGTGTGAACAGATGATTTACTTCGACACGTGAAAAGAGTAATACACTGAATTTGTAAACATTTATTCTCACATACTACTTCCATACACTGAAAGAAAGGAATCAATAAGCACAGGCATGTACATGTCAGCATATGGTAAGTCGAGTACAAATGTTAAAGACGAAGAGGTGTTTAATATCACAGACATTAAACGAAACCCTTCGATAGCAATACATACGTATAACTTAAACGCATACCGTATTGTATATAAGAGAAACGGCGGAGGATGGAAAACATGGAGTGTTGTACGCCATGCAGCTGCAGACCGAACACAGTGGAGGAGAGACGTCCAAGCCTTATGTGCCTCCTGGCACAGAGAGATTTAAGGTTAAGGTTAAGGTAAGGTATTGTATATAAACGTGACAAACATAACTTTCCTCACCTGTAATCGTGTAACATTTCCACAGGACAAAAGAATCTTCGATAAACGTAATATGTATTTTCCTGCACGAGCATAAACCATTCTTTCCATTGTTTGTGCAGATGTTGCCTGAGCAGTGGGCCAACACTAAGAAACTATCCATCACAGTGAAGCAGCAGGTGGCACCCCTTCAGGCCAACGAGGTCATGACTATCCAGAAGAAGAGTGCCAGGTTTGATGTGGAACAGATCAAGTTCAGGGAAAACTTCCGAAATCTGAGTGCCTTCAAATTCGACTGCGCCAAACCGTATGAGGTCCTTGACGCGGTGCGTATCAGAACACAGTATCAGACTTTAGCAAAGAGAAACAGACAACAACAGCAACAATACCAGCAACATACAGGTAACAACAATAGCAGCAACAACAACAGAAACAAGAGCTGGATTCACCTTAAAGCTTTTTTTTCCATTCAGCTTAGTTCAGTGACAAGCAATGACTGAATTTAACAGTGGTTAGAAAAAAAAACCGGACCGATGATCTAAAAGCAAAGTGACAACAACATCAACAAAAAAGATACGTTGGTATAAGATTTTGTCTTTGCAGCACAGTTGACACATACATTAAAGATTCGCTATTTTCCCATCTCAGACCAATCGCGACATTCTGAACAAGGAGAAAGCAGCCTCAGCATTAAACGAATCAGGTAAGATGTTCGAGGTGATGGTGGCTGACTTCAAGCAGCTGAGGCAGTGCCGCAAGGAAGTCCGGTCCCTCAAGCAGCTATGGGATTACGTCACCATGGTCAACACGACGGTCGCTAACTGGAGCACCACCCCGTGGAAAAAGATCAACGTGGAGGTAATGTGGAAGACAAATGTCCTTCTCTTTGGTTCATTGAGCTTCATCATCATCGGTAGCAGCAGCATTATAGTCATTACTGTCCCACAACCGTAGGTCGATGAGAAAATATATGGGATCATTGGGCAGGGAGGGTTCTCCACAGTTGCAACGGGTGAAGATTTTTACACCAGTTCAGTCCTTTACGTTGTTGATTCAGGATCTTTCGTTCTGCCTTTGAGGCGTCCATCCTTCACTGTCTCCTGTAGGGTGGTCATGGAGGAGGGGCCATGGCGAGGCACATGACTTGACTTGACTTAGTCCTCTGAATTCCCTGGGGAACATAGGGCCGCAACCACACTCTTCCAGCGGACACGGTTTTGGGAGATCTTCTTCAGCTTGGCCCACGTCATTCCGGCGGCCTTCACTTCCGCGTCGGTACTCCTTCGCCATGCTTGTCTTGGTCTTCCCACTTTTCTTTTGCCCTGAGGGTTTCATTCCAGGGCTTGTCTTGTGATGTTGGATGGAGACTTTCTGAGGGTGTGGCCAATCCATCCCCACTTCCGTTTTCTGATTTCTATTTCTATTGGAACTTGCTTGGTCTTGTTCCACAAGACCAAGAGTGTCACATGCCAGTAGGTAATCTTACGATTTCGATAACAGACGAGAGACGTTTTTTCAGCCAGCAATGTATTGACTTGATAGTGATGTTGTCCACTGCCGTATGTTTTTTGTGAATCGTAACACGTGAACATTTTAAACATAAGGAGCGTGATCTGTCGTCGATGCACATTCCATCTATGACAAGAGTTTCTCTCCTGACGGTCACCGCCCTTTCACATCCTCCAACATTTCACAACCTGTTACCATACAATGAGGGAGAGGAGGTCAAGCTCGCCCCAGAACCAAAGATTTACTGCAGTTGTACTGCCCACACTTTTGCACACCTCTAAGACTTGGACAGTCTGTGAGCGCCACGCTAAAAAGCTCTATCGCTTCCACATTAACTGCCCGCGAAAGTTGGCTGAGGATCACCTGGAAAGACAAAGTTCCTGAAACAGACGTTCTTCCTCGAGCTGAGCTTTCAAACATCCACATCCTGCTGAGAAAAGCAGAAGTTTGATGGGCCAGCCACCTCGTACAAATTCCTGATACGCGTCTTTCTTCTACGGTAAACTCGCGGAAGGCAGAAGTTGACGTGGTGGTCAGAAAAGGCGCTTCAAGTCACAGTTATATCCTTTGCCGAAGATTGTTGACATTGACCAGAGCTGAGAAACAGAATGGATGCCCCGCCAGGCAAAGCTGCGTCAGCAGAGGTGCTGCTTTTTATGAGCAGCACAGGACAGCAGAGGCCCAGAGGAAATGCCAGCTTGGAAAGTCCAGGGTCACTTCATCCATGTCACTTATGCCTAACTTGCGGCAAAGCCTTCAGTGCCCGCATCGGACTGATTAGCCACGGTGGGACACACTGCATCCAATCGTCCTGAACTTGTTGTCCTAGGTCATTGTCAGCTACGACAGACAAACGACACCATATAAGTTACTGTATGGGAATTCAGCATTTGTAAAGCCATTAGTACGCAGCCGCTCAAGTTAAACTGTCATTTCATGCCAACTTCCTGTACGGTACCAGATTCACGTTAAAAACATCACAGCTAACACTGTCATAGTATAATCAGATTTGGCACAAAGCATGAAAATTCAAAAGCTGAATTTCTGAAGCTAAGCGATCTGAACGTGGTCCCGTTATGGCTGTCACAGAAAAGCCTTGATGCTCATTCAGTCTGTGATCGTGATGGTAGTGCAGCTGCTATCTTGTTGAGCACTTCTACCTTTTCGTTTACAATTCCCCTATCTTACAAATATTTATTCCCTTTTGCAAATTTGTCATTGTAACTTCTATCGTGATCTAAGTGCGCTTTGACTTCGGTGGGAATACAGAGACCGCACAACCGAAAATGACACTCTTCTCGTTACTTTTCTGAAAACGGTTTACCCAGTTTTAAATTTCTAACCACAATATAGCAGTTTCGTGACACAGATTACTATGTTTCGTGCGGTGCAAAAACAATATGAGCATATATTCTTTTCAGCTCTTAACTCTTCACAGTGGATTTGATCAGACAGATTATAAATTATGCACTCTAACGTGTGACAACTTTCACTTTCAGTTAAACTGTTCAACGAATTCTGTTCTAAGAATTCATTCCATCCGCAATCGACGGTGCTGGGGGCACCTGGTGAATAGTTCGTCAGGTACGATGCTCCAATAACTCTTCACGTAGTTACCAGAAGAAGAAAAAAAAACAAAAGAAAACAAGATGCGAAGCATATAAACGTACTCCCAGTTTTCCAAACCGCTTATAAATCAGCCAAGTGCTTTATGAGATAAGAAATAAAGGCGAAATAACGGTTTTAACGGTTATTTAACCGATGTACACTTTTGAAACTGGTATTTTAGTCCTCACTGGGCTAAAGCCTGTGTACATACCAAATTTCATCCAAATCGGACAATATGTCAAGAATAACGGTTTTTAACGGTCAAATTTTGAAACACTGCATGGAAGTGCCATTTGTGTGTGATGACCTTTCTATATACAAAATTGCATTAAAATCCACCAATATATAAAAAATAACGGCAAAATAACGGTTTATCGGTTATATAACCGATATACACTTTTGAAACCGGTATTTTAGTCCTCACTGGGCTAAAGCCTGTGTAGATATTAAATTTCATCCAAATTGGACAATATGTCAAGAATAACGGTTTTTAACGGTCAAATATTGGAACACTATATAGAAGTGCCATTTGTGTGTGATAACCTTTCTATATACCAAATTTCATTAAAATCGACCTATATATAAGAAATAACTGCAGAATAACGGTTTTTAACGGTTGTTCAATCCATTTTCAGCATTACATCACTTACATATGGACAGAGGATCCGATTTGTCACAAGATCATCCATACCGCTCATAAATTGGCCAAGTACTTTCTGAGATATTCCATAAAGAAGAAAAACCGTTACAAGCCGTTACAACCGTTAGTAACGGCTATAACGGGGCAAACTAAAACATCAGGCATCATCCGTGACCCATAATGAACATACCTGCTAATTTTCATAAAGGTCGGCCAAGTACTTTCTGAGATATTCCATAAAGAAGAAAAACCGTTACAGGCCGTTACAGCCGTTAGTAACGGTTATAACGGTAAACTAAACCATTGGGCATTATTTGTGACCCATAATGAACATACCTACAAATGTTCAGAAAGATCGGCCAAGTACTTTCTGAGATATTCCATAAAGAAGAAAAAGCGTTACAGGCCGTTACAGCCGTTAGTAACGGCTGTAACGGTAAACTAAAACGTCGGGCGTCATCCTTGATCCATAATGAACACACCTACAAATTTTCAGAAAGATCGGCCCAGTAGTTTTGTCTGGAGCGAGTGGAACACATTTTTGACCACGGACACACACACACACACACACACACACACACACACACACACACACACAGAGCATTTCCTCGTTCCCATTCTAAAGTACTCCCTGTTCTTTAAGAACTGGGAGTACAAAAAAGCATAAATTTACTTATAGTTTTGCTTATACCATTAATCTCCATTGAACATTTTGAAAATGCATCATAACAATATCCTCCTCATCTTGTAGTCATTACTGTTGGTTCATGACGAATATGAACGGTTGGACAGACAATGGAGCTGGACCTCAAGAAGTTCGCCAAAGACGTGCGGATGTTTGACAAAGAGATGCGGGCCTGGGACGTGTATACAAATCTGGACGCGAGCGTCAAGAATATGATGACTTCCCTCAAGGCTGTGAGCGACCTGCAGAACCCGTCAATTCGGGACAGGCACTGGAAGCAGCTGATGACAGCCACAGGGGTAATGTCACACACTGGGAAATCGATATCATTCTGGCTGATAGGTCGAAAGAACGTTGACTCACTGAAATACATATGCACTCATACACGCGCATGCCCAAATATACTGGCACGCACACCACACACACACACACACACACACACACACACACACACACACATACACACACACACACACACACACACACACACACACACACACACACGCACGCACGCACGCACGCACGCACGCACGCACGCACGCGCGCGCGCGCGCGGCGCGTGTGTGTGCACATGCGTGCCTGTTTGTGTGTGTATGTGTGCGCGCGCGCACATGCGTGCCTGCGTGCCTGTGTGTGTGTGTGTGTGTGTGTGTGTGTGTGTGTGTGTGTGTGTGTGTGTGTAAAACAGTGAATGAGAATGTATTTTATCCTCTTGTTTCTGTATCTTTAGTTAGTCTGTTAAAATGCAAAGAAAGTTGCGTTCTTTTGACTTGAAAGGATTGCTTCTCCAAACTCAAGTATGCTCTAATAATGCAGCGTAATTTGAAAGTAAAAGTAGCAGCAAACAAAGAACGAGCCCTACGTATTTAAGAATGTTCGCTGATTCGTGTAACTCTCAGATACACCTGACAATGAACTTGGAACAGTTTTGCGCTGGAAATGTTCCATATTCCATCGCTTACCCACTGTTTTCTTATAGAATTACATCTCTTTTATTTGACTTTGCCTCCTGTAGATTCTCTGTATCCATGCCTACTAGGACAACTGGACATATATATTGTGACTGTAAACGTGAGGATGAAAACTTGCTGTCCATTTTGCTGTGTTTTCCATCGCGCGGCTATTATATGCTATACCTTTTTTAAAAACTCTTATTTGATCATTGATTTCCTGGAGGTGAGTAAGTAGGTGGAATGTATGACATTGACACATACCTAAACTGCATACCGGAATAGCATGGACACATACCTAATCGTGAAATGTTGGTGTATTTGATATATTGAGTGCTTTAAGTCCTGAAATGGCCATGGTTGGCTGGCTAATCAATGGATGAAAAGATGAACTCAAACGACTCTGTGGCTACAGGTGAAGTTCACAATGGACGAACACACGGTGCTGCAAGACCTGTTGCAGCTGAATTTGCACAAACACGAAGATGAGGTCAAGAATATCGTGGACAAGGCAGTCAAGGAAACCAGCATGGAAAAGGTGCTCAAAGAACTGGCCGTCACGTGGGCTAGCATGGAGTTTGAACATGACCATCATCCCAGGACGGGTATCACCATCCTCAGGGCCAGCGAGGATGTCGTGGAAACGCTGGAAGACAACCAGGTCGGTGTCCGAGGACCGATTTTTTTTGTCACTATGAAAGGGTCTGACGTGGCTTTCAGAGATCTTGTATCCGAATGCAAGCTTATGCAATTTCGAGGTATCTATCCTCATTCTCCATATACAAGATATTTTCTAGACCACTTTATTTAAACAGCTGAAAATATTGAGCAGTAGAAATGCGTGTAAACTGTCGATGTTGAGACTGTATAAGAGTAAGCTATGTGTAACTATGTATGGAATACTGGAATGAGCGGCAACCAATAGAGTTAGTGTAAAATATGAATATGGACTTCTTAATGTACTTTTTCTCGATGAATTGATTGTTTTGAAAAGAGACAGGCCGCTAATAATAGTTAGAATACCTTTCATGACTTCATATTTTTTAAATTACATCTACGAACTCATGCTATGTCGTGAGCGCTATCCCAGGATCGACAGTACTATCGTCAGAGTCGGAAAGGAGGTCTTGAGAAGAGTGGACAATGACCATGTTCTGAGGCTGAAGACTGATTGATCTATCAGTTGATAGGTCAAAAGACCGGTTGATAGATTAACTGACTGATTAGTTGGTGGTCGGACGGCTTGATGTATAAGTTGATTGATTTACCTCACAAAATTTACCTCCGGAAATCCTGAAAAATATGTGTTAAGAGTTCCTTTATATGGGATAAGTTTAGCAAAGATGAGGACAAAATGGTTCCGGAAAAAAAAAGTTTTTAGAGAAGGGGGCCTGATTTGGGAGGACCATTGTGGCGATGTTTCACTGTGTTTGTTCCCCATCTGCCTATCTGCATTCTATCAAACCTGTATGTCTCTTGATGCCTTCTCATGCACGCATGTATTCCCACCAGACCATTTTCGTTTTGTTCAGACTCAAGTGCAGAACATGATGGGCTCTAAATACATCGCCTTCTTCCTGACGGAGGTGTCGGAATGGCAGAAGAAGCTGTCTACAGCTGATCAGGTCATCAGCATTTACATGGAGGTGCAGAGAACCTGGTCCCATCTGGAGTCTATCTTCATCGGGTCTGAGGACATCAGGAGCCAGCTGCCCGAGGACTCGGAAAGATTTGACATGATCGATGAGAAATTCAAGGTTGGGATGATAGAAGATTCAAAAGAAATAAGTCTGACATTGAAAACGTATTTTGAAGTATTGGTATTACCTTGTGTGCAACTGAAGCACTGCGGAGCCGGGTATTGTCCTGTATTGGTCTTTTTTTGCGTCTTGTTTACACTGATGTTGGTCCATGGACTTCTCTGGGACACGATGATCAGCGATATTGTCGTCATGCTCAGTGCCAAAGAGCGTGTTCAGTTTATTGTCGATTTTTCACTTGCGCTTTTTCAAGAACTGTTTTAAAATGTAGAACAGATTTAGTCTGTTTTGTTTTTCTGAAACAAATTTTTGACAGCAATTCAGAAGCAAGTCTTTGATCATTCGCTTTCTTAGTAATTAAACTATTCATCGCGTACTGACAAATGCAGTTTCTTGCCAATTACTGTGGATATAGTATCTTCAAAGTATTTTCAGCACTGAAATACGGAAGGGTATTCGAACAGCGAACATTGTCCTGTTTGTTTGGTTGCCGTTGGGTCGGACCGTTAGAAAGGTATTCAAAGGCAGACTGATGTCCGATGACTGTTAGAAATGTATTAAAAAAAACAGACTAATGTCGGACTGTTAGAAAGGTATTAAAAAACAGACTGATGTCGGACTGTGAGAAAGGTATAAAAAAAACACAGAGTGATGTCGGACGACTGTTAGAAAGGTATTAAAAAGCAGACTGATGTCGGAGGACTGTTAGAAAGGTATTAAAAAACAGACTGATGTCGGACTGTGAGAAAGGTATTAAAAAACAGACTGATGTCCGATGACTGTGAGAAAGGTATTAAAAAAACAGACTGATGTCGGACTGTGAGAAAGGTATTAAAAAACAGACTGATGTCCGATGACTGTGAGAAAGGTATTAAAAAAAAACAGAGTGATGTCGGACTGTGAGAAAGGTATTAAAAAACAGAGTGATGTCGGACTGTGAGAAAGGTATTAAAAAATCAGACTGATGTCGGACGACTGTTAGAAAGGTATTAAAAAATCAGACTGATGTCGGACGACTGTTAGAAAGGTATTAAAAAATCAGACTGATGTCGGACGACTGTTAGAAAGGTATTAAAAAACAGAGTGATGTCGGACTGTGAGAAAGGTATTAAAAAACAGAGTGATGTCGGACTGTGAGAAAGGTATTAAAAAACAGATTGATGTCGGACTGTGAGAAAGGTATTAAAAAACAGAGTGATGTCGGACTGTGAGAAAGGTATTAAAAAACAGAGTGATGTCGGACTGTGAGAAAGGTATTAAAAAACAGACTGATGTCGGACTGTGAGAAAGGTATTAAAAACAGAGTGATGTCGGACTGTGAGAAAGGTATTAAAAAACAGAGTGATGTCGGACTGTGAGAAAGGTATTAAAAAACAGACTGAACTTCATCAGTCTTGTCCGCAGGGCCAGTCTTTCGGTATGTAGGTGAACAACATTTGAGGGCTCTCAGTGCAAACTTGACGAAATGCCGGGGCAAAATGGATAAACACAGTGTCCGTTTGAGGACGTAGTTTTCTTATGTACTGGGCTGGCTTCAGTGCACAGGGATTGTGCATTCATATTTCGACTTGATTTCCGCGAAGGCTTCTCCTGTCATAGAGCTGAAACAGGCATGTGCGCCTAGCGACAGTCATGAAAAAAAGAACAGCTGTTCATGGTTTTGGAATACAACCGCTGCCTCAGCAGCTTCATGTCGATGACATAAATGGACAGTGCATGAATGTGTTTTAATCAAGAAACTATTGTAATGTTAAGTGTTGTAAAGCAGCTGTGTCTGCGTGCGGGCCTGAAGAGTGCGTGAGTATAAACAGATCAGGCGTCGGAGTGACTGTGCTGGTGGTGTCATTCCAGGTGTTGGCTTTTCAGGGCATTCTGATTTTTTCCATCCAGTACATTTTTGCGGGATTTGGGTGGAGGTGGATGCTGTGAGGAAGATGGGAGGGGGGGGGGGGGGGGCAATTGCACAGAAAAAGTAAAGAAAAAGACTAAAGAAATTCGTACATCATTTTTTGGGAACAGTTCAGCCCTCATTTGGGTCGAATGGAAGGATGACGAAGAGAAACGCTCAAAGTCTTTGACGGAAGAAAATTAATCTTAAATAAATGTTAGCGAACCGCCAAGAGAAACGTGGACAAACGAGTCACAAGACAAAACACGGCGCGTTTCGACCTCTTAGGTCTTCTTCAGGCAAGACACAAACAAATAGGACAACGACAATGAACGAATTTGTTACTTAGCTTAGATCTCCTCACTCTTCAGCGCAAGCTAGGCAGGCGTTGAAACACGATATAGAATCGTTTATTCAGCATTGCTCAGTCCGAGCGCCCCTACGCTCTTTACTCTCCCCATTCAAATCGCACACGCGCGCGCGCGCGAATGTGTGTGTGTGTGTGGTGTGTGTGTGTGTGTGTGTGTGTGTGTGTGTGTGTGTGTGTGTGTGAGACAATTAACAATTGACAGTTTTATTGACAATAGCCCAAGTGGCTTCATGCCAAGGGGGGGGGGGGGGGGGGGGGGGGGGGGGGCAACTAACTTGTGGTCTTGCTAATGGCACACAAAAATACAATGTACACATATACAAAAGAAAGAAATGGGTCAAAAGGAAACTGCACTACAGCATTCTATCTGCAGTCAAAATAGTCTAACGTAATGCATTTCAGATGAAACATACGTCAATGCTAACTCAAAGAAACAGATAAACAAGGACCATCTGACGTAATCACATATTGAAATTACAACAATCTGTAACACTAAATTTTATAAGCTTAAAATTGGTCACCGGTTCTTGCTCGGAACCGGAAACTGCTCCATGAAGAAAATTTTTTCTTCCTTTGTTCGTGTGCTTCGGCGATTAACTTCGCAAGCGATTTGATAGTATCTCCATCTGCTGATTAAATTATTCGAACTAAGTTATGTCTTTTCATTTCATATTGTTGAAAAACAGTTGATTTGAAACGTACAGCTTTACATTCCTTACAGTCAAACAGGAAGTGGCCTTCGTCTTCTGCCCTGTTAAAACATAAAGGACATATGACAGAAAGATTTGTATCAAACCATCTTCTTTTCGAATAAAATCCAAGGGTTCTAGTTCTAAACCTTGCCAGATTATCCCGGTGCCATTAATGTGTTACTTCGTTGAAGTATGTCTCCTTTTGGAATATGTTTTTAAAAGAGTTGTAGGCCTACCACGCATATTTATCTGTCTCTGTTATATGGGCATGTCAGTTTTGTTGAAACCAATCAGTAAGCCAATGCCTGAATTCCGACAAAAGTACTTTTTCATTACCAACCATCTGGAACTCTTCCAAATCCATTTTTAAAAATCAAAATGTTCTTTTTGTCAGACACACAGTTGCTATATCCAATTTCATCCTGTCTGAAGAGTATTTCATATGCCTCTCTACATAAACGTTTTTCAGATGGTCGAATTAGTTTTAACCAGTACTTATAAGAGTAACAAATTTAGCGTAGCCTTTGATAAACAAAGGGAACCTGCTTGATTCTCCATAGCACATTTTATTCGAAGAGTGAAGGGGCCCATTAAGAAATCTCTTGATTGCAAAAGTGTGTACATTTTCCAGTTTTTGTTTTCACAGAGTCCCCGACTTCAGCAGCATATGCCAAAATAGGCGCTATCTGAGTGTCAAATAGTTTCCGAAATATAGAAAGATCAATAGATGATCTCATTGTACGAAGAATTTCGGTCATTCCATTTCTAGCCACTCTAGCAACTTCTGACTAGTCTGCCGTTAAGCTTAGATTTGTCGTTAAAAAAAAAACCACCTAGATATTTATGTGCGCGCGCGCGCGCGCGCGCGCGCGTGTGTGTGTGTGTGTGTGTGTGTGTGTGTGTGTGTGTGTGTGTGTGTGTGTGTGTGAGAGAGAGGAGAGAGAGAGAGAGAGAGAGAGAGAGAGAGAGAGAGAGAGAGAGAGAGAGGAGAGAGAGGGTCATCTGCGGTATGTTCCTAACACCGTCGGATCCCTGAATGACAAATGACGGTTCTGGTGGTGTGCAGTTGATCGTGAAGGACGTGGAGAAGACAAAGAACGTGGTGGAAGCCACCAACCAGCCCCACCTGTACGAGCGTCTGGAGGAGCTGCAGGACCAGCTGTCCTTGTGCGAGAAGGCCTTAGCCGAGTACCTGGAGACCAAGCGCCTCGCCTTCCCCAGGTTCTACTTTGTGTCCTCCGCCGACCTCCTCGACATCCTTTCCAACGGCAACAACCCTCCGGTGGTAAGTGTGCAGGGGGAAGACGCTTGTGGCTAAGTAATTAATTGTGTAAGTATTCTATTGGCAGTAAACCTAGAGGTCAATACCCCATTTTGAGAATTTTGTATTGTTTAATATCACCTTAGCACGGAGCTTTTCTGAGCAATGGAGTTACCCACATTGTAGAATTATACCATCATGAATGTTATGTCGGCAGCTGTACAAAATCGTCTTCAATTCCTACTGACTTGACACATCCTGATTCTGTCGACGAAAAGATCTGATTATATTTTAAAATGCAGGTTGTGTTGAAAGTAACCCGCCATCCAGGTTCTCCCACGGAACCATGTACTTTTGTATGTTTGGGTTTTTTGGTTATGAAATACTCCACCCACCTTCCTTCACTTGGTTTAAAGTGATCTCGCAGGTACGTTTTATGCTGTTCTGCATTTTACTCTCTCTCTCTCTCTCTCTCTCTCTCTCTCTCTCTCTCTCTCTCTCTCTCTCTCTCTCTCTCTGTTCGTCTATCTGTCTGTCTCTCCCTCTCATACTCACATACATATACACGCACACGCGCGCGCGCACGCACACACACACACACACACACACACACACCACACACACACACACACACACACACACACACACGCACGCACACACACATAGCGCGCGCGTGTGTGTGTACACGCGCACAGGCAAACACGCCATCACTAAAACCAATCTATTGTCACATTAACGTTTGATATTAATGTATAGAAAGAGCGAGGGAACTACTAACTGAACTATAAAGCCGACAACCCGGAGATTTGTCAAGAATGTGTTACTAACATATCCAGCACACCTTTGCAGTTTGCTGAACATGTCCCAGATTTTTTGTTGCTGTCGAAAGATTTCCATTGTTCTCCTTAAATCGGCTATCCTGTGATATTCCGAAACACTGGCATTTATTACAGTAACATGTATGCATTATTATCCAAACAGGTGATACACTGGCATTTCAGTAACATGTATGCATTATTGTCAAAACAGGTGATGAAGCATCTCACAAAGCTGTTCGACAGTATGGCTAAGTTGAAGTTCGAATTGGATTCGGACGGCCAGCCCATCAAATCAGCCACCGCCATGTACAGCAAGGATGGAGAATATGTGGACCTGGAAAAACCTTGCGACCTCAATGGACAGGTGGGATCAGAATTTCTAACATGGAGACAGTTGTGTTGATGATAGGTGCTGTCTTGTCTATGTGTTAACGGCGTGATACCTGTATCTTTGGTAAACATGGAGACAGTTGTGTGGTTGGTAGGTGCTGTCTTGTGTTGTGTTAATGGCGTGGTAAATGTATCTTGGTAAACATGGGGACAGTTGTGTTGATGGTAGGTGCTGTCTTGTGTTGTGTTAATGGCGTGATACCTGTATCTTGGTAAACATGGGGACAGTTGTGTTGTTGGTAGGTGCTGTCTTGTGTTGTGTTAATGGCGTGGTAAATGTATCTTGGTAAACATGGGGACAGTTGTGTTGATGGTAGGTGCTGTCTTGTGTATGTGTTAATGGCGTCGTACTTGTATCTTGGTAACATGGTGACGTTATGTTGATGGTACTTGCTGTCTTGTGTATGCGTTAATGGCGTGGTACATGTATCTTGGTAAACATGGAGACAGTTGTGTTGATGGTACTTGCTGTCTTGTGTATGTGTTAATGGTGTGGTATTTTTATCTTGGTAAACATGGAGACAGAGCTGTGTTGATGGTACGTGTTCTCTTGTGCATGTGTTAATGGCGTGGCACTTGTAGCTTGGTAAACATTTGAGACAGTCATGTTGTTGGTAGGTGCTGTCTTGTGTAAGTGTTAATGGCGTGGTGCTTGTATTTTGGTAAAATAAATGGTAAACTTCAAACATTGTACTAGCTTGAGTTCAGTCACAATGTTGAACCACGTTCCTCAGGGAAAAGGGTAATGGTGTTGTATTATGTCTATTTTTGTTGTTGTTGTTTTCAATAAGAAATGACAGTCATAGAATGGGCTTCGAAGGCTGTTCGGATAGCTGATGAACTCCAAAATGTTTTACTTGAAAAATTTGTTCAATCAAACACAATCAAAACAGTCAACAAAATGTGTTCCAAAACGTTGTGGGAATTACCCCCATCTACGCTTGTATGGTAGTATCCTTTCACCGCCATGTTCAGGTAGATCTCAGGTGATTTCGTCTCCACATCGACCAAATGAATTATTTAGATGGTTTAGGAGACCAGTCAGCTGGTAGTTTGTAGAAGATATTTGATGTATATGTGGGCCTATGGATATCAGTTTGTCTCCTTCTATACCTCCTCTTCTTTACCTTCTACATTCCTCAGCTGGAATCCTGACGATCATGTTTGATGATATTTTGGCGTGTGCGACCATTTTTACTTTCAACTTAGGGTAGCCGCATGGCGTCTTCTGAGATGATCTCGATTGCATTCTTTGGGAGGGTCGAATCATATTTTCACTTTCGACGTAACATACATAGTTTTTACCTCCTTTGTTAATGATGTTTATCCAAAGATCAAAATCAGACTATAAGTTAGGCTGCCATACCTTTGTTACTGAGAAACTGAAATAACAAACGAACTGATTTTAGCGTCTGCAAAGGAGAAAACAATACATAGGCTGGCGCAACCTTCTTGTTCTTTGTTCTTTTATTTGTGTACGTTTGGTTTAGTTAGTTTGGTTTTGGTTGTGTGTGTGTGTGTGTGTGTGTGTGTGTGTGTGTGTGTGTGTGTGTGTGTGTTTCTGTATGTGTTCACAATAAGGACATGTCTTTAGAGTTGTTTTGTTCATATATATAATACAATAATAATAATGAATACCTATATGGCGCCTATTCTCGGCTAGAGACCAAGCTCTACGCGCTTTACAATCCACACTCGTTTACACAACGGGCTGCCCACCTGGGTAGTGCCGACCGAAGAGCTGCCAGCTGGCGCTTCATTTAGTCGTTTCCCGTGCCATCCAGTCAATATTGTCCAATATCGTTCGCTCAGTATCCTTACTTCCTTCGTTTTTTTTCCATTTCTCACGCAGGCTGCATGCTATGTGTAACGTGTCATCCATACCGACGGCCAAACTGGCCTTCTCTTCCGAAAGTTGGTGACGGG
>CM031595.1:70113600-70188600 GCA_018398815.1 Conus ventricosus | reverse complement strand
TTACTAGTATAAAAGTTTGATATGTGATGCAGACATGTGTGTAGCCCGCTGCCACAGGTTTTAGAGGGGAGATGCAGGATTCGTGCAGTTTTTATTAACGGGGGAAGCTTGAGTTTGTATGTGTGGCCGTCGATGTTTAGCTGTTGTGTGACAGACCGAGAGGAGAGAGAGGCGTGCGCTGTTGCTGTGAAAGGATCCGAAGAGAGCGGTAAGACGCTGTAAGTCCTGGGAGAGAGAGGCCCGGGGTTAAGTTGAAGACTTAGTGTTGTTAAGTTATAAATATTTCATTTTCTTTCAGCTGGTTATTCCCAATATGGTTTATTGAATTCGTAATACGATGAATATGTTTGACAAGAATTTTAAAATTATTTCTTTCCATTGTTTTATAGATTCGAGATGGTTCGGCCGTGGGAGGAGACAAGACTGTTGTTTATAGAATAAAATTGTCTTGTTTGTTGAAAGAATTGGGGAATAATATTATTTTATTTCTATTTATCTCAGGAATTGAGAGGGTGGAGACAGAGGGAATGGTGTGTTAGTTTTTCAGGTGGGACGAAGCTGATAGATTAAGTATTATTGAAATGTTAGGAATGGGCGATAGTAATGGTGGTGTTCCAGACTTTGTTTGTAGAGGTGGCATGCTCCGCTACGGAGTGAAGAAGCTGGAGGAGCTCCCATGCCGTAGACGTTTTGAGCCTGCACCGGTTGTGAGCAGTCAGATGGCATGCTCCGCTAGGGAGAGTTGAGATGCTGGAGGCGCTCCCTGCCGTAGGCGTTTGAGGGCTGGCACGGTCGTGAAGATTACTGAAGGAAGGTCCGGGCTACGTTTGGCTAGTCGTGGAGCCAGACCCAGGTTGGGGTCGTTGAGTCGTCCCTGGTGAACTTGCAGGGGAGAGAGGCGGACGAGGAAGGACTTTGGTGATCTTTCAGTGATGTTAAGCTGAGTTGAAAAACCCTTTAAAACTTTCCCCATTTCTTCTTATTCTACACCCGGAATTCTGAGTGTTGAACTTTTAATAATTTAATAAAGAAGGGGTGGTATTTTTTTTCAAAAGTCTAAGTGTATAATCCCTGGGTTAAGAAGCGTATGGAGTAAGATTGTGTGGATGTGAGATATTTATTTCTGTTCTCGTCTGTGCTTTACAGTGTGACCCGAATCCCAGGGTTAGGCTTTGTTTTAGCTAGCGTAGATATATAATTTTGCACACCTGATTTCATATAAAAAGTCCATGTATATTTTTATGTTTGTAATTTTCTCCGTCTCCAGTTTACGGGGACACTACTGGGTAAATAGATAGTTTACTGTAGTGTCGAGGGTTGTAGTGTAGGTTCATTTCTTCCCTTTGTTCACTGTCTATCATCTTGGCTCCCTGTTTGATTGTGTCTTTTCTTTTTAATACTTTTATATGTTTAAGTTTATGTGTGAATGCAACCTTTGTAGTGTAGGGTATTTTTGTACATGTGATAGTGTTGTTTGTTTTTATATAGTGTGGTTGTAAATTGTTTTGTGTTGTTTTGTAAGTGATATATAGGAGTAATACTTGCATTCTGTAGGTTTTTCTTCTTTCCATTGTATTGTCTTATATAAATTTGTATTGTTTTGTGTGGACTTATGATTTAAAATTTGTGTGTGCTTAGAAATTTGATACTAAAAGTATATTTTGATTCAACAATGTTTTTGGTGACAAAATTTATTAATTTTGATTAAAGAAATTGTTGTATAGTATTTTCAAACATGGATCGGATAAATTTGCGTTGTTAAACCTCACAGCAAAGAGTTAGGTTTTGGCCTGGTCAGTACATTAAAGATTTTGTGGTAAATACTTGGAAAGGACAGAGAAAATCACACCTCAAAGGATTGAATTTCTTAGCCGCTAAAAGAAAAAGAACAAAGAGACTTGGCAGCTAAAAAAGAAAAAGGAACAAAGAGATTGGCAAGCAAAAACAAGAAAAAGAACATAGACAAGAGACTTGGAAGCTAAACTGGATAGAGAGGAGAAAGAAAGGGACTAGCTCAACTGGATTGAGGGAGAAAGAAAGACTGGCTTCAGGTGGATAGAGAGCCCCCCCGGCGAAAGACAGGCAGGCTTCAGATAGCTAAGGAAGAGAGAGATGTAGCTGAAAGAGTAGCTAAGAAGAGAGAGATGCAGCTGAAGAGAAAACGAAAGAAGACGGCTCAGATAGCTAAAGACGAGAGGGATGCTGCTGAAAGAGGGGGAAACGAAAGACTGGCTCAGATTTGCTAGAGAAGAGAGTGATGAGCTGTAAACGAGTAGCTAAAGAAGAGGAGAGATGCAGCTGAAGAGAAAAGGAAAGACTTGCTTCAATTAGCTAAAGAGGAAAGAGATATAGCTCAGAGAGAGAAAGAAAGATTGGCGCAGTTTCAGGCTGATAAAGAACAAGGTGTGAGAGAGTTGATGCGACTATGAAATTTGAAAGTGAAGCTCAAAGACAACAGGAAAAGTGAGAGAGTGGATCGGGCTGACTACAAAAAAGAACTAGCTGAACTGACTTAGAGAGAGGAGAAGATTTAGTTTTCTGCGGAGGTCAAAACATGAGCAGGGGGTAATCAGAACAATGGTTCCTCAGTCTGGTACTAAATGCAGTACGTTATCCTAAGATGCCTTATTTTAATGAATCTAAGGATGATATGGGACTCATACCTATTTCGTTTTGAAACATTTGATGAAATGTTAAATTGGAGAGAATATGGATTGGGGTATTGTTCTTGGGGTACATTTACAAGGCAGTGCGTTGTTTTGTATCATACTCTGTTGCAAGTGGTCCTGTAGAAATAAAGGAATCAAGAAAGCTTTGTTGCAAAGTATTCAGTGTACAAAAGATGGTTCAGAGATAGTTAGGTAATAATCTAAACAGAGAAAGATGAAATTTTTGTGTCATACGCACTCGGTTTCACATTTGTTTGATCTTGGGTGGAACTTGCAGACATAGATTTGTCTATGAATGTCATTCGTGATTGCTATTATTGTGAACAAATTTTGTCTTCTGTGAGCAAAGAATTGGAAAGTTTTTTCTACGTGAACGTAGTTGTAAACATTCTGCTGACTCTTAGAAGCAGCAAGAAAGCTCCGTTTGGCTCATCCAAATAGAGTGTATGTCAACTGTGGGAACAAGATTGAGATTGCATGGTCTACTTCAACTTGGACCAAGTGTGAAAAACAGCAGGGTTAACAGACAGGTTTTCCCCGTTCCCAAACTTCACATTCCAAATCCCTCAGTCCCAGTACCCTCGTGCTCAAAACCAGCAGTTTTCTGTTCGTGGTGGACAATATTTCAGTTCAGAAGTCGTGGTGGTCGCAGAGGAAATGGTCGGAGTTTGGAAATTCGCAAGGATTTGTGAGATGTTTTGATGTGGTGGATAAAGGTCATTACAAGAGAATGGTCCAACATTTCATGTTTGAGGTCACGTTCTCAATCCCAAAACAGCACAAAGAAGTTGGCATTGTTTTCTTTGCGTTTTGCAGGATTCTGTGGATTACAGAGGTCTGTGTTATTGTGGACTCAGAGTCTGGTTCCTTACCCATTGTGGATGGAAACAGTTGGAATGGCTTTCAGGTGTCAGTATTCCGTGGATTCAGGTGCAACAACTGCAGGAGTTAGGAGGTCACTTGTTCGTCCAGATCAGTATGGGGGAAAGATGCAGAATGTGGTGACTTTTTGGTGTGAATAATGAGGAGTTTCCGGTCGCATCTGTGGAGGTGGATACAGTGTTTTTTTTCAGGTTCTCTGTTTTGCTGTGTCATAGATGAGCCCATCGCTGATCTCATTTGGGGAAATGTTTTGCCAGGTGTTACTCCCATGACAGGTCTCTTCATGAATGATAGTCCTCGATTGCCAGCTGATGTGGATACCAAGGGCGCAGAAAAAGCAGGAACAGAAGGGAAAGGCTGAGTTAGACATTCCAGTGTCGGATTTGTCTTTGTCAACAGAGGATTGATCAGTTTGCAGGAAAAAGATGTTTCATTGCTAAGTTCCAAAACATGGTTCCGTCTGGCGAGTGTATTCAAAACAACAGAGTTCATGTTCCGTTTGTGAAGGAAAAAACGTGTTTTGTTTCGTTCATTTTCCAAGGGGAGATACACACTTGTCACAGTTTGTGGTTCAGAGAAGGGTTCGGACAGAAGGTGCTGTTTACAGTCATGATGCTTTCACTTGCAGTCATTGTGGTGTGAGGGGAAGTCATTGGATAGAGTTCGGAATCGTTGCTGGTGGCCAGGAGTAGTGAGAGGATGTCAAGACTTATTGCAGGCGGACATGTGAAATTTGTCTAAAAATGTTCTCAAAAGGGTCGTACTCCTGATGTTCCGTTGTCTAAGATTGCCAAGGATCGAAGAGACCTTCTACAGAGTTTAGCGTAGTTACATTGGTGGGTGCCTTTTCTCCACCTTCAGCGAAACAATCACAGGACATTTTGTTGACAGTTGTTGGATGTGGCTACCGTTTTCCTGAGGCTTTTCGCTCAAGACGATTGATTCGATTACTGTAGCAGGAGGCACAGTGGTCTCAGGTATTTTGTCGTCTGGGTTTTCCAGTTGAACTTTCTGTCAGATAATGGTTTCGCAGTCACTTCAGGAATGTTCAAAGAGATTTTTGAGAGTCGACTTTCTTCAAAGGTGTACATTCTTCTCATTATCATGCTCAGTCAAATGTGTGGTAGAAAGATTCCATGGCACTTTGAAGCCAATGATAAAGAAGATGGTTTTTAAGGTATATGTCAGACAGTGGCATCAGGCAGCTGCTCCACTCTTGTTTGCTTGTCGTGAACTTCCAAATGATTCTACGGTTATTCACCTTTTTGAGTTATGGTTTGGTCGCAGGCGCTAGGGGTCCCATTGATTTTTTTAGCTGATTGCATGGCTGGAAAGCGAAAAATGGGGCTGAAGCAAAGAATGTGGCGAGTATGGGTGATGATTTGAGAACCAACATAGCGATATGTGGCCAGATTGTCATGACTCTGTTGAACAAGACAGCAAAGTACAGAAAATGTTACCATGACAAACGTCTCTCGAGTTTCGTTCTGTTTCATGTGGTCTGACGAAGTACTTGATTTCTTCCTTACAACTACGAACAAACTGTTGATGACTTGGAAAGGGTCCCTTCAAGTTGTAGAAGTACTTGACTTTGACTATGTCGTGTATTGGGTGGCAAAAGGAAGAATTTTACATCCAAATTTGCTGTAAACACTTTCACAAGGCGAGTAGGTTTGACTGCTGTTTTTGTGAGGAGTGTGAATGGTTTGACACAACCATTTCAGGACATTCTACCTTCATACGTTTGTTCCTCAAAGGATTGAATGTTGAAACTGACAATAGACATGTGTGAAGTCGGTCACAGAGTGAATGTTCCAGTGAGAGGTTTAGTGCTGTTTTTGCCTTCGTTGACACTGGTTGATGAACATTAGCGGAGATACCTATTTGGACACTTCTACTACGGAGACCGTGCTCTGAACGTTCATTACCTGACAAGTTGTCTGTGACAGATCAGAGTGGAAATTTCTGAGTATTTCGCAAGTAGAGTCAATTTTGACAAGTAATCCTGGGGGGTTTGTTGTTTTGTTTCTCTAAATATTGCGCAAACGGACAATAATCTTGTGACGATAAACCAGTTTTTCAGGAAACAGTACCTCTTCCTTTTTCTTCTCAGGAACTAGTAAGGTAGAAGGTCAGAAGTTGTTGAATTTAGGAGTCATTGAACCGTCCCAGTCTCCTTATTCCGATCCTGTTGTGTGGTTAAAAAAACCGATGGTTCCACTAGCGTTCTGTTGTGGATTTACAGAGACTTAACAAAGTTTACTCGTACGGATGCTGAACCGATTTGTTCAGAGGAGTTGTTTTAAGAGTTTGTCTCATGTCGGTTACTGCACCAAGATCGATTTAAACGAATGGTACTGGCAGATTCCAGTGAAGGAAGATGATAGAGATAAGATGCTTTTCAAACACCCCTCTGGTGTTGGTTTCAGTGGGTGAGGAATGCCATTTGGCTTTGGTGGACAGCTCCAGCGACGTTTGCTAGGGTTATGCGTGCTTTAAAGTTAGGCGGTCAGCATTGATTTCTTCGAGACATTTCATTTCAGTAAGTTGTGGTTGTGGGGCTTTGAAGGATGTGTGAGGATAACTAATAGTGCTAGAAAAGCTAAAGCAAGCAGGTTGACAGCTCGTCACTTCGAGCTCTATGTGGGATTTCAAGAATGAAAATCTCTTGGGAATACGTTGGTCTGGTCCTTGAGCCAGACAAGAAAAGGTTGAGAAGTTCTTCATGTACTCTCCATCTACAAAGAGGGCAAGTGCGTGCGTTTTAATAGGGGGTTGGTTTGGATACTCAGGACTTTTATCCACAACTTTGCGTCGCTTACTTGACTCTATCAGCGATTTGTTTGTCAGGAAAGGCTAACAAAGAAGTGAGAGTGGTGTATGCTTGTCAGTCTGCTTTGGAGAGTGAAGAAGAGGTAGTCTTCAAGTCCTCGATTGTGCTTTGTTGCAAGTACTTTGGGGAAACCATATGTTGGTTCGGTGGTTGCCAAGTTCCCATCGGGGATCGGTGTGGTGCTTTGTTTCTGGAGCATGATGTGTTCTTCTTCCAGTCGCTTTCGTGAGTCGAAAACTTCTGCCAGAGAAACTCGATACAGTACTAACGAGAGGAGAATGCTTGGTATTGTGTGGGTGATTTACGAAGCTAGGTAGATATCTATTGGGAAGGACATTGTTCTCCAGAAGATCATCGCCCTTTGACTTACCTCCAGGTATTTGTTTTCAACAAATGCAAGGATTATGAGGTTGTCCCTGTCATTGCAGGAGTACAAGTTCACTGTTACTCCATCTTGGTACTGCTAATCTGTTTGCAGGATTTTCAGCCGTGAGAGAAAAATGAAATGTGATGTTTTTGAGGGGTTTTTTTGTGATCATGTTTGCTATATGACCTGTTTGTAAGCTATTAGTATACTCTTTGGCATGATGATTATTCGTTGCGTGTTCGGGGATCCACGTCAATGTTTCTTGGATACTCTCAAATGTCAATTTCTGCTATTTTGTTTGTATTGATGTTGATCCATGGATGTGAGATTTGAAAGGTGATGTTTGAATAATCATGTTTCTATGTAAATTTCGAGGTGTGTGAATTAAAGATAGAATTTTGGTCTGGAGATATTGTCATTTTCTCGATGTGTACCTTGGTTATCCTTATGGTTTTAAAGATCGTTCGTGCGCTTTTTTTGTTAAGGGGGGGGGGGGCGGTAATGGTAAAGAAAGGTTTTATTATATAATTTTTATAGGTTTTCATTTAATTGTGTTTAGTATTGACGATAGAGGTGCATTTATTTTATGGCGTGTATAAGTTGCACCCAAACTAGCTATAAAGTTTGATATGCTGATCAGACATGTGTTGTAGCGTGCACAGGTTTTAGAGGGGGAAGATGCACATGGATCTCGTGCAGTTTTTATAACGGGTGAGCTTGGAAGTTTTGTATGTCGTGGCGGTCGATTGTTTAGCTGTCTGCTTGACAGACCGAGAGAAGAGAGAGCGTAGCGCTGTTGCTGTGACAGACCGATGAGAGCGTTAAGAGCTAGTAAAGGTCTTGGGGTGAGAGAGGCCGGGTAAGTTGAGTCTTAGTGTTGTTAAGTTATAATATTTCATTTTTTTACAGCTTGGTTTTGTTTATGGTTTATGAATAGTATTCTTGAATATGTTTGACAAGAATATTAAAATTATTCTTTCCATTGTTTTATAGATTCGAGATGGTTCGATGCGTTGTGAGGAGACAAGCTGTTGTTTATTTAATAAAAATTGTCTTGTTTGTTGAATTGAATTGGAAATATATTATTTATTTCTATTTATCTCAGGAATTTGCCGAGGTGGAGACAGCAGAAGGGAATGGTGGTTTGCTTTTTCGGTGGAGACGAAGCTGTTAGATTAAAAAAGTATTATTGAAATGTTAGGAACTGGTGATAGTATTGGTGGCTGTTCCCCAGACTTTGTTTGTATGAGGTGGGCATGCTCCGCTACGGGAGTGAAGAACGCTGGAGGAGCTCCCTGCCGTAGACGTTTGAAGGCTGCACGGTGTGAAGACGTACCAGATGGCAATGCTCGCTACGGGGGAGAGTGAGAAGTGGAGGAGCTCCTGCCGTAGGGCGTTTGAGGCTGCACCGGTCGTGATGAGTTCTGAAGGAAGGTCCGGGCTTACGTTTGGCTAGTCGTGGAGCCAGACCCATGGTTGGGGTCGTTGACGTCGTCCCTGGTGAACTACAGGGGAGCGTGAGAGGCGACGAGGAAGGACTCTTTGGAGAATCTTTCAGTGATGTTAAGCTGAGTGAAAAACCTTTTAAAAACTTTCCCCATTTCTTTCTATTTACACCGGAATTCTGGTGGAGAAATTCCTAATAACTTTAATAAAGAAGGGGTGGTATTTTTTTCAAAAAGTTAAGTGTTATATCCTGGGAAAGGTTACGCGTATGGAGTAAGATTGTGTGTGATGTGAGTTATTTATTTTCTGTCTCGTCTGTGCTTTACAATGGCTTGCGATCATGCGTTGTAGAGAAATTAAATTTCAAAAGTGTTTGTGTTCGAAGAATTTGAAGGATGACATATGGAAACAGAAGCAGGTGCTATGACGTATGAAAAAAAAATGCGATTCAGAATAGGTCTGTATCACCTGGCATCGGTACTCATGTGTTTGCTTTCAGGCCATGCGCCATGGTGGTTGCCGGACTTCGCTTTGGTATCTGTGAAATCATGTTGGTGGCTGAAGGTTTGTCTGGATATGCCAGACTGCTTGCCCGCAAATTCTAACGCTATACACACTGTGTAAGGAATGTTGTCCAAACAGGATAATATTCAAATTTTAAAAAAGAAAGGTATATTCACGCTTTTTTACTTCTTTCAGTGATGAGTCTACTTTTTGTAGACAGGTCCTTCACGCGACTTTTCACAGCAGAAACTGTTATCAAAAACTGATAATAGTCATCGGGCGGAATAAGTGATGCATTTCTCACTTCACTCAGTAGCAAATCTCTGTAATAGTCTAACGGCGATTAAGGGTGCATAGCATTTTTCACTTCACTCAGTCGCAAACCTTCCGGAATATTCTAACGGCGAATTAAGTGCCATGCATTTTTCACTTCATTCAAAAGCTATTCTCTGGGGACTATTTTATCTGGAACAATAACTGCACACTTGTTTCACTTGTCGTTTTGTTCCCTTCAGCAAGTTACTACTCCATCCAGGTTACGTTCCGACATTTGACATTTGGAAAGAAGAAATTTCCTGAACTATGTTTCTCTTGCAACAAGGCCAAAAGCCCACCACAATATCTTCACTTGTACAAGCGGTTTAATCTTTAGATTTAACATGAAGATATACTGCACTTTACTTTCATTTCAGCAAGGAAATTGTCAAATGTTTCACGGGAAGTTTCACTGTGCACGCTTTCGCTTCGACAGGTACTAGTTTTCTGAAAAGGTCCTACATTTAGCACAATGATTCACTGCGCTTGCTTTTCAAACGAGAAACTGGCGTTTAAGCACAGGTGGTAATTCGCAGATGCAATCTTGCGTTAGTTTCTCTTTAAAAGCAATGAAGCGGTACTCATTGTATGTCGAAATTGTTAAATTGTGTTGTTTTTTATCATGGCGCCAATATAATGTTATTCATTGCTGCTCAGTTCGGTTTCTTTTTCATGTTGTGTAACCGACATATAAAAATGATTTTGTACCTGAGTTTCATTTCTTTGTACTTTGTAAGTATCTCCTCTTCGAATTGGCGTTTATACGTATGATACATTTTGCTTGCAGTTTATTATCAAATTTCCATGTCCTTACATCTCTAACCTACTTGACTTTGTTTTGTTTTCATTGTTCAAAGAGTTATTATTGATTTTTGGGTGTTAATTTGGGTAGAAATTGCACTCTAAATCTTTTTGCATTTTCACGCACACTTACACTCTATGTAGACGTTCGTATCTTTAAGATTGCATTTGTGATTGTCTCAGCACTAGGCCTGGTTAGTGGTCGGCCGTAAGATGTGATTCAGATGCAGAGTGTTAAGTACAGGTGAAATTCGAGATGGAAGCTATTCAAAAGATAATTTGAAACCTCAAATTGCCTCATCAGAAATTGGAAAAGCTATGTTGCACGAAGGCATAAACAGTTCAACCGTAAAGCAAAAATGTTATCCTGCACTTGTTGCAGGTTCATTTGATGGGGGTTTTACGTGCCATCAAGTCAGTTTGCTGGTGGTCGCTGGGCTTTGAAAGAGCTGACCGTCAAAAGACCGATAGACCAGGTACAGGGATACTTGTGTAAACGACCTTTACCTTTGCCCTTCTAATCCCTGACATCAGCATGTGTAATTATGGTAAATGGAACATCCACTATATATATATCAGGCCATGTACTTAGTGACATACCCCATTTAATCTCCTTGAGACTTTTGACATCGCCAAATTGCTCATACAATACTTCAACTAGATAGACCTTTTCAGTTCATGGTTAAAGTTCTAGTTCATTTTAGTACACATTTATGTTTTTAATGCGTGAGAGTTACAGCAGGTTTTAATTAAGTAATGACAACTTTAGACAAGAACAAAATACTGTCCACTCGTCACTTTTATCATTAGAACCCATATTATATTGATTACACCATCAGGATTGTGACTAATACATTGCCATTGTCTGTCCTTCAGTCCACACTTTAAATTCCAGAACCGGTACTCCTGACGTGAAAATCACTCCACATATTTACTTACTGGACAATTTTTCTCAGTACACGGTCTCCACGCTACTGTGACCAAGTGCATGATCTGTTCATCTGAACAGTGTCCACATTCCACTGTGCCCAAGTTCCATGTCCTGCTAAAATGTGAGAGTATGTATATTTAACACGATTCGAACCACGTTCTGTCCATGAGACAGTCTGTGCACGCTGTGAACAGGACAATCTTTTATCATCAGATCGGTATCCAGTGCTGGTGGCAAAAAACCCGTGCTCCATCCAGTCAAGACTTTGTCTCTATAGGCCTACTGCTGTGACAAGACAATGGTCTGCCAATGTCTCATTTCGTTTTAGAATTTCCTAATAATTTAATAAAGAAGGGTGGTATTTTTTTTCAAAAGTCTAAGTGTATATCCCTGGGTAAGAACGCGTATGGAGTAAGATTGTGTGTGATGTGAGATATTTATTTCTGTCTCGTCTGTGCTTTAACAATGGCTAGCGAATCATGCGTTGTAGAGAAATTAAATTTCAAAGTGGTGTTCGAAGAATTTGCAAGCATGACATATGGAAACAGAAGCAGGTGCTATTGACGTTATGAAAAAAAATGGATCAGATATGTCTGTATCACCTGGCATGTACACATTGTGTTTGCTTTCAGGCCATGCGCCATGGTGGTGCCGGACTTCGCTTTGATCTGTGAAATCATGTTGGTGGCTGAAGGTTTTCTGGAAGCCAGACTGCTTGCCCGCAAATTCATAACGCTATACACACTGTGTAAGGAACTGTTGTCCAAACAGGTAATATTCAAATTTTAAAAAGAAAGGTAATATTCAGCTTTTTACTTCTTTCAGAGATGTAGTCTTACATTTTGTAGACCAGGTCCTTCACGCACTTTTCACAGCAGAAACTGTTATCAAAACTGATAATAGTCAACGGCGAATAAGTGCATGCATTTCTCACTTCACTCAGTAGCAAATCTTGTAATAGTCAACGGCGAATAAGTGCATGCATTTTTCACTTCACTCAGTCGCAAACCTCGTAATATTCAACGGCGAATAAGTGCATGCATTTTTCACTTCATTCAAAAGCTATTCTCAGGGGACATATTTTTTTTCTGGAACAATAACTGCACACTTGTTTCACTTGTCGTTTTGTTCCCCTTCAGCAAGTTACTACTCCAACCAGGTTACGTTCCGACATTTGACATTTGGAAAGAAGAATTACTGAATATGTTTTCTCACTTCAACAAGGAGCACCACAATATCTTCACTTGAACAAGCGTCTTATCTATAGATTTAACATGAAGAATTACTGCACTTACTTTCATTTCAGCAAGGAAATTGTCAAATGTTTCACGGGAAGATTCACTGTGCACGCTTTCGCTTCGACAGGTACTAGTTTTCTGAACAGGTCATACATTTAGCACAAAGATTCACTGCGCTTGCTTTTCAACGAGAAACTGGCGTTTAAGCAGGTGGTAATTCGCAGGAAGCATCTTTGCGTTAGTTTCTCTTTAAAGCAATGAAGCGGTAACTCATTGTATGTCGGAATTGTTAAAATGTGTTGTTTTTTATCATGGGCCAAAATAATTGTTATTCATTGCTGCTCAGTTCGGCTTCTTTTTCATGTTTGTTGTAACCGACATATAAAAAAGATTTTGTACCTGAGTTTCATTTCTTTTTACTTTGTAGTATCCTCCTCATCGAACTTGCTGTTTATACGTATGATACATTTTGCTTGCAGTTTATTATCAAATTTTCCATGTCCTTACATCTCTACCTACATGACTTCTGTTTGTTTTCATTTTCCAAAGAGTATGATTTTGGGTAAATTTGGGTAGAAATTGCACTTCTAAATCTTTTTGCATTTCACGCACACTTACACTCTATGTAGACGTCGAATCTTTAAGATTGCATTTGTGATGTCTCAGCACTAGGCCTGGTTAGTGGTCGGCGTAAGATGTGATTCAGATGCAGAGTGTTAGTACAGGTGAAATTCGAGAAGCTATCAAAGATAATTTGAACTCAAATTGCATCATTCAGAAAATGGAAAGCTAGTTGCACGAAGCATAAACAGTTCAACAGTAAAAGCAAAATGTAATCCTGCACTCTGTTGCAGGATCATTATGACTGGGGTCTACGTGCCATCAAGTCAGTGCTGGTGGCGCTGGTGCTTTGAAAAGAGCTGACCGTCAAAGACCGAAGACCAGGGACAGGGATACTTGAGTAAACGACCCTTTACCTTTGCCCTTCCTAATCCTGACATCAGGCATGTGATAATCTGGTAAATGACATCACTATATATATATCAGGCCATGTACTTAGTGACATACCCATTTAATCTCTTGAGACTTTTGACATCGCCAAATTGCTCTTCACAATACTTCAACTATATAGACCTTTTCAAGTTCATGGTTAAAAGTTCTAGTTCATTTTAGTACACATTTATGATTTTTAATGCGTTGAGAGTTACAGCAGTTTTTAATTAAGTAAAGACAACTTTAGACAAGAACAAAACTGTCACTCGTCACTTTTATCATTAGAACCAAATTATATTGATTACACCATCAGGATTGTGACTAAAACATTGCCCATCTGTCTGTCCTTCAGTCCACACTTTAAAATCCAGAACCGGTACTCCTGACGTGAAAATCACTCCACATATTTACTTACTGACAATTATTCTCAGTACACTGTCTCCACGCTACTGTGACAAGAGCATGATCTGTTCACTGAACAGTGTCACCATACCACTGTGACAAGATCCATGTCCTGCTAAAATGAGAGAGTCTGTATATTAACACGATACGAACCACGTTCTGTCCATGAGACAGTCTGTGCACAGCTGTGAACAGGACAATCTTTTATTCATCAGATCGTATCCGTGCTGGGGCAAAAAACCCGTGCTCCATCCAGTAGACTTTGTCTCTATAGGCCTACTGCTGTGACAAGAACAATGGTCTGCCCATGTCTCCATTTCGTATTGTAACAAGAAATATGTACAGTTCACCTCTACCAGTGACGAAAATGAAGCTTTGTCTACTAGTCGGTGTGCACACTACTACAAAAAAAAATGAATACTGTGCTCACTAACGTGTTTTCGATACACTATAACAAGACACATGCTGTCTGCAGTACCTCGACAAGACCATACAATGTCCATTAGATCGTGTTTCCACACTGCACTGTGACAAAAGCGATGCTCATCCCACTAGGTCACTGTAACATGGCAAGAACACAACTATATCCACCAGACTGTTACAAGAGCCAAAATCTGCCTACTAATATGTTATCAAACAATGTTAGAAATACGGCTATCGTATATTTTGAAAAACAGAACTGACCACAATAATAGATGTTTCAGAACACGGGTTGAAGCAAAATCAGGCTTTCCGAAAAGGCCTTTCTCCTTCACAAAAATGTGTCTGTTCTGTTTCTGACATTGACTTGCTTTCTACAGTCTCGTCGGTCATTGTTGAACTCAAGGATACATTACATAATATTTGATTTGCCTCGTGAGAAAAAGACCAGTTTGTTGAGTCTTTCGAGACCAACAAAAATAATTATTTACGTGTTTTTCTCTGTTGTTTAATTGTTCGCTTTATGGTCCTTAACGGTGGATGCATTTTTCTTGTAGTGTTGTCTTTGTTGTACTGTGCTGAAACAAATCCACTGGAGCAGCTGTAATAGGGCTTCTGTTGCTGGCTTGGCTAGAAACATTTGACATGAAAATGGACCACTACGGCATTACTACTAGAGCCAAACTTTATTCACTGGTCTCCCCAGAACGAAATGTCCGTCAATGTGCCTGACCGAAAGCATTGTGCAGGTATTGATGAGGGCCTTGAGAGATTTCAACGTACCCAAGATCGTAGTGGATGATCTGCCGGTGTTCATGGGGCTGATTGGAGACCTTTTTCCTGCTTTGGACGTACCCAGAAAACGAGATATGGAGTTTGAAAAACACATTCGTCAGGCCACTTTGGACATGCACCTGCAGCCTGAAGATAACTTCATTCTTAAGGTAAGAGAGATTCCAAATGCTTCTTTCCCTGTTGATGCTTTCTTTATCATATATTGTAAAGAACATCTTTCATAAATTAATAGTCTTGTTGGTTTTTACTCGATAGTTTTATCAATTGGTACTTCTTTTTTTTCCCTACCACTTCTAAATGTATCAGAAGATACGCCACGTTAATCTAGTATTGAAGAGAGACAGCACTTACTTTGGCTTCCCAAGGCTGCCGGGGAAGGAGAAGTTTAACTAAAGAAATATACTACTACTACTACTACTTAATCCTCTTCGCTCCATTGGGAGCATAGGGCCTTCACTGCAGATTTCCAACGTGTGCGGTCTTGGGCTGCCCGCTTTGCCTCACCCCAGGACAGCTTGATGGAACTCAGCTCGCTGTTCAGCGTCCATCAAGCTGTCCTGGGGTGAGGCAAATATACACTAAACACAAAGACTTAAAAAGAAAAAAAATGAATCTAATCATTTCTTCTTGTACGTAAAAATCTATATTATGTCTTCATTCTCCGCAGTGCGTCCAACTCCAAGAGCTGTTCGAAGTACGTCATTCAGTTTTCTTACTGGGTCCGGCGGGAGCAGGGAAATCCCGAGTGTGGACCGGTCTGCAGAGAACCTACAAGAACCTGGGCCGTAAACCCACCTCCTACATCCTGGACCCCAAGTCGGTCAGCAACGATGAACTGTTTGGCGTCATCAACCCGCACACTCGAGAGTGGAAAGATGGTAAGAGCCATTAGCATTTCCTGATTGTGTTGCATTTGTTTACTTGTCAGTGTTCGTTCTTATGAAACAGTATGCATCTCTATGACTTGCCGGCAATGTTATGCATGTCGGTATTTATCTTCATTCGTTTGTAAACGCATAAAACAGTCGCCTCATCTGAACTGTATTGTATGGGACAGGCAGAATGAATGCAGAGCAGAAAGAACATAAACTGGGTTATGGCCATTTTTGCTCTGCTCTTTGGTGCATTTAGACATTTACTTACAATGTTTCTAATTTGAACACTACCAGGCGTGATCATAGTATCACACAAATACACACACACACACACACACACACACACACACACACACACACACACACACACACACGCGCGCGCGCGCGCGCGCGCGCGCGCGCGCGTACGCACGCACGCACGCACGCACGCACGCACGCACGCACACACACACACACACACACACACACACACACACACACACACACACACACCCCCACCCCACCCCCGCCACACACACACACACACACACACACACACACACACACACACACACACACACACACACACACATGCGCGCACACGCGCGCACATCAATCATACGCAGCTTGTCAGTTTTAAATCCAGCTACAAAACTCCAAATTGATTTGCTTCTATTCTCAATCATGATCAGCTTCTGGAGCTGACTGATTTGACTGGCGTTGCGACTTAAAATTACACGCTCAATCAGCTGAGCATTTCAATAAATTAAAAAGGTCTTGAAGAAAAAACATGAATCAGGAATAATACTAACTTTTGTTTCTTTTGTCCTAAGGTCTGTTTTCGGTTGGCATGCGAGATCTGGCAAGCATGACAGGGGATGGCCCCAAGTGGATTGTTCTGGATGGGGACATCGATCCCATGTGGATCGAATCTCTCAACACAGTGATGGACGACAACAAGATCCTGACGTTGGCCAGTAACGAGCGTATTCCCCTGACGCCTTCCATGAGGCTGTTGTTTGAGATCAGTCACCTCAGGACGGCCACACCTGCCACCGTGTCCAGGGCGGGAATCCTCTTCATCAACTCCCAGGATCTGGGCTGGAATCCGTACATAATGATTGTCTTGATGCTTGACCTGTCATGACGATTGCCTTGATGCTTGACCTGTCATAACGATTGTCTTGATGTTTGACCTGTCATAACGATTGTCTTGATGCTTGACCTGTCATAACGATTGTCTTGATGCTTGACCTGTCATAACGATTGTCTTGATGCTTGACCTGTCATAACGATTGTCTTGATGCTTGACCTGTCATAACGATTGTCTTGATGCTTGACCTGTCATAACGATTGCCTTGATGCTTGACCTGTCATAACGATTGTCTTGATGTTTGACCTGTCATGACGATTGTCTTGATGCTTGACCTGTCATGGCGATTGTCTTGATGTTTGACCTGTCATAACGATTGTCTTGATGCTTGACTTGTCATGACGATTGT
Organism: Conus ventricosus; assembly: GCA_018398815.1. Lineage (NCBI taxonomy): Eukaryota > Metazoa > Mollusca > Gastropoda > Neogastropoda > Conidae > Conus > Conus ventricosus. The sequence continues at coordinate 70,171,648 of CM031595.1, read as the reverse complement.
CTTGATGTTTGACCTGTCATAACGATTGTCTTGATGCTTGACCTGTCATAACGATTGTCTTGATGCTTGACCTGTCATGACGATTGTCTTGATGCTTGACCTGTCATAACGATTGTCTTGATGCTTGACCTGTCATGACGATTGTCTTGATGTTTGACTTGTCTTAACGATTGTCTTGATGTTTGACTTGTCATGACGATTGTCTTGATGCTTGACTTGTCATGACGATTGTCTTGATGCTTGACCTGTCATAACGATTGTCTTGATGTTTGACTTGTCATAACGATTGTCTTGATGTTTGACTTGTCATGACGATTGTCTTGATGCGTGACCTGTCATGACGATTGTCTTGATGCTTGACCTGTCATGACGATTGTCTTGATGCTTGACCTGTCTTGTTCCGTCAGTAGTTGAGAATTCGTCAATCACATTTGTTTGAGAAGAAAATAATTGGAACGCCTGACCTCCCCCCCCCCCCCCTCCCCTCACCTCCCTTCTATCCCCACCCCATAATAACAGACTTCATGCTAGGAAATCTACGATCATTTTATGGCTTATGATTAGATTTCCATAGTCGAAGTTAATTTTGAGTGTGTGTGTGTGTGTGTGTGTGTGTGTGTGTGTGTGTGTGTGTGTGTGTGTGTGTTCGTGCGTCCGTGCGTGCGTGCGTGTGTGTGTGTGTGCGCACGCGTACTCACTGGACCCCGCGGTCATTTTCACTTCACAACAGCATGTCCTACAGCTGAACTAGTTGTGTGTGCGTGTGGATTTGTTTGTGTAAGTGAAGAGACAGCCGGATATTTTTTGTTGTAAAAGTCATTCAATAGGCCTGTTGATTACAATCATCATAAACAATATTTTTACCATGGTCGGTGAACTGTTATTGAGAAATAGAGAGAAAGCTTTAGAAATTGCTTTGCCCTTTTAGTTTTGACTCAGTCGGTCCAATGCTAGCCAAAGATTCATTATTCCAGTAAACATATAAATTGCATACGTTTTAGTCTCGGTTGCATTGATATTGGTCTAGTATTTATCTGCAAACCACCGACGGTTTCAAACACATACCTATACAGGCGCGTGCTTGCTCGCACACTTACATATTAACAAGCACAACATATCTACGTGTATTTCCCATTCATATTTCCCCCCAGTTCTTCAGAAACTGTTGAACAACAGATGATGTTGCCGTATGCTTGCTTCTTCAAAGATATTCACAGCTGGATCCAGTGCCACAAATGATTTGCCGTAAGTCTGTTTGAAATCATCTGTTAGTTTTGTCACATGTTTATTTAGATTTGTCTAAAGCTGGATCGAGACGCACAGAGGATGTTGCCGTATTTGTAACTGATCACATTTATAACTGAGCTGGATCAAAACTCACAGCCGATCTTGCCGTGTATCTATCGAGGCTAGTTTAAGGTTTCAGGTTTTTTTTCAGTTCATCATAGGTATCACCAGCGTGGACTAGTCCTTATGCGTTAAATTACCTATAAACCACAAAAAGCCAGTGTGCAGGTTTTGCAGCCGAATGGGTAAATAAATGCACAACTGTAAAGAAAAAAAAGTTAATGAAGGTCTCATGGACAAGATATAGCAGATGTATGATCTCCACATATAGGGAGTGCAGTAGCGAGACCTTAGCTTGCCCACAGTTGGTTCAAAGTTCTCAGATGATCTTGCTGTGCGGATGTCTGTTCAGGTTTGTCCAGAGCTGGATCGAAGCCCGAGAGGTAGAGTCAGAGAAGGCCAACCTGACTGTACTTTTCGAAAGATACGTGCCCGTACTTCTGGACGTTCTCCGCACACGCTGCAAGAAGATCACACCCATCGTGGAGATCTCGCACGTGCAGACGCTTTGCTACTTGCTGGACTGCCACCTGACACATAAGAACACGCCCCCAGACAGTCCTAAGGAGTTGTATGAGCTCTACTTTCTGTTCTGCTGCATCTGGGCTTTTGGCGGCTGCCTCTTCCAGGACCAGGTATAATACCAGGACGGTTCCCTGTCAGTGTGCGTGTGTGTGTGTTTTTTTCTATAAAGTCCGTTTGTAAGTCTGTGTATAGTTTTGCTTTAGTGAAGAAAAAATAGGAAAGAAGATGGAGATGGAGAGGGAGAAGGGGGGGGGGGGTGTAGAGGGAGAGGGGGAGGAGTAACAGAAGAGGGAAACGATGGTTATGAAAAGGGAATGATAGATAGAGGCAAATTGGGTGCAGAAGGAAGGACGAGGATGCAGGGGATCATGATGACAGGAGTTGGGAGGGGGAAAGGGAGGAGAAAAACGAGAACGGAAGAGACAGACATTTTTGTGGGGTTTTTTTATCAACCTGTCAGTCTTTTATTTATGTACAACTTTTAACTGGTTTTGAAACTTTCGTTGATAATACTTTCAAGAGAAACCATAAAAAATGACCAATTGAAAATAAATTCCGACAAAGGGAAACTACTTTACTGAACAGGATTCAATCCTATGAAGTGCTTTGCAGTACAACACCATATCAAAAGAACAATACTACAGACTTCAATGTGGAGCCTAGTTAGACTGTACTGAATAGAAGTCTGTACTACATCCCATCAGAGTACAGAGCAGTAGCACAGCAGAAATGGACTCACACAGGACTGCAACACAGCACTGCACAGATCCCTAATAAGTCAAAGGCAACCGAGAAGAGGACATGAATCATCCGCGATAACATTATTCGTATACGATTCCAGCTATTGACGGGTATTTTCGACTTTTCGTCTGGGTTGAACCTACAGACACTTAGGTTACACACAGTAACTTCAGTTACTTTTGCACAAGGATCTGGACACCTCTTTCTAGGATATTGAGCAGGGGGACATACACTTACGGATACATAGAACCAAAACCCAATACGCCACATGGAACACTTTGTACGCATGGTAAAATGCAGAATAAGTACAGCAACCTCCCAATTCTGCTTGTCATCGGAATATAGACGTAAGTTATACATAAAAGCAAAGATTCTTTCTTTTTGTTACAGCTGACGGACGGGCGGGTGGATTTCACCAAATGGTGGCTCGGAGAATTCAAGACAGTCAAGTTCCCCACAGCAGGCACCTTGTTTGACTACTACATTGACCCGGATAGCAAGAAGTTTGAGCCGTGGACCAAGCAAGTGGAGAAGTTCAACTACGATCCAGAGCAGCCTCTACAGGTCACTGTCGTCATCATCACTTTGATCATCGTTATGTAATAGTGACGACAGGTCTTAACTCATTCTTAATATTTATGTCTTGTACACATTAAACTCACCACTTTGAGACGGTGGGAGGTAGTGTGTGACAACATGCCTCAGGAAGCTACCATTTCAGCGGAAACTAAGATAGATCCTATATGCAGTGTGAGAGAAGGTTATCCTCTTCGTTCAAGGAAAAACAGAGGTATAATCAGACGGGGAATAATGGTGTTATTGTGTACTAAAATGCCTCGCCCATTCCAGAGAGAGTTGTCCAAATTTCACTGGGATAAATCTCATGTGGCGATGATGATGATGTTACACAATGCGATATGTCAAGATATTTGTTCTTGCTCGAACAGAAAAAAGAAAATAACAAAAAGGAAAGAAACAAACAAAAAGAACAATCAACAAACATCAAGCAGCGATGAAGAAGGGGCGGTTGTCATTGTGTTTCGGTTGATTACCGGGATCGATAGCGGGGAATATAGGTGGGTGATTCACTGCAGTGCATGCGGAAGGTCTGCACAAGAAAGTTAATGAAAGAACATTTCACCGGAGTCATGCTAGAGACCGTCTGATTAACCATTAGATCACATTAGAAAAGTAGTTAAAGACTCAGAATCAAAACTTACTTGGAGAATATGTCGACAGGGTCGCCCTGTCTTCACCAGCTCAGAGTTGCTGTTGTGGCAGCGAGGCCTGGTGGGACGACTGTTGTGTGGGGTGAAGGGTTGTCAGGATCTGATTGTAGATAGGGGGAAGTTCAAAGCCTTGATCTCTGTTCAGGCTGGGGCGTCTGGTCTTGATTTCGATGGCTTCTTTAAGTCAAGGAAATCGTAGCTTCCACTGAAGCAGCGTGCAGCCAGATCAAAGACCAAGCCACAGCTGACAGCCTACGGAGCGAAGTGGTCAAAGTCATTAAGTCCAGTAAGCCACCCAAGTCCAACATTTCACGAGAGGAAAAACAAGCCCTGAAAAACCTGAGACAGGACGACAGCATCGTCATCCTTCCAGCTGACAAAGGTAGGACCACAATATTGTTACCAAAAGATGAGTACAATAAGAAAGTACAGACCCTTCTCAGTGATACAGACACCTATGAAAAACTCAAGACTGACCCTTCGAAGAAAGTGAAAAACCAACTTATCAACCTACTAAAGAAATGAAAGAAAGAAGAGTCCATCTCCCCTAGTCTTTACTAACGACTTTACCCCACTTCAGAATCCACGCCTAAGCTGTATGGAGTACCTAAGATACACAAGAAGGCCCCCTCCCCCTTTCGGGCCTATTGTGTCCAGCTGTGGTAGTGTCATGTGCGATGCCTCCAAATTCCTGACACAAGTATTGGGACCTTCAGTCGGGCAGACCAAGCACCACATAGTCAACAGCACAGACTTTGTACAGAAGATGGAAAACCAGCAACTTGCTCCAGGGGAGAAGCTTGTCTCCTATGATGCATGTGCACTATTCACTGGCATCCCTGTACCCAAGGCTCTCCAAGTCATTCGGGAGAAAATTGAGGATGACTACCACCTTCGTCACCAGTGTAAACTCACTAAAGAACAGGTACTAGAACTGTTGGAACTGTGCCTCACTAGCACCTACTTTTCATTCAATCATGAGTTCTACCAGCAGAAACAAGGAGCTGCCATGGGTTCGCCAGTATCTCCAGTGGTAGCCAACCTGTACATGGAACATTTTGAGAAAGTAGCCCTTGAGACCGCTGCCAACTCTCCCAGCATGTGGTACCGCTATGTGGATGACACCATGACCCGCATACAGAGACGGAGGTTGACAGCTTCACTACTCACCTGAACTCCGTCGACGACAGTATCCAGTTCACCTCGGAAACTGAAGCAGAAGAGAAGATCCTGTTTCTGGACACTCTCATCACCCGAAAACCATGATGACAGGGTGGAGACCAGCGTCTATAGGAAACCCACCCACACTGACCAATATCTTAATTTTCACTCTAACCACCCCCTCCAGCACAAGAGATCTGTTGTCAACACCCTCATGCACAGAGCCTCTGTACTGTGTTCCACTAAGGAGGAAGAGCTGAAAGAAGAAGAACACATCAAGACTGCCCTTTCCACTAATGGATACCCTGCATGGATGTGAGACAACCCTTGAGTTCCCTACCCTTCTTCTACAGATACGGACAGTGTGAAAGTGGGGATCCCTTAGCCTACATTAAAGGAGTCTCAGAGCGTCTAGCCAGGACCTTCCAACAACATGGATGCAAAATATTCCACAAAGCCACCAACTCCCTACGCCAGCAACTGACTCATGTCAAAGACAAAACGGACCCCCTCAAGCAGTGTGGTGTAGTGTATCAGGTAGGTTGTCAAGACTATGCCCATACCTACATTGGCTAGACAGCAAGACCACTCACCACCCGTCTACAGGAACATCAAAACCGATCTACTTCTGCCATACATGAACACCTACAAGCCACAGGCCACAGTTTCAGCCCCCAAGAAACCAAGATCTTATATACAGAGCCCTTCCTCACAAAAGACAAGATAAAGAAGCCATCGAAATCAAGACCAGACGCCCCAGCCTGAACAGAGATCAAGGCTTTGAACTTCTCCCTATCTACAATCAGATCCTGACAACCCTTCACCCCACACAACAGTCGCCCCACCAGGCCTCGCTGCCACAACAGCAACAATGAGCTGATGAAGACAGGGCCACTTTGTCGAAATATTCTCTAAGTCAGTTTGATTCTAAGTCTTTAATTACTTTCCTAATGTTGAATCCAGAATCCAGAAGCCTATATTCTTGTTCATTAGATCACACTGTCGGATGAAGAATCAAACAATCTGTCATCTTCATCAGGCATTACATTCTGCTGTATGGAGGAGGGATATTTTATCGGTACTAACGTGAATGAACCATATTGTCTTGTCATTTTACCAAGTAACCACCCACTTGTTCTTGCAGGCAACCCTGGTTAACACGATGGAGACGACTCGGATCCGGTACTTCATGAACAGTGTTGTTGGACAAAGGTTGTCCTGTCATGCTGGTGGGACTGGCCGGTACGGGCAAAACTGTCCTCATGCAGGACAAGCTGACCTCCCTGGGCGAGGCCTGGGCTGTGGCCAACGTTCCTTTCAACTTTTACACCACCTCAGGCACGTACAGCTAGGACGCCAATCCGTCTACACATAGTTAGTTTTGTCACTGTCTTCATAAAAAGTCATTGTATCTGCAGCAGTAGGACTGGTTGTAGACGACAGTGATAGTAATAACACTAGCAGCGATGACAGAAGCAGCAACAATACGAAAGTTGTAGTGGAAACAATAATAAAGTAGTGGTTATAGTAGAAATAGGATTAGGGTTGGTTATTGTTGCTGGTTGTTAATCACAGTTCTTTGTTGTTACGAGTCCGCATCTTTGTACATTGCACAAGGAAAGACAAAAAAATAAACAAACAAGCTTTCTGAAAAACAGCAATTCTCATTGTTTTTTCCCTCTGTTCCATGCAGAAATGCTTCAAAGTGTGTTAGAAAAGCCACTGGAGAAAAAAGCTGGCCGAAACTACGGACCTCCGGGGAGCAAGCGACTCATTTATTTCGTCGACGATCTCAATATGCCTGAGGTACCTTTTTCTATGAGAATCTTATGTACACTTCTGTTTTGTTGGTCTGCTTCAAATCGAAGTATTCTTTATGGTGGAAACATTTTTGAATGGCCACAAATTTATTAATAACTTCATGTTGTAGCTTATCATTGAAAGAAAATACAACTTAATTCACCATGGACAGTTCTCACCAGTTCACGATTGTCTGCATTGTAGTTCTACTGTACAACTTGGGCAAACATTGGCTTCTCATACTGGTGATCCTTCTATTGTTTGCATTACGTTTCGAAGTCAGAGGACGTAGTACTTAACGTGATACATGTAACAGTATAACTCTGTGGTTCTGATGCTATGGACGAGTATGTCAGTAGCACTCAGAGTAATAGTTTGCTCCCTGATGCTTAGAGCGGCTTCTAAAGGGGATATTTCCTAAAGTTAGAAATTCTTTGAAAAAGAGAAAAGACCAGTCCTAGGGTCACACTGTAATATGCTTAATGTGGATAGTTCTGTGTGGTTTAGTGTGTACCATTCAACGTAATGTAACTTTCTTTGTAGACCATAGTACATGTGTTAGGCTTTTCATAGTTGGGTTTCAAGAGTCAGTATTTTTCTGTTGTCATTCCTTCGAATTAGCTTTTTTTTTAACTACAAAATATTACAAACAATGTAGATTTTCTTTGCTAAGAAAATCATTGCAAAATAAAGTTGTCTACCAACAGATTACTCTTAAGTGAAATCGGGAAGGGAGCTGTATATAGCGGTTGTAGTGAAGCTTTGTGTCATGGGCAGGTGGACCAGTATTTCACAGTGCAACCGCACACTTTCATGAGGCAGCACATAGATCACCAGCACTGGTATGACCGGGTCAAACTGACCCTCAAGGAGGTCCATAACACGCAGTACGTGGCCTGCATGAACCCCACTGCCGGCTCCTTCACCATCGATTCTCGTCTGCAGGTAAAACAAGGAGAAACTGGTAGGGAAGGGTTGGCTTTTGGTGCGACTCCTGATTGAAAACAAATAAGGAAATAACAATGGATAAAGACATCTAAACCGAGTTAATTTTCGAGAGCACGATGCAACCTGTGCGAGTTTTAATGAAGACGGATACGCACTATAGCATCGAACAGTGTTTTGTTGAACATTTCATAAGATTTTCTCAAACAGGCCTCTATTTTTTTACCATCAGTCATATATCATACATTTCTTCATTGGTATGCAACATTAGGTTATGGGTTTACCTTCACCTCCATAGTCCTGTTTATCTGCGTAAGGCTTGACTGGTTAGATATGTTGTAAGGAGTCCAGTCTTTTACGCTGTGCATCCGATCTTTTTCGGTCTCCTTCTGGAATGGCTTCCTCCACTCTATTTTGTAGGGTGGTCTTGCACCGTGACTCATGTTGAACTGCCTTTGCTAGGCAAGCTTTTAGCCTTTAGTAAATGTGAGGAGACATTCATGTCTCTTGGCGTATGTACTGACTTGCATGTTCCGTAAATAACTGTGAAATGCAGCGAATATCTGCCCGGATGTTTACGAGTTGTTAAGTGGACAGATAATCCAACACACAAGAGCAAAAACGTGCTATGCTATGCTTCTCTGTGCTGTACCTGCACTCTGTAATAAGTGGACAAACAACAAGTTACCAGCAAAATAAAATTCAAATAAACGATAAAAAGCTGAATGTTTAGTCAGTTTAGTCATTACAATGAAACATGTGACTTATCTGTTAATACTAGATTCCCATAATTAAAGAAGTAAGCTTACGAGCAAACCGAAAAATTAAACAGTCCAACGCAACCTATTAGGCCGTGATAAGAGAGGATGTCATTTCACTTCATTGTCAACTTCGGCATTTGTTTTTCCTTTTTCTTAAACAGGTTAAAAATAGAGATGGCTGGATGATGGACATAGATTTCTGAGGGTTTGGTAAAGTCATTGCTATGAATCAGGACAGTTTTGATCAAAAGAATTGACAATAAAAGCCATGTGAAGATGATTTAAACAATGACAAAGAAAATACGGCCAAGATGTGTTCCAGTGTGTGTTTTTGCTCATAGCGCCACTTCGCGGTCTTTGCCGTGAGCTTCCCCAACCAGGAGGCCCTGTCCACCATCTACGTCAGCATCCTGTTCCAGCATCTGGCACAAAGCGGCTTCCCCATTGTGGTGCAGCGCTTCGCCCAGTCCATGGTGAACATTGCCCTCGCCCTGCACAACAGGATTTCCAGCACCTTCCTGCCCACTGCCGTCCGCTTCCACTACATCTTCAACCTCAGGGACCTCTCGAACATCTTCCAGGTGATTTACAGACATACCTAGATTGTCTAATAACACTGTTGGACAAGCTATTCAATCTCAGGGACCCCTCGAACATCTTCCAGGTGATTTACAGACCTACCTAGATTGTGTTAAAACACTGCTGGACAAGATATTCAATCTCAGGGACCTCTCGAACATCTTCCAAGTGATTTATAGACTTACCTAGATTGTCTAATAACACTGCTGGACAAGATATTCAATCTCAGGGACCTCTCAAACATCTTCCAGGTGATTTACAGGCCTACCTAGATTGTGTTATAACACTGCTGGACAAGATATTCAATCTCAGGGACCTCATAAACGCTTTCCATGTGATTTACAAGCGTTTTTCTGGGGCCTGTCATGATACGATTTCAAAACATCTTCGACGTTGAGACTTTTTTTTAACATCCCCCACGCCACGCAGAGGCTTGATCATGAAATCATCATTATACATCTTTGACATGGAAGAACACTCCGCCAGTTATCTGGTGATTTGAAGTATGTCTGGGCTTTCACATGACCTTGCTTATTTTAACTTTCTCGGTTTTCGCGGCCTTTTCTAGATAAATCATTCTCTTTGCGTGGAATGGATTTTTGACACGGTAACAAACCTGATATGCCCCATTTCGATTGGCTGAACTATAAACAACATGATATCGAATACAAATGAGTCTCTTTTTTTTATACTTCTTTGTGAATTTTTGGAGCTATTATTCAAGATTCAGTTTGACCGTTGGTCATATGTTCATAGGCAGGAATTTTAAATGAGGTGAATCATAGAAAGACTGCTTGGTGGTTTAGGAACGTCGTCTGTTTCTCGAAGACAGCCATATCATGATAAATAGACAAGCAGATACAACTAACTAAAGAATATCATTCTGTCTCGTCAATCGTTTGAATGCTGTTTAGCATAAAAAAATAAGATCAATAACAAGTGAATTGATGCAGTATCAGACAAGTCACTGGCTTTTTGCTTAGAGGAAATAAGAAATCTTTGTCTGCAGACATGTTGTATACCTAAAAATATAAACAACGAACTCAAAGCCTTATAGTTTGCATATCATTTATATTGATCTTGGAACAAACTGACACATTTCAAATCACGATTAATTAAGAGAGAGAGAGAGAGAGAGAGAGAGAGAGAGAGAGAGAGAGAGAGAGAGAAATAAATGTGATACGGCTGGGCGATTTAGAGAATGATTAATTGAGCATTGGGTAATAATCCTGAAACTAGATAGCTGTACCAGTCCAAAGCATCCTTTTCACATCCGTGGATATTTTATTCGGCTTTCAACGACAAAGCTGCAGTAATTGTAAAAACACCTACAGAGATGAAATTACATTTGCGTGTATCTCGCTTTTCCTTTCCCAAGAGAGAGAGAGAGAGGGGTGGGGGGTGGGGGGGGGGGACAGAAAGTGATACTGACACAGTTCATTTGCGTGTGCTTTTTATCGCAGCTTAATAAGTGGGGGGACTCTATATACACAGTGATTAAAAAACAAACAAACAGAAATACTTCATGTCTGACAATGGGGACTCTATATACACAGTGATTAAAAAACAAACAAACAGAAATACTTCATGTCTGACAATATTCAAAAGCTTGGAGCTGAGAGAGAGAGAAAGAGAGACAGAGGCAGAGACAGAGAGACAGAGAGAGAGGGGAAGCAAAAGGAACTAAAGATTCAAGGGGAGAAAAAAATTTTCTTCTGATCATCAGAATGATTGAGAAAAAAAAAACGTGTGTGTGTGTGTGTGTGTGTGTGTGTGTGTGTGTGTGTGTGTTCTGTGTGTGTGTGTGTGTGTGTGTGTGTGTGTGTGTATGTGTGTGTGAGAGAGAGCGAGAGACAAAGAGTGTGTGTGTGTGTGTGTGTCTGTCTGTGTGTTTATGATGGGGATGACTGAGTAATGGTGGGACGCTAACGCATTTAAAGGTATTACCGCAGGTACTTTCACTGTTTGTGTTTGTTTGTTCGCTTGTTCTCTTATTAATAGGAAGCTGAATAAAGTGATCCCAGATGTAGAAACAATGAAATGAGTTCTTACCTTCATCTTGTTTTTTTTTCTTTTCTCAGTTACTCCCTATTCACAGAAAACAATATTCATGATTGATGGCAGGAAAAGGTCTGTCTTCCTCTTTAGCCTATAGTTCCTATTTCTTCATTTTATTCACAGTCTGTCTGTTTGCCTGTCAGTCTGTCTCTCATTTCCCCTTGTCTCTGCACTTGCCAGACTGCAGCAGGCCACTGAACTAACCGTCATTCAATGGATACCCTCACACTGCAACATAGCAGTCAATGAGGAGGCAGACCGACTGGCGAAGGAAGGAGGACAGCAGCCACAAGAGGAACAGGAAATCTCCTATGAAGAGGCCAAGACGATCATCAAGGAGAAGCAGAGGAAAAGATGGCTTCAGCTACATCCAGATTATAACCAGACAGATGCCTACTACCTCCTACCCAGACCAGACCAAGTAAACATTGTGAGGCTGAGGAAGGGCCACTCCAAGCTACACCATCACATGTTCACAAGGTTCCGCATTGGCGAGTCTGCAGTGTGCCCCTGCGGTACAGCCCCAATGACAGTGGAACACTTCCTACAGGACTGTCCAACACACCATAATCTGAGAGCTGGTGTCCGACGTTTCGTCGAACGACATTTCGTCGAAAGTCAACGGGAAAGAAAGTCAACGGGAAAAAAGTCACGGAGGGACCCAGTCTACTCCAAAGCAGAATCGATGGTCTTTAGATTAGAGTAGGGCGAAGCCCGAGAGAGGACGAAGGACGAATGAACGAAGGCCGTTAGGCCAAGTCGTGCTCATTCGACGAAATGTCGTTCGACGAAACGTCGCGGACCCTCTGAGAGCAGAGACCTGGCCTGCTGACCAACCGATGAGGGAGAAACTCTACGGATCTCTGGAGGGCCTCCGCCGGACGGCAGCCTTCGTCAGTGCATCGGGGGTTCCTGTTTGAGCGAACGACGACGAAGAAGAAGATTTCGCTAAACACCCCTCTGTCTCTCTCACTTTCTCTCTCTCTCTCTCTCTCTCTCTCTCTCTCTCTCTCTCTCTCTCTCTCTCTCTCTCTCTCTCATTACCTCTCTCCCCTGCCCCTCTCTCTCTCTTTCCCTCCCGCACTCCCTCCCCCCCTCACACACACACACACACACACACACACACACACACACACACACACACACACACACACACACACAATCTCTCTGTCCCTGTCTCTTTGTCTCGTTCTCTGTCTCGGTCTCTCTGACTGTCTGTCGGTCAGTCTCTGTATCTTTGCTCTCTCTCTTGCGAATGAGTATATGACCCCCATCTCTGTCTGTCTGCCTTGCCGTCCGTGCTTGTTTGAAGAGAAGACAAAGGGCTGATGTTGGAGAAGGTGAGCAGAAAAGGTGGGGAGGCGCGAACATGTATATACAAAACACAAATTTTGTTTCTCTGAGTAATCTCACAATTGTTGCAACATTTGTGCTGAGAACCGAATCAAGTGTTGGAATTTTGGGAAAACAACAAAGGGGACTGGTACACCCATTGTATAATTTCTGTCTTTGTCGAGGCATTGTTACCTGGTGTGCCTTTCAGAACAATGAAATATGGTATGTTAAAAAAGTATCATCTCAAGAAACTAGCATACAGGTAAAAAATATACAAAGTGCTTTTCAGTAATTTCTGGAACTGTTATCTTCACGGCAGTAAAGAAGCACGATTTTCAGAACAGTGTCTATTGTTTTATAACTGTATATCTGTACTAGATATTACATGCAACACAAGACTAGTTGACCTTCGCACTTTTAAAATCACCGAGAAACGAGCCTTAGTTCCATGTTGAAGTCAGCACACAAACGAATAACCAAACTGTTACTGTCTGTCTGGCATCGGTTGCCGCCTGCCCTACTAGCTGTTCTATTTATGTTCAGTTTTTGCTTATTAGACCCGTGAGAAAGGCTCTTTGAGACCCAGTCCCCGCTCAACACTCAACACTTACACTGTTGTGTTTGAGCACTCGTTCTTCACTGCTGTCGCCCTCTATCCGACAGGCGAGAGAGAGACTGTGTGGGGAACGGCCATCAGTATTCAAAAGCTCAAATTCCCGCGTTATATTGCATTTTTCATCCTTTCTGTTCCAAATTGGCAAAATTATTTGTAACAAGAAAAATCAATCTTTTATATAATTTGTTTGTTTTCCCACTTTCATCTGTCCTTCCCTCCAACCTTGGAGAGAGAACAAAGAGACAGAGTAAAACATAATTACAATTTATATCCATGAAAAGGGATTAAGACTAGGACTACTGTTTGCAGTTCCGTCGTTTTGTCCTGCTCCGAGCGAACTCTGCCAGCACTGGATGTGGCGCATGTGTCCCCTTGTTCTCTGCGAGAGAAGTTCCTTTTGTTCCTCCATCCGTCCCCTTTGTACAGCCAGATTTCCCGTTGGAGCAGGACTGGACGGACCAACCGTGAGCTCTTTGCTGTTGGTAAAGTGGTCTGTGGAGTTTGAAACGGAACTCTGCTCTGATGACTTTTCGTGAGAAGAAAAAAGGACCTGCGGTGTCCCCCTCAGTACATTTCTGGTGTGGGAAGAAAGGTGTTTTTGTCATGAAAAGCAGTTGGCTGAGGCCGTGTTTTTTTCCCTGTTGTTTAGCCTTCGTGCGAAGGCCATTTTTTTTCTCATTGCATAGCTAGTAGTGTATGGTAAAACTTCGTGTTTGACCAGCTGAGAGCTGCACTTGAGCCAGTAGTGTTGATTACTGACTCTTGATAGAATCCTGCCCAGGGATTTCGAAGGATTCCCCCCTCCTCTCTTTTTCTTTTTTTTTTTTTTTGAATTTGGCTCTCAGCGACTCCTCTGAAGAGAAGGGGGGTTACGGAAATCAAGGGAAAGCCCCAATAATGTGTGATTTCAGTGTGTTTTCTTCTCCTTTGGGAAGCCTTCTTCTCTCCCTTGGTAAGCACTTTTGCGGTTTGGGCAGATTAGGTTTTAGTTTCTTCTATTCTTTTTCTCTAGACATTTTTGGAAACGCTTCGTTTTAGGTGAAGGAATGTGTTTCTTGTTGTGTGTGCATTCTAAGTTAAGGAGTGCACGCGGCGCCTGGCGTGATTTTTCAGTATATGACATATGCCTTGTCGGTAAGCATTCTTGAATGTGACCCCATAGCAGAAGAAATGCTGTGTACCCCCCCCCCCCCCCCCCCTCCCGCGAGTGCTAAGCCTTCCCGAGTTCCCAGGACAGTATTTTTTTAGGCAATTCTAAAAAAAAAACAAATACTGTCCTGGGAACTCGGGAAGGCTTTTTTTTTCCAGGCAATTCTCTTTATTGCCATGATTAAATGTGTGTGATTTAACAGGTTTATTAGTCTGAATTATCTGTGGAATTGGGCTGTCAAAACCTGTGTCCTGCTGTCTGTTGAGTTGGAGTAACTCGGTGAGATTTCTGTTTGTGTTATCTCCCTTGCTTCTCAGATGCCGTAATTGCCCTATCCACACGTCATGCACATAACCAGACAGCCAGCCTTTGACAAGTGTCAAGTATTATTTTCTGATCAGTGGGAACTAAGTGAGATCTGGTTACATTTTCCCAATAGTTCTAAGCCCTGTGGCGTTTCTGATCAGGATGATGTCGTAAGTTCCAAGTGTGATTTTGGTCAATATTTGTTTGCTTTCGACCCGCATTAGACTTTAGAAAGAAAACAAAGAAAACGGTACAGTACAGTCCCTTTAGTATTTAGTCCTACATGTTAATAATCCTAACGAGGCAGCCCTAACATAACCGCAGCGAATTCCTGTCTTTGTGTTATAGTAAACCTACCAGTTTATAAGTTTAGGGGAAATCCATTAGGCCATCTTGTGTCGGAAAATAGCATAATTTTGATTTTCAAAAATATACCGGATTTTTCAGAAAAACATTAGGGGGACCTGCAATAATTCAAAAGGTGCACAACTCGTCTCTTACTGAAAATACTGGAGACATGAATCCAAGAAACGTCACACACACACACACACACATACACACACACACACACACACACACACACACACACACACACACACACACTGGATGTGTTTCACTTTCATGAAGCTGAAAATGTTAGTGCATCAGTAAGGACACAGTTTACAATTCCGTTCAACAAAAATATCAGAAGACTGTACGCTGAGTTTTTCAGTAAACCTTTCACCAATTCAATCGTGTGAACCACCCATGCTAATACGTCATGTCGTTTGTTTCCAAATGGGCTTGATTGTGTTCTTTTCCTGCAAATTTGAACAACTTAATTGCCAACTCGAATGTGACTGTAACCCATCCCGTATACGTCATTGCTAGGGTAACCCTGTTACGAAGCAACAGGAATGACAGAAAAACGACGGCACTGGATTTAGCAGGATTCACCAAGAGACATGAGAAAAATGAGCAGTTACTGGGCTTGGTTGCAGGGGATGCTGTTCGCGGGGGCAGAATGTGCCAAAAACGCCAACGAGTTGATCAGACTATGGTTTCACGAGGCTGAACGCGTCTACAGAGACAAGCTGGTGGACACGGACGATGGTGCTCTCTTCGACAAGATGATAAAGGAAGTCATCAGGAAGAACTTTGATGTAAGAAGGAAGCTTGAGCTTGAAGGCATTTGACAGAGAAAAGAACGAGATTTAAAATTTTCTACGCATACACTCTGTACAGGCTAATTTGGAACAACACCAGGCGATTTGTTTTCTTATCTGCGTATGTTATAGTTTAAAAGAAACTATCAAGGCCTATAACTGTTTAAAGAAGTGCATATATTTACGGACATCGATGATTCTACGATGATTCTGTTTAACGTCCTCCGGCCTGTACAAACAGGACATATTGGGACATGTATTTTTGCTTTAGATAAGTAGTCATTGGGACCGCAAAGCGGTCGTCTGAAGATAGTTCAGCTGCAGTTGTTTCCAAGGCCATCGTCAGGGCCACCGGGCGGCCGTCTTCGTGCTGAGTGGTGACGGTCCTGTGCCGCGTGAGGCCGACTCGGGAGATGTACGAGGCACAAGTCGCCGAGCCGCTGCACGTAGGTCATGCCCACTCTGCGCCCAATGAGGTACAATTTCCACCCTCCCCCCCCCAAAGGGAGAGCCCTGCTAGGATGGGCAGGCCACTGGGTAGTTCGCAGAGTGGCAGTGCCTCGTCGCCAAGTGTCACGCCGCCTCGAGAGCCGTCCCCCGGCGACACAGGCTAGTCCCGTCGTCACTCGTAGTGCGAGGAAGGAAATCTGTGCCGCCCTACACCCATCTGCCACCTGGGTGCCTTCTGCTGGTCTCTGCCACCGACCAGCAGGAATGCCGGATGCCACCAACCGGGCGGCCGTCTTCATGCTGAGTGGCGACGGTCCTGTGCCGCGTGAGGCCGACTCAGGAGACGTACGAGGCACAAGTCGCCGAGCCGCTGCACGTATAGGTCCATGCCCACTCTGCGCCCAATGAGGAACGTACCCACCCTCCCCCCCACAAAGGGAGAGCCCTGCTAGGATGTGCAGGCCACTGGGTAGTTCGCAGAGTGGCAGCGCCTCGTCGCCAAGTGTCACGCCGCCTCGAGAGCCGTCCCCCGGCGACACAGGCTAGTCCCGTCGTCACTCGTAGTGCGAGGAAGGAAATCTGTGCCGCCCAACACCCATCTGCCACCTGGGTGCCTGTTGGCGCATCGGAGTGATGAATTTACGGACATGTGTTTGGTACTTAGTGTTTATCTGTGATGACAATAGCATAGTTCTTATTTTTCGTGGCAGAACAGTCACTCAAGTTTGCACGTTCAGTTTAACAAGGGGGTGATTTCATTTTGTGTTGCAAACAGGATTTATGGAGATTCAGCATTCAAATACGTCATCATCCGTTCAAAACAACAGATGAGAATGGAAGTTTTCCTTCCACAGCATGAGCGTGGCAGATTTGAAGAAAAAAAATGTACACAACGATAAACAACAGTACCACTTTAAATACATTGAATTCAGTCTTGAATGCATTAATGTTCTGGATAAAATTTTCACAAATACTTTATACACAGAGTTCTGTGTCGTATGTTTGAGTTCAGCATTTAAGCAGAATAGAATTGAATGATAATGGAAAAGAGACTTTTTAAAACTAGAAACATTTTGTGATAAGCGCACGTTTTTCTGATAATGTTTCACAAATAGTTTATGCACAGAGTTATATATCGTACGTATGAGCTCAGTGTTCAGACAGTATAGTATTGAATAATAATGGAAAAGGACATTTTCAAACTAGAAACATTTGTTTATGTGATAAGGCGCACGTTCTTTGCTCATTCTGGATAACTGAAGTTCGACAGAAAGTATGAAGCAAGAAGGAATGTGCCAAGCATGTAACAGTTTATAGACTGGCAGACATTTCGTGGATATGTTGGGAATTCCTTGATTAATTACAAAGTCTTGGAAACAACAGGTCGTGAACTTTGCAGAAATAACAGAAAACCTTGATCCTGCTTATCTGTACTTGAATGAATGAAGCCGAATCAAATATAACCCCAAATAATGGTCCAGTCTATCGGGTGTCAATGCGATGTTTTAAGGGATTGCCTTGAAAGTTAGTTTAGCCTGTAATTAGTTCACAGAAATGACAGAGTTCAGGTGAAAATACATGAATGAAAGAAGTAACAAACAATATAAAATTTGATTGTGAAAAATAACAGGAGGAAGGAGACGAAAGAAAATTGACAAAAGAGTTTTGTAACCACCGTTCTGCATTATATATTAAGTGTGTTGAATTGGTCTTTTCCCTGAAAGAAAATTAAATGGTTAATTTTATGTGTCTGTTTATGTTTGTGAACTGCGTGTAATTTTTGCCGGTGAAAATTTTAGATAATTCTTTTTTGTGTCTGTTTATGTATGTGAACTGCATGTGTTGTAAATGTATGTGTTTTGTATCTATGTTTGGGTGAGCATGAGTGAGTTTGCATGCATGAGTAGAATATTATGACATACAAGCGTAATTAGGCTATGTGCCATAATGTCTTCGTGTCTGTAATGTCATAATCTGGTTCTGTGCAAAATCAATTCGTATTTGTGACTGTACCTTAGTATGCGCGTGTGATCACGAATCAGTGACCCTTTTCGCCAGGACGTGGACGACAACATCGTCTTCAAACAGCCCATAATTTATTGCCACTTCGCGGATGGCATCGGAGAGCCCAAATATCTGCCTATTCACGAGTGGCAGAGGCTGAACAAGATCCTGGTGGACGCCTTGGACGCCTACAATGAGCTGAATGCCGCGATGAACTTGGTGCTCTTCGAAGATGCCATGATGCACGTCTGCCGCATCAACCGCATCCTGGAGTCGCCCAGAGGCAACGCCCTGCTGATCGGGGTTGGAGGCAGCGGCAAACAGTCGTTGTCCCGTCTGGCTGCCTCTATAAGTAGTCTAGAGGTGAGGTGGGCTCAGAGTAACTATTTCCAGAGAGAGGAAGGTTGTTGATGTTTGTCTGTTTCTGAGTTCTGGGAACATTTTATTTGCGTGTGTTGTGGTAATATGTATAATTATTTCATGGTTACGTTGTGTTGTGACAATGCTATTTTTCATCATAATTACAAATTCATTTCACCATAAAATGATTTACTTGAAACAGATGTTTTCTATTCTAACCTGCCGAGCCTCACCTACGCCAAGGGCTCTGTCTGGAACATAGGCGACCACCTGGCACTTGCAGCTCTGTCTGGGACATAAGTTGCCAACAAACACGTGTGGCTGTGTCTGGGACATAGATTGCCAACAAACACTTGTGGCTCTGTCTGTGACATAGGTTGCCAACAAACACTTGTGGCTGTGGCTGTGACATAGGTTGCCAACAAACACTTGTGGCTGTGTCTGAAACATTGGTTGCCAACAAGCGGTCCCCAGACATGCCGGTCCTCAGCCAGTAGCTCCAGTTGTCCCCAGGTACTTCCTTCCCTATTCAAGTGTCCCTCTAGGTTACAGAACCTTCTATCTCTTGGATGATCTCTCTTCTTTTTTCTCCTGTGTATTCCAGATTATGACATTTCTTATCATGTTGGATGAAGGCTTGCAGAACAAATGGCTGATCGATCTCAAGCCTCTTGGGAGAACTTTCTGTTTCTCAGACTATTGTTTTGTTGACTCCTACAATTCTTTACTGATTCTGTCTTACACGTGAATCCGCAGAATATTTTTGAAGCAGCGTTGACGAAAATTTGGTTTCTTTTCATGGTTGTGTCAGTAGTCCTCCAGGTCTTGGCTTCATAGAGTAAAACACCATGCTTCACGATAGTGTTGAAAAGCCCGATCCTAATAATGTTAGTTGCCAGTTTCATCAATCACTAAAAATTCTTCAAGTTATGGAAAGCTACCCCTGTTTTATTAGTTCAGATTCTTATGTCAGCTTTTGTTCTCCATGTATGTAAACGATGTCACCAAAGTAGACGGAGCTGTCCATCTCTTCTTGTGTCTCGCCTCTCAGCCTGATGAGTATTGTGTTTGCTGCATTGACCTTGCTGTAAAGCTTTCTCTGGATGTTGCAGCCCAGACGAGTGCTAATCCTCTCCAGCGTCTGTTACCCAGTGTGGGAGAGAAGGGCCAGATCATGCACGAAGTCAAGTTCATCTAGTATGTCCAGAGCGTCCACTGGATGCCATTTGGTTTCTAGCATGTGGGTGGCTTTATGATCCGGTCTGTCGTGAGCGGAAACGGGAAAGGCTACTGCAAGCACCCTTGCCTCACTCCTGTCTCTACTTGGAAAGCGTTGGTAGACTGCCAGTCGTTGACCACCTGTCAGTGCATCCTCTCACTGGAGTTTCGGATGCGACTGTGATCTTCTCAGGCTCACCACAGTGCCTCAGCATCTATCAGAGGCTATGTCTTTCAGTGTTATCGAACGCTTTTTCATTGTCAGTGAAGCTCACATTCAGGAGTGAGTGCCCCCTCCATTGACTCTTTCAAGACGATATGCAGCACCACTATCAGGCCAGTTACCGAATTTATTTCTGAAAAAAGTCACCCTGCTGACCTTAAAGCTGGAGGTCAACAACATCCTTCGTCCTTTTCAATAAGACTTGGGACTGAACACTTTTCGTTGGATTAACTACTGAAGCAGAAACAGCATTGCTGTGGTGTTAATCAGTTGACTCCTAACATGTTTGTAGTTCTTTCATCTTCCGTGCCCTCTCAATAGCATTACTTCCATGCCGATTTCTTTGGCTCCCTTCTGCACTGGCACACCCAGATATGTCATATCGCAGACTCAGTACTTAAAGTCCACAGCAGTGTCTTTTAATTAATAACAAGTTTTTGTCTTTTTTCCCATGCACTTTTCGGAGCACTATTTCCATATCTCCTACCGTGGCTCGGTGCTTAACCACACTCGGAATCAACCTGAACTGTCTCAGAATTATAATTTCACAGGTGGCTGTTGATATAAGGTCGCTTTGTCTGTCTACTGTTGAGCCGTATCGGCGGTGTTTAGTTGTGCCTTTAATCATCGACGTTAACATGACACCAGCTATGGACTGATTGTTTTCTAAGGGGCGTAACCAGGTATTCCTCTGTGATGAATGTGCAAAGTAAACTGTATTTCGATTTTATTGCCATTTAAGGCTCCAAGACTGATATACAAGTTTATGTAAAAAGAGAGAGGGCGTAAAGGGGAACGGGGGAGCCTTGCTTGTGCGTCGAACACTGATGTGCGTTTTTCGCTGCTGTTGGTCCACCTCTTTATTTCTGTGTTCATGCATGCAAGTAATACGTGTTCGAGTATGTATATTTCAAATAAAACCCAGTCATGTGCGTGTGCGTATACAGGCTGTCTTACTTTGTTTGTGAGTATGTTATGTAGAGGGATCAGATTGCTCATTGAATTGAACAAACTGTGT
Source organism: Conus ventricosus (assembly GCA_018398815.1). Classification (NCBI taxonomy): domain Eukaryota; kingdom Metazoa; phylum Mollusca; class Gastropoda; order Neogastropoda; family Conidae; genus Conus; species Conus ventricosus. The sequence continues at coordinate 70,150,677 of CM031595.1, read as the reverse complement.
ATGTGTATGCGTATGCGTATACGAGGGAGATAGAAAATAAGAAGAAAAAATCATTTGGCCCCGTATACGTGTAATACACGGAATAGAAAAAAAAATAACCGTGTAGCTTTATGGATCTTGTTTTTCTCACCATCCATACTCCTTCTCTCTCTTCCTTTTCATACCCCTCACCCCTCTACTTCTCCCCCCTTCCGATCTATATGCTTCCTTCCTCCTAGCCTTCTCTCTCTCTCTCTCTCCTCTCTCTCTCTCTTCTCTCTCTCTCTCTCTCTCTCTCTCTCTCTGCTCCATTGCAATTTGTATTGTAATAGTGCTGATTGTTTGTTTATTGTGGCCGATACTTACTTCCTTTTTTCTTCATTTAGGGGAAGCTGCGTAAAAATCTGTGTTTGAGCTGATTTGTTTCCATCATTAAATAATTCGTTCACTTCTTCGTTCGTTCTCTCTCCTCTCTCTCTCTCTCTCTCTCTCTCTCTCTCTCTCTCTCTCTCTCTCTCTCTCCTCTCTCTCTCTCTCTCTCTCTCAACAACGAATCTACAAAAATGCCGTGTGTGGGTGTGCAGGTTTATCAGATCACACTAAGGAAAGGATACGGGATTCCTGATTTGAAGGCAGACCTTGCTTTGCTGTATAAAAAATGTGGAGTGAAGCACATCGGCATGATGTTTCTGATGACAGACTCCCAGGTATATCGACATTAACATCACTGCTGGACACCTGCACATGCGCGCGCTGTGTGGTGTGTGTGTGTGTGTGTGTGTGTGTGTGTGTGTGTGTGTGTGTGTGTGTGTGTTTACGCGCGCGCACGCGCCTGTGCAGGAAGAAGGTCATGGTGCTTATTTGTGTTCTTGGTGTGCAATGGACAGTACAATACGTTCAGGATTTCCTTCCATAGATACAAATACGAACTGCACGCATGTACGAGTGCATCAAGCAGCCGACACATTCATCGTGAACGAGCACTTTCTTTTTCTTTTCAGCTGTTACACATAAGAAACGTCTCGGGGAGATTGTTCTTGCATATTCATTGGCGATTGAGACCCGAACTTGGGACGCCAAGATTTTCCTTTCAACATTGCCAGTGAAATATCTCTTCACTAGCATAATTCCTTGAAAAGAAAGTGTTGATTGCACGTGTGGATCCTATTCATCGTTACAATCTGGCACAATCCCTCAAGGGATTCTGTTCATTTTTACGCACTGGCACAATCATTAAAGTGGATTAAGATTCCCTACCTTTCTAAAAACAAAACAAAACAAAACAAAAAATCCTGTCCGCGCAGAAGGGGGCTGTAACAGAAGCAACGTGGTTGACTTTTACCCGTCTGTAGTTCTTTAAAGTGTCAGCTGGCCCACGGCATACTTCCTCACGAACTTGATTCCCTGGAATGGACACTGCCTTGTCCATACTGGTTGTAGTGTCCTACACAGGTTTCTGATCAGGTTACACCACTGCCTTCCAGTGAGGCAGAATTGCCAGGGTCGATTGCGAAGTTCACGCTTCTGTAAAGATCTCGGCAGACAACGGTTAGAATATTCAAGCACACTGGAGTTCATGTTATTTCCATTGTCTCTCGTCGGAACATGGTGATGTATATTGGACTCTGAGGGATACGCTTTGTATCACACACACACACACACACACACACGCACATGCACGCACGCACGCACGCACGCACGCACGCACAACACATGTACCTTTGATCAAGATATTTTTCATCATTGTAAGAAGTTTGAAAGGAAGCCAACAACGCTTTTTCATACATTAGCAAATTTTGCTGTGAGAGACTCTCGCCCTCCCCCCTCACTCTCACCTCACTCACTCTCTCTCTCTCTCTCTCTCTCTCTCTCTCTCTCTCTCTCTCTCTCTCTCAACAGCATTTTCCTTTTCTGCTTCTATGTGTTCTCGATGGGACTGTGATTTTCACTTCTCAAGCAACAAGGGTTCTTCTCTCTCTATCTCGTTCTCCATTTGTCTGTTTTGTTTCTTCAAGTATACCGATGCCATGACATGTCTGTGTTGTTCTGTACCGTTGGTTGATGAAGTCTACTATGAGCAGGTAGCAGACGAGAAATTCCTGGTGCTGATCAACGACCTGCTGGCCTCGGGGGAGATCCCTGACCTCTTCGCCGATGACGAAATCGAGGAGATCATCAACTGCATGAGAAGTGAGGTCAAGGGTGCCGGCATGGAGGACTCGCGTGAAAACTGCTGGCAGTATTTCATTGACCTCGTCAGAAGAACGCTGAAGGTAGATGTTTTCTTTTTCTTTTGCCTTGGTAGGGGGTGGAGGGAAAAAGGGAGGGGCTGCGTCTGTTTTAAACCAAGCTCTTCTATCTCTGCCTTCTACCCTCTTTGTCTTTTCACACACACACACACGCACGCACGCACGCACGCACGACGCACGCGCGCACACACATGCACAAACAATCACACACACACACACACACACACACACACACACACACACACACACACACACACACACACTCACTCACTCACTCACTCACTCACTCACTCGCACACACACACACACACACACACACACACACACACACACACACACACACACACTCACTCACTCACTCACTCACTCACTCACTCACTCACTCGCACGCACACACACACACACACACACACACACACACACACACACACACACCACACACACACACACACACACACGCGCGCGCGCACGCACACAACACACAAACACATACACACACACACACACAGAGGCAGAGAGAGATATAGTAGGGGGGGGGGGGGGGCGGAGTTGGTGATGAGAATAACTGATATATGAGTGTTGGTTGCACATAACTCTATACGATTATTTTCCATGATGATAAAAGATTAAGACAATTTGCATTGATGAGACTCTGCATAAAACTGCCCCAGTTTGCCGATGACGCTCAAACGACGATGAGAGTAGGAGGCCTGATGTTACTGGAAGAATAATGACAGTGATTATTAAATTTAAGAAGAAGCCAAGACTGTGTCTGAACTCACGTAAAACTCAAGCTGTACAGTGGGGTATGAAAAAACGAGCTTGGATAAAATATTTAAAGCATTTGAAAAGAGAGTAGAATCTATGTAAATGTAAAGCTAGAGCTAGTGTTGATGACAATGTTTTCGTCCTCAAGAACTAAACCGCAGAGGGATATCATCTCATCAATTAGGTAGATAGTTTAAAGGCCAAAGATATGAGGCATTGTTCAAACTGAAAACGAAAACCCGCTGAGGCAGATTAATAAATTGTTGATGATTGAAATAACGGAATGTCGAGACACAACGAAAAATTATTGACTGTTATGATGGGGAAAAAAAGTTGCGGCGAATGTGACAAAGAAACTTTTTGTGAAAACAAAACTTCTACAAGAAAAGCGAATTGAGGGAATGAGTAATGGAAAAAAATTATTATGGACAAGAATGGATAAGAAGTTGGCATGCTTCACATTGATCAAGTGTCAGAATAATCGGCCTGTTGATTGAGGACACTATACGGATGAAGATGAGGACGAAGAATAATTCTGCAAAATTTCTATCATAATGTAAACCAGCAGTTGGCATGCTTCACATTGATCAAATATTTGTTTTAATAGAAATTTATAGGATGATTTCACGAAGCGAAAACTAATAGACATAGACAAAGCCAGTTTGCCTAGAATATGGCTTTATTCATTTAAATGATATGTAGTTTTCTATTTTATATCTGAAACTGGGCCGTTTGGAAGAGTATGAAAATACAATACATTTTCAAACTACAATATCTGTACCAGACCCATTATGACCTATGTAAAACTGTGGATGTCAGTGTTGAGAATACTATTCCTTCATAGATGAGAAACTCTTTACAAATTATGTATCTTGCACAAAAAGGCACAAGACGTATTTTTATACTTCGATCGGACATTCCAAAATGCTGAAACAAATGGCAAAACGTTTTGTGACGAATTAACTGAAAACAATCCTTTTACAAAAATCGATGAAAATATGTAACACGAATTTAAAACGGTTTCAGGTGAGAATAATTTACAGATTCATAGCAACGAACATATCTGTAAAACAAATGATGATCTTTGTGCATGATTGTGTTCATTATATATCGTATTGTATGCTTGCTTGTCGATACTTGCAAAATCTTTTTTTTAAAACGTCTTTTTTTAATTCGTCGGCAGGAATTTTATAAAGCCACCCCATACTCCACCTTAACGAATACCAATATTCCCTCCTCTTGCTTGACACACACACACACACACACACACACACACACACACACACGCGCGCGCGCGCGCGCGCCGCGCTTCTGCGCACTCATGCATGCGCACGCACGTACGCATGCATGCAGGTCGCCCGCGCGCACACACGCACGCACACGCACACACACGCACACACACTTTTACACACGCACACACACCACTCACACACACACTCACACACACACACACAAACACAAACACACACACACACACACACACACACACACACACACACACACACACACGACACAGAGAACTGATCGGACTTGAAACAAATTTCCATATGGACTGGTGTCATTGTGTAATAGTTACATATGTTGCTTACAACAGGAAACCCTAAGTACAGACTATATTTCCATCGTCGTTGTGACATTCTCCTGTGACGTTCTGTTTGTCTAGACAACCATTCCTGGGCTGAGCCCGCCGCCGTGGCGAAACGTTGCCCGTGTTTTTATGACATCTCTCCGAGTCGATGACATCTAGCCCTTTCTGGGTGTGGTGTTACAAAGTTACGACGATTGAATTTATGATTCATTATTGTCAGGCAACCAACCAGCAAGCTTGTCGGTAGTCCTTTCTGGCAAAATGCTGTTGAGTGATACACTTAAATAGGTGTACACAAACAAACGCAAGAATGTTAACATGCTGACTGTCCTGATGCGAGACATAAACACTTTACAGCAGACTCCATGAGAACCTGGTTCAGAGATGTCCCACCTGATGTGATCTTTGAGTTTCTGAGGCAGATTAACATTTTTCACCTGATGTAAGATTTTACGGAGGACAGATTTTTAACACAATTTCCTGTGTGTTTTTAGAAGGTGCGTTTTAAAGAGTTGCGTGAATGAGTTTTGTTGTTGCTGTTGTCGCTTTTTTAAAGAATGACTTGTGAGTTGACCTGAACGCGGTGACAGCCCTGATATGGCCCTCTGCGGTCGGCTGGGCTCTAAGCAACATATCTTACCGTCCTGATTCGGCTTAAGTGGTTATCTGGGATTTAATTGACTTATTTTGATTTGGTTTCGCTGTTTTGTGACAAAACTGTGTCCCCAGGGAGAGCAGCCAGATTCCCGTGTAGATCAATCTGTAGTGACGAGAAAGAAAGTGAGGCTATATCATTCCACCCCATTGTCTCAGCTTAAACGTCCGTCACTGGTAGCGGATCACAACCACAAAGCGACGCATACAGACAGCCACAGCTTCAGGATGCAATCTCTGATGCAGGATCCAGACTTCTGTCCTGGCGGTCACTGGGCTTCTTGTCCATATTTTGCAGACACTGCTCTTCACAATCACGTACGCCCTAGTTGACAGCTAAACGCTAAGCATTGAAATTTTCTGCAAGAAATTCTGACCAAAAATCCGAATGTTGCATGACTTGAACGATGTCTTCAATTCTTTTTGAAACATTTCATGGACAGCCAGCTTGACCGTGACTGATGTGTCTCGGAGAATACTTTATTATTTTGTTTTGTTAGCGGCTATCTTCCATTCCGATCACGTGTCCAACCTACCTTAGCTGACCCTCCATTAGAAGAGTCCGGAAAAATCGGTGCATCAAAGAATTTCAATGTTCATGATCTGTTTCTCTCATGATGTCCTTGAAACAGAATGTAATAAAATAGATTTAAGACGATACAGTTTAATTGAATACAAAATTGCGATAAGATACAGCATTGTACATTGTGGAACGACAGAACACCATACAATCTACCCGGTTTATCGGGTTTTCAGGTGGTGCTGTGTTTCTCACCCGTGGGATCAACACTTCGGGTCCGAAGCCGCAAGTTTCCCGCTGTTACCAACTCCACTTCCATCGACTGGTTCCATGAATGGCCTGATGAGGCTCTCAAGTCCGTCAGTGCTAGATTTCTGGAGGAGAACGAACTTCTCGCGGTACGTTGTCCAATAGTTTGCCAGTGTGCATGCGCGCGTGTGTGTATGTGGTTATTTTGAAAAGTGATCAGTAAGGAAACAAATTAATCGCCGACTATTTCGAAAAGTCTCACAATAGATGATGAGTCAGTGCTGAAAGATAGTTTTCACGACGAAGAAAGCGCCCTGCTAGCACAAGATTTCTCACAGTCCCACATTTTCTCGCACGTTGAGAGAAAGCTGGAGGGAGTGGTTGGGGTGGGAGAGCGGGGTATTACTCTTTCTCGCACACAATATTAACATTCTGACATGGTGGAAAATCGTTTTTTTTTCCTTTTTAATTTTCGTGTTGTTGACGCCATACTTGTTTTCCTACTGTCTCAGCTATTGAACAAGTTTTGGAGAAGTAAGTATAATTTTGACCACAGAATGTTTGGTGCTCAGTTTTCCATACCCTTTCAGTGACATTTTTCTCGCGCTTTTTTCCGAATTCCAACACACAGCCACACTTATCCTCGTCCTGTGACATTCTTAATGCCAGCAATCCTCAGAAACTACCATTGTTAAGTCCCCACGAAGCCACCAACTAGAGGAGTCCCTGCGCTGCTGTACTTACTTCCTTCCTTCTCTCCAAACAAAATCTGACTCGGTGACAGATTGACATTGCTACGAAAATCTTGACAGTATCCCATGTTTTTTTCGTGTCGACTCCAGCTTCATTCCTAATTCTACTCAAAACCGTAAATGTCAACCTTAACTTTGACCGTAACACAAACTGTCAGATCCTAACTCCAATCTACCTGATCGTGTTGGATTCCAGAGTTAACCAATTAAAAATGTGAATTCATGCCAACACCTTGTTGTCTCCTGATAAAGAGGGATACCGTCGCATTTTTCCCTCCAAGGTATTGGTGAATGGACAGCATGGAAAGTCATAAACTCTGAGACAGCATTCACAGTTGGACAGGGTGATAAGATCAGTCATGTTTAGATTTGTTTTATTTGAAACGGTATGGTATGACTCGACGTTGCAGTTAGTATTTCAAAAACTATCAGATGAGGAGATCCAACAAATACTAATAATATGTTTGGCACTGACTAGACAAGACTTTAAAAGTGCTGACAATCAAGAAGTGCATGACATACCACGGTGTGCTCACTGTCTTACGGACCTCATTCCATGTTCAACAGTTGATAGGCCTAGCATTCACAAGGGATAACAAAATTGTCAATGCAGTTTTGTTCCACTAACCATCTGACCGATTGAATATCTAGCATTTACACTAATCAAGAATGCACCATTTATTGGCTGTTTACATGAGTTATGCCAATTGTTATTTCAAATTTACTGACAAGTTTAAAGAAGAGGCGTGGCTTATATAGTCAAGCAAACAAACGTGACAGCGAGTTCTTGAACCAACAAAGGAACAAAAGAGAAAGTTTAGTCAGTCAGCTTTCTGTCAGTTTTTGTACTTAGTACTTCCTTCATCTGATGGCTCGCTCATCACTGCACTACTTTGTTTACATGTACATGTATGAATCCACACAAGTGTTCGTTCACGATTGTTGTTTTACTGATTCATTCTCCGATCCAAGTATACCACACTCTGGGTAATTTATTTGCGTTTTCACCGGTCATCCATCCATTTAGGAATCCAGCCATTCATCCTCTGACAAGATATCTATTATCCATTTGTCAATGTATTCTCTCCTTTTCTTTGAAAAGCTTTTTTAGTGTGATATAGAGAATGGAGAATAGAGGTTTAAGGAGAAGGGGTGGAGTCAAAAAGAAGAGAGTGAAGGATCTCTTAATAAATACGACACTTTTTGTAACATTTATTATTATTCAGTATATCTAAAATTATAACTACGACATGTTGATGTGTCAGAATTTTTTTTTATTGTATGGAAAATAAGTAAAACTTATGCGTTTCAAGGGACCGGTAGGTTGGTGGGAGATTTCAGCGCAGTTTAACATAAGGTAATAAGGTTTTCTTGCCTCTCCTTCAGCCTGAAATGAGGACGTCTATCTCGCACTTCATGGCCTATGTGCACACGTCAGTGAACGAGGTGAGCCACATGTACTTGACCAACGAGCGGCGCTACAACTACACCACACCCAAGTCATTCCTGGAGCAGATCACCCTCTACCAGAACCTTCTGCGGCGGAAGAACAGTGAGCTTCAAGCCAAGATCCAGCGCCTTGAGAACGGGCTTCAGAAACTGCGCGATACTGCTGAGCAGGTGAGGTGGAGGAGCAACAATGAAGACTTTCCAGCTAATGTCATGATTTAGATATGGACAACAGGTTGATTTCTTTCCTTTTTTTCTGATTTGGAACCAACGGAGGGGGACGCAGGAGGGATGTCATATATGTGTTTCTCTACTTTAAAGTTCAGCAATACCGTGCTTTTTGCAACCGATTTTGTCTGTGCTACATCTACGCAGCTTTTCACACGGATACTGTGCCATCACTACACACACACACACACACACACACACACACACACACACACACACACACACACACACACATATATATATATATATATATATATATATATATATATATTCTTCTTCGTCGATCACCACGTTAGATGGATACACCAGTCTGCCTCGCAAACGCTGCCGTCCTCTCCAGGGCTGCCTGGCCGCCATGCAGCTTCTCGTTCAGGGCCTTTGCCTCAGGCCACGTTTCGTTCCTCAGGGCGTCATGCAGATGGCAGTGCTGCAGGAGATGTTCGGTTGTCATAGCAGCTGTATGGCATGGGCACATCTCTGACTGTCCGATCTTCATCTTGTTATACAGGTGAGCGTTCAGCCTGTTGTGACCCGTCCTGAGCCTCAAGATGATGACCTGGTCAGCCCTGGAGAGGACGGCAGCGTTTGCGAGGCAGACTGGTGTATCCATCTAACGTGGTGATCGACGAAGAAGAATATATATATATATATATATATATATATATATATATATATATATATATATATATATATATATATATATATATATATGTTAAAATAGGTTTCAAGATTCTATTTTTAAAAACCTATTTTAACAAATGTTGCTCCCCAAGGGGTCGAGCACTATCAAAATCATTTTGGGTATTTTAACCACACTAATCTATATATATATATATATATATATATATAGGCTTATATATATTATATATATATATATATATATATATATATATATATATATATATATATATATATATATAAGCAATTTATCAGTGTGGAAAAACAAGTATATCAATATATATGTGTGTTTGAATGTGCGTATGTGCGCGCCCGTGCATGCGTGCGTGCGTGGGTGTGCGTGCGCGCGCTCGTGTGTGTGTGTGTGCGTGTGTGTGTGTGTGTGTGTGTGTGTGTGTGTGTGTGTGTGTGTGTGTGTGTGTGTGTGCGTGCGTGCGTGCGTGCGTGCGTGCGTGCGTGCGTGCGTGTGTGCACGTGCGCGCGTCGTAACATCGATGAAAATCAAAATCAGTTTAATATCTACCCACATTTTCGGTTTTACTACCTTCGTCCGAGTGTACAGTCGGTAAAAGCGTAATACTCCCACCTACCACTCTCCCTCTTTCAAACTAAATCACTACATCATGCAATAAAATCACATTCAGAAGTACTGAAAATATAAATCATATTGAATATCAAAAACAAACAAACAAACAAAGGGAGTATGTGACAGGGAAACGAGAGGGAGAGGGGAGGGGTAGAGCCGGGAAAGAGGGCTGGAGGGGAAGAGGTGGCCGCGGCAGGAAAGCTTGCATACTGGCCCATAAATTCTGCAGACACGCCTGGAGAATTTGGAGAGAGAGAGGTAGAGAGAGAAAGAGAGGGAATGAGAGAGAGAGAGGGAGAGAGAGAGAGAAAGAGAGAGAGAAAGTGAGAGAGAGAGATTTGAAAGGAGAGAGAATGAATTAGATAGGGGGAGAGAGAAAGTGAGAGAGAAATTTGAAGAGAGAGAGAGAGAGAGAGAGAGAGAGAGAGAGAGAGAGAGAGAGAGAGAGTCCACTTTCGGAGCACAGAGAAAAATGTCCCGTTTGTAATGGAACAAGGTTAAAGAAAACTATTAGTCTTAGAAATCGCAACAGACGAAAACATAAGTTCGACAGGTTTTCCTCGGTGGAATTTCAACTGAGAAGAGAGTTGCAGATTGTCAGAAAACGTGAAGAAACTCGCTATTTGAAAACAAATAGAAATAAGCAAGTGCCACATGCAAAACAAAACATAAATAGGGGTTTTAAAGAGCATAGGGCGAATGCTAATTTTGTTTTTCAAGTTGCAGACGTAGGGATGGGGAGTGTGGGGGAGAAAGGCAGAAGTATAGAAAGAGGAGAGAAAGGGGAATGGGAGTTAACAGGAGGAATAGAAGGGGACGTGGTGGAACTGGGGTGAAGCGGACAGTAGAAGAGAAGGGACAAAAAGGAAGATTTCGAATAGTCCAGTTTGTCAACAGGCTACGCAGGACACGATCTGTTCTGAGGTGTAACGTGTTCTACGGGCAGGTGGATGACCTGAAAGCCAAGCTGGCGTCCCAGGAAGTGGAGCTGGCCCTGAAGAACGAGGACGCCAACAAGCTGATCCAGGTGGTGGGGGCCGAGACAGAGAAAGTTGGCAAGGAGAAAGCCGTCGCTGACGAAGAAGAGGCAAAGGTAGGCCATTTCAATCATAATAAAAGTAATGGTGATGATGATGGTGATGGTGATGATGATGATGATGATGATGGTGGTGATGATGATAACAATAGTATTAATGATGAGGATGATAACAGTAATAACAATGATGATAATAATAATGATAATAATAATAATAATAATAATTGCATTTATACAAAACCTAGGCTATGGTCCACGGCGGGGAAGGCGCACGCACGCACACACAGACACACACATGGACACACACACATACACACACACACACACACACACACACACACACACACACACACACAGCATGCATTTTCACAGACAGACAGAAGGACACGCGCAACCACGAACACACACACGCACGCGTGTGCACGCGTGCACACACATACACACACACACACACCCGCGCGCACATACGCATGCACACGCTCACGCACACCGTCTCTGTTCATAATCATACAAATGAATATAGAGACAATCTATAAAAACATCTAATAGATTCTGGACCTGGAGAAGCTGCATAAAGATGTTTTTAAAGCTGGATTTGAAAGATGCGTCAGAAATGAGATGTCTCATACTGAACGTCATGGAGTTCCATAGCTGGGTGTCATAGAGAAGAAGTTCACGTCTGAAGTGGTTTTGAAAAACATATAGGAAAAAGAAATCTGGATATAAAGAGAATCGGAGATAGCGAGAGGATGTGTACGAGAGAACTAGATCAGACCTACAAGTCGGTGCAGAGCCAGTGATAATACTGTAGGAGATGCTGGCCATCTCTTAAATGTTGCGGAAACAGGGAGCCAATGGAGTTTCGCGTGATCAGACACTTCATAGAACTCAGAAGGCCGAATGGCCACAGTAATAGTGGTGGCAGCTGTCAGTTATTGCAGTTTGTGTATGCAAAATTAAGTCAAATACTGGACCAGACCACGCTTGTGGCAGACAGAACCAGGCTGCTTGGTCTGCTATGACAAGAATCGTCCGGAAAACTAGGTCTGTCGGCTTCTCAGAGATGATCCAAAATTTCTGTTACCACAAGTACCCATAGTTTTCGCATTGAAATGATTGGAAGTATCCATTCTTCCATATGGAAGTGAAATCTAGGAATGAGGGCAGGTAAAGATATAAAAAAAGTCCAGGTTTTGGAAATGCTTTCGACATCTTCTCCGCCTCAGGTGTCAGATACTTTATATGACTACATACAGATACATAAGCTGGCAGGGAGAACCTCTTTGGAACATAAGATGACTAAACACAGATGCATAAAGCTGCAGGCGAGAATCTGTTTGGAAAATTATATGATAAAATACAGATGCATAATCTGCAGGCGAGGACCTGTTTGGAGCATTATATGACTACAGACAGGTACATAAGCTGCAGGCGAGAGTCTGTTTGGAACATCATATGACCACATGCAGGTGTATCAGCTGACAGGCTAGATTCTATTTGGAACATTATAAAATTATGACTACACAGAGATACATAAGCTGCCAGGTGAGAACCTATTTGAGACATCAGATGACTCGAGACAAATACATACGCTGGCAGGCGAGGACCTGTTTGGAACATTATTTGAGTACACAAAGATACATAAGCTGGAACATAGGATGACTCAAGACAGACACAAAAGCGGGCAGGCGAGAACCTACGCCTGCAGTAACCATACGCCGCGAGTTTTCCTGACGCTGGTTTCTTTCCTATCCAGGATCAAGAGTGAGAGAAAGAGACAAAAAGATTCACCCAAGGGTGTCACGCTTGCTGTTCGATCCAGTTTTCTTTTGCATTCTTCATTTCATCACTGATTCTTTTTGTTTATAGCACTCACCCCCCCCCCTCCCCCAGCTCAGCGCTCAGCCAGTCATCTTGAGTGGTCCCAAACACCTTTCAGAGTTACATATCTCCACAAGATTGTTTGTGATCCATTGCTTTGATTTCCACTAGCTTATTCCTTGTTTGTGATCCATTGCTTTGATTTCCACTAGCTTATTCCTTGTACCTCTGTTTTGGTCATCACTTGGCTGAAATTGCTCTGAGGGCTTTGAGGTCTTCTTCCAGCATAGACGTTGGGCAAATTTCCCTCCTATGACCGCAGGAAATTGTTCACCGTTGTCGTTCAGCGATGTCAAGTGTGTCAAGATTGCATTTGAGGTACAGCTGTTTTTCACTCTCTTGTTCTTCATACGTACGTTCAAAAATCATCTTGACGTGATTGTGGTCGCCATCAACGTCATCTCCTGGGGAAGTCCTCGTCTTCGTTCTATTGATGAACCAGACCAGCTTTCTCTTTAAAAAAATGGGTATATCTGGCTGTGATACTAATTATTAAAGGAGTGCAACGTCCATTTTAATGGGTTGCTTAATTTTTATCCAGAGTTTTATCATCTTCAAAGTTATTGTCACTGACAAATTCTTGCATGCATAGTCCCTATCACTGGAGGTCACATTACAATAGGGGCCGCAGAAATTCGTCCTGTCTTCTTGGGCACTTATTCTGACCTTGTCATTCCAGTCACCCTACCAGACATGGATGTCTTTCTTGTTAATCTTGTTGATGATGTTAGGCGCTGAAAGCAGAATTCTTCACTCTGGTCATCATCTAAAGTTCAAGCATATATTTGCACTGCTATGATGTTTAATGATTTCGCTTGCAGACGGACAGTCGCGATCCCTCTGACAAACAGAACAGCATCCCCATACAACAATCTTGATCTCATTGTTGATGGAAAACCTACGCCACATACACCTTTGTTTCTTCTTCACTATCGTAGAAAACGTGCTCTTGTTCTGCTTGAAATTTTCCGTTTTTCATCCATCTGATTTCGCTGCTGGTCAGATCTGTTAACAAAAGGCCTGTCAGAGGTTCTCGTCTGCTACAGGTGGCCATAATACACGGTACTGTCTGCGGCATGTTGGGGGTAAAACCAGCAAGGAAATCCAGTCTGGATAGGATGCGCCACGTTGGATTTGCCAAATACACAGCACATAGAAGAGGAAAGTACACAGATAACACTGGGTCATTAGCAGCCTGGCTTAACAAGGCCACGCCACCCGTCCACTTCCACCAGGGTGGACGCAAAAAGTGTGATACCGTAAGAAAACCAGAAAAAATCCGTGGGGCAAAAAGTGTGGTACTGTAAGAAAACCATAGAGTATCCTTGGGGCGAAAAGTGTGGTACTGCAAGAAAACCATAGAGAATCCTTCGGGCGAAAAGTGTGGTACTGCAAGAAAACCATAGAGTATCTGTGGGGCGAAAAGTGTGGTACCGCAAGAAAACCATAGAGTATCTGTGGGGCGAAAAGTGTGGTACCGCAAGAAAACCATAGAGTATCCTTGGGGCGAAAAGTGTGGTACTGTAAGAAAACCATAGAGTATCTGTGGGACGAAAAGTGTGGTACTGCATGAAAACCATAGAGTATCTGTGGAGCGAAAGGTGTGGTGCTGCATGAAAACCATAGTCTCCGTGGGGCGAAAAGCGTGGTACGACAAGAAAACTATAGAGAATCCGTGGGGCGAAAAGTGTGGCACTGCAAGAAAACCGTAGAGTATCTGTGGGGCGAAAAGTGCGGTACTGCAAGAAAACTATAGACTATCTGTGGGGTGAAAAGTGCGGTACTGCAAGAAAACCATAGACTCTCTGTGGGGCGAAAAGTGTGGTACTGCAAGAAATCCATAGCGTATCCGTGGGGCGAAAAGTGTGGTACTGCATGAAAACCATAGAGTATCCGTGGGGTGAAAAGTGTGGTAATGCATGAAAACCAGAGTATCCGTGGGGTGAAAAGTGTGGTGCTGCATGAAAACCAGAGTATCCGTGGGGTGAAAAGTGTGGTGCTGCATGAAAGCCATAGAGTCTCCGTGGGGCGAAAAGCGTAGTTCTGCAAGAAAATCATAGACTATCCTTGGGGCGAAAAGTGTGGTGCTGTATGAAAACCATAGAGTCTCCGTGGGGCGAAAAGTGTGGAGCCGCAAGAAAACCATAGAGTATCCGTGGAAGGAACATTCGCTACTTGGAAAGTAAGAACAAAATTGCAAAATCCAAAATACTTATCCAAACAATGGGGAGAAACTCCTGACTATCTCGGCCTCAGCGAGGTTAGATTGGAGAATAACGTTGAGTTTTTCTTTTTATTGGTCATTGATTTATTTATTGTTTGCTGTTTACCTGTGACAGTTGCTGTTGTCAAAGAAGTCATCGACAAGACTGTTATCAAAACTTGTGTACTGGATCCTCTTCCATCTACTTTATTATCTGCATGCATGGATGTTTTGTTGCCATATATTACTAGTGTGGTAAATGAATCTCTCACTTCTGGTTGTTTCCCACCTGCACTGAAAGCTGCTGTTGTCCGACCTCTTTTGAAGAAACCCTCTCTTGACCCTGAAAACCTAAAAAAATTATCGACCTGTCTCCAACTTGTCTTTTCTTTCAAAGATAATTGAAAAGATAGCACTTCTCCAACTCCAAAACCATCTTGACCAAAACAACTTGCTCTATTCGTTGCAGTCCGCCTATCGCACTGGACACAGTACAGAAACTGCTCTGCTGAAAATAATAAACGATCTTCTCTCTGCTCTGGATAACGGTCAGGTTTCACTGCTCTCTCTTCTTGACTTGTCCGCTGCCTTTGATACCATTGATCACTCCACCCTCCTCACTAGACTTCAACATACTTTTGGCATCTCTTCTCACGCTTTGGCATGGTTTTATTCTTACCTTTCTGGTCGAACCCAAATTGTCTCTGTCAGTGGTTTTTCTTCAAGCTCTGCTGACTTGAATTATGGTGTTCCCCAAGGCTCTGTCCTTGGTCCCATTCTGTTTGTTCTATATACCCAACCCATCTCTGATATTGTAGCACATCATGACATTTCACACCACTGCTTCTCTGATGACAATCAAATCTACATTTCTGGTGACATTTCTTTCCTCTCCTCCATCATCGATCGCTCACAGCTCTGCATCTCTGACATAAAGGCATGGATGACTTGCAACAAACTTCAGTTAAACAATGACAAAACTGAACTGATCTTCATTCTCCCAAAACGGCTCATGTCTACAATCTCTGTTCCTTCTTCTGTCCAACTTGGTACCTCTCTCATTCAGACCTCTACTACTGTGCGAAATCTAGGCGTTGTACTTGATCAGACACTCTCTTTTCAAAATCAGATTTCTTCTATCTGCCGTGCTTGCTACTCGGAGCTTCGGCGAATCAGTTCTGTGCGCCACCTTCTGTCTGAAGAAGCCACCAAGACTCTGGTTTCTGCTTTCATTCTTTCAAGACTTGACTACTGTAATTCTCTTCTTGCTGGCTGTCCACAGAATCTTCTTGCAAAATTGCAGAAAGTTCAAAATAATGCTGCTCGTCTTGTCTCGAAATCTCCGAAGACCTCTCATGTTTCTCCCTTGCTTAAATCTTTGCACTGGCTTCCTGTTGAAAAACGCATCAAGTACAAACTTTCTTTGCTCTGTTACAAGGCATTGGATGGCCTCGCTCCATCTTACCTCTCTAAACTTCTGTCGACCTATACTCCTTCTAGACAGCTTCGCTCTTCCTCTGACACTCGCATTCTGCAGATCCCTCGTTTTCGGGCCAGAACACTTGGTGAACGTTCTTTTTCTTTTCAGGCTCCTTCCTGCTGGAACAATCTCCCTTCTGCACTCCGAAACTCAAACAGTCTTTCTTCTTTCAAGTCCTCTCTCAAAACAACTCTCTTCAAAACATAATCTTTCTGCCCCTTCGCTGGTGTGTGGGTGTGTGCGTGTGTGTGTGTGTGTGTGTGTGTGTGTGTGTGTGTGTGTGTGTGTGTGTTGTGTGTGTGTGTGTGTGTGTGTGTGTGTGTGTGTGTGTGTGTGTGTGTGTGTGTTAGGGCTTATTGCTGTAAGCGCTTAGGGCTTTTGTTTAAGATTAAGCGCACTAAATGTTCCTTATTATTATTATTATTATTATTACAGGTGTCCGTTATAACCAAAGAGGTTTCGATTAAACAAGATGAGTGCTCCAAAGATCTGGAAAAGGCCGAGCCAGCACTGAAGGCTGCTGAGGAGGCTCTCAACACGTTGAACAAGGTACTGTGGCTGAGGCGGCTCATGTTTGTGTGATGAAAAAATCGACTGCGAAACTATTCGTAACATAGAAAATCCTGAGGCATATTTCATGTTTGCTAAAATTACATGCAAAAAAAATGTGTTTTTCTAAACATAAACGGAAAAGCATTTGCGCCCAGTTATATCCTTCTTTTGAATAAACTGGATATTAGACAATCGTGTGTTACTCAAATAGTAAACGTATAACCTATTTTGGAATCATGTTGTCAGTATATCTTAACTGTTTAAGGGGAAAAAAGTGCAACCTAAAACAGGTTCAGATTTACTAGCCGAACTTTTTCCGTGTACACTTGGAAACGAAGTTGTTCAATCAACGAACTGGACAGATTATGGCATTCATTGCATAGCCGATTTTGAAAATGTAGACGGACGATTTTTGTCTTTAGCAGATTTCAATCGTCGTTTCCAGATCAGCATTGACGTTTTGACGTATGATGGTCACTTATCGTGTATTCGACAGTATATGACTAAACAAAACATCGTTTTAGAAAATAATGGCAAGGCTAACTTTCCATGTCCTCTAAAAATTATTTTGTTGATTAGTACAGGTATGAACCTTTATCATCGCATCTTAATAAACGATGGCACAGTTCCTGACTGTTGTATAAAAATGGAGTGATACATTGGAAAGTGAAATAGGTTGGCAAAATGTTTTCAAAAAGATGCACAAAAATTATGAACTGAAATTGAAATGGTTTCAAATGAGGATCGTACATCGAATTTTGGTCATAAATACTATCTTATATTGAAAGAAATGAGTTAAAAAAGAAATCAGTATGGTTGGCGACCACTCTTGCGCTTTCTGCCATACAGAAAAGGAATGTATAACAGACTTATTTTTGGGATATGATGTTATCAAATCGTTCTGGACAAAGCTTATCATATAAAATCATGAAAAATGCAAATTGGCGTTAGATTTGACCGAGAACGTTGTAATTTTAGGCACTGATAAACAGATTAAAAATGACGAAGCGTTTTGAAGAATAGTTCTTGTAGCGAAATGGTTATCTTTTAATGTAAGCAAGGTAAATGCGTTCCAATGCGCAGCATATTCAGGAGACGACTGTTAAGGAATACTGATGAATACATAGCCAAAATAAATTGTCTGGCGCGGTTTGAGAAGATATTGGGAATCGTATATACCTTTTATTCTTACAGATTAACGGAAAAGTACCGCATCACACACTACTTAATGCTATCAATATGTATATGTTTACATTCACCAAGACTGTATATGCTGTTTCACTGCCAATATGTTTGAAAAATTTTCACCGGATAGACGATGCAATTCAAGATGGCACCTACACACACACACATGTGCGCACGCACGAACACACACTCATTCACACACGCACGCGGGTACGTATCTACGTAATGCATGCACACATGTACTGATGCCGTGTGTGATTCTCGGCAGTCTGTGAGACCCATTGCAATAGTCATTGGTCACTGTGTTGTAGTAAATGTGCAAAATTAAAACATGTATTGCTTGGTTGTTTTAGAGTGAAAGAGTGAGGATCTTAAATTACCTGGCAGTGAATAGACATTAAACTGAAGAGACCAGAGCACATCCCCCACCCCACCCACCCCCCACGTACAGTGTTATGGCTTGGTGAGAGAGAGAGAGAGAGAGAGAGAGAGAGAGAGAGAGAGAGAGAGAGAGAGAGAGAATCTAATTTGTCGTTCTTTGATTCATTCAAGTATTCCAATGGCTAAGTAAGAAAACGCGTTTGTTGGAACATTGGCAGAACAATCTGACTGAAATGAAGGCGTTCGCCTCGCCGCCACCCGCAGTGATCAACGTGTCGGCAGCTGTCCTGTGTCTGCTGGCCCCGGGTGGCAAGGTGCCTAAAGACCGCTCCTGGAAGTCCATCAAAGCCTCCATCATGTCCAAGGTCACACTCGTGTCTTCCTTTCGTTGCGTTTCTGTCTAATTCTAACAAAAGCGCTCTTTGTCGTTTACAAACATCGGTTGGTCCAGCGGTTAGCGTTATCAGAGGAGCCTCACCACAGTTATAAGCAGTGTAAGTTTGTTTGTTTTCAGGCCCCGTTGGCTTCTACACCAAGTTGTTGAACGTGTATGGGCTAAATACGTTGCGTGGTTCAGCCACCGTACTGATGCGTTTCTAAGCTGAGTTGAATTTCTAGACTAACACTGCACATTCTCAGGTCAGGTTCGCCCCAAGATATATATCTTGATCAAGAAACCTCTCATACAATCTCAGACCAGAGTAAAACTCGCTCACCATCGTCATCATTAATAAACTCTCGTAAAAGTAAAAGAAAAATGACAATGTCTAAAGATTTCCTCAGTTTTATTTGCCCTACAATTGTTGACAGTCGATGTTGAACGAAGGCCATGGTGGAGAAGGGATTATTGTCGCGGGTTGCGGGCTAGGATCATGGCTCGAGTCCATCAGTGGTGCTTATTTGTACCATTCCTCAGCCCTAGCCGACGCATGCCGAGTTGAGGTGCGACTCTGTCCGTTTACGGTCACAGTTCCTGTAACAGCATCCAGCACAGTATCCGGCAACACTTTGTGCGTGCAACAGACTGGCGGTTACACCGTAACGAATCGCGAGTGTTCAGTACTCAGTGCTGTTCATTGCCCGCTCTTTTCATTCAGTCATGGCTTGACCTCAGTGAACCCCGTTCCCATTTTTGCAGATATGCTATCCAATGTATTCCATGTGAATGGGACTGGCATTGCCGTAGTCTTCCGAGCTCTAGTCACAGAATGTGACAGTTTCAAAGCGACTGAAGGCGGAAATTGAAGCAAATCTTAAAATAATGCGACGTTTCCTCCTACCAGTCCATTGAGCTACTCAGCCGTGGATGTTGCGAGTTTACTCGACATAGGCATCACGACATCCAACGTGGCTTCTAAGTGTAAAAGTGGCACAAAAAAAGGCACGAGAGATGATGAGAACGATCGACACGCCCATCTAATCCGTTCGGTATGGCGTCAATCGCTACATAAATGGAGATAAACGTATCCAGTCATGCCTCTTTATCTTTACTTGAGGGATTTTTGCTGCAACCATAAACTGACAAATGTAATCGCACCCCAGTGGATGCTTCTCTAAAAGCGTTGTCCAAATTTTCCAACGCTATATATCAGGTGGCCTGGAAGACACCGAAATATGTCATGAAAGAAAGTGTAGAGAACAGACCTTGACATGTAGTCTTAGACCAGAGTGGCTGTCCATAGCATTATTCTCATCCTCATTGATCATTATTCCAGAAAGTCTGATATTCTCTGGTTCTGTATGCCTTCTGGTTCCTGCTTACTACTTCCCCTCTGTATCAATGCTCCTGATGAATTCATAACAAAGTCATCAGTACCGGCAAGTTCGTTGCATGGACGTAGTGGCGCTCCCGGAGGAAGTAAGGGGTGCCTCCTCACGCTTACATCGTTTCTCAGCAGTTATTGTCGTTAGCAGGTGGCTTAGACAGTATTTTGCTTACGTTGAGTCGGAACAGGTTCCGCAGAAGTGAACATCGACACAGTGCTTCCTTTGGTGAATTCCTCATGAGGATCTGATATCAAATGCTCGCTGTGCACTGTCAATACTGGGGCTTGGACAGGATTGACTGGATGTGGCTATGTATAGATGATCTGGAATGAGTAGCTTAGAAACTTAATACTCAAAGGACACGGAAGACGAGAAAGCAAAGAAAATCGGTCTCGGCAAACATGATGGTAGTATTCAGTTTAAGGCATTTGCTCAATTGATGTGGCTCCGCAACTAAACAGTTAGATTGTCTCCAGTAGGGTGTTTTGTGTGGGTAATTTCTTGTGCTTGCTAAACCAACACAGGTACAACTAAACACCACAGACATGCTTAACAGCACTGCGGTGTTTGATCTGATGGAGGCCTTGTAATAACTTCGCATTGTTAGCTATCGTGAGTTAAATGGGCTCGGGATGGATACAAGAACTTAGATGCAGGTCTGCATGGTTTCGTCAAAATGTGCAACGGAAGAGTAATTAATGCCATCCAAAGGACTCAGAAGATAGATCATGGGAAAATGTGCTCATTAGACAATAATAGATTCTTTTGAAATATGATAAATGAGAAAATTATATAGGACTGCTGTAATGGGAAAGACTTATACAATCGTTGCCCCTGTCAGCATGAAATATGATGAATTTTTGGCGAGAAATTAAACCTATGACTAAAACCCAATGTGAATGTAAATAACGTTACTTACTGTTTACTGATCCCTGCCTCATTTAAGATTTCCGTTCAGTGTGAAGCTAGTGTTGACAGATGATTCCCTTGACGCAGATTGACAAATTTCTGGACGACCTTGTCAATTATGACAAGGATCACATATCGGAGGACTCCCTCAAAGCCGTCAGGGCTTACATCAACCACAAAGACTTCAACCCGGATTCCGTCCGCACCAAATCCATCGCCGCTGCCGGACTCTGCTCTTGGGTCATCAACACCGTCATCTACTACGATATCTTCTGTGATGTCAAACCGAAGAGAGATGCGCTGGAGGAGGCAACAGCTGAACTGAATGCAGCTCAGGAGAAACTTTTGCAGATCAAAGCAAAGGTGGCTGATCTTCAGGAAACGTTGGCTAAGTGAGTCGGTCCGTTTGGTGCTGCCTGTGCGTTTGCAACTCACTCTCTCTCTCTCTCTCTCTCTCTCTCTCTCTCTCTCTCTCTCTCTCTCTCTCTCTGTACGTTCGCACACATGCGAATAGACGTTTCTGGTTGTTTTTATGGGTTTGTGCATAAATATGTGTATCTTTGTACGTGTAAAAGCTGGTCGCGCGCGCACGCGTTTGTGTGTGTGTGTGTGTGTGTGTGTGTGTGTGTGTGTGTGTGTGTGTGTGTGTGTGTGTGTGTGTTTTGCTTGAGCGCATACTTTGAAGAAAGATTTTTTTTCTGTTTTATTCAACGTGATGAGTTTGCCATGATCTTTGTTTCAATGACAGACATCCATTTGTACCGGTATACCTGATCACGATGGCTTTAGCACGTGTGCAAGAATACTTTTTTTTGGGTTAGATTTACTACATGTCCGTCGTCTTGTTTATCGAAATGAAATATGACCCTGCGTCTTTGCCTTTATGTGGGAATGACTGAAGAGTACGGGATAGCTGGAATAAAATCACTGGCTACCAAAATATGTTCAATGCCAGTTGCCAGGCCCAGTTTGAACAAGCCACGGCGGAGAAGATGAAATGTCAGCAAGAGGCAGACGAGACGGCCAAGGTGATCGGACTGGCCAATCGACTGGTGAATGGACTGGCCTCGGAGAACGTGCGCTGGGCTTCCAGCATAGAGCAGTTCCGGAAAGATGAGGTCATGCTGGCAGGAGACGTCCTGCTCATCACCGCCTTTGTTTCCTACGTCGGCTCCTTCACGAAACGATACAGGTTCAATGTGTAGTCATGTCATGGAATGAGAGATGGTTAACTGCATTCACAACTTATCCATATCATGAACATTTTACATTCATTGATAGGGTTTTGAACTGGGCTTGCTATCCATTTTTGCATGTTAAGAGCAACTGAGGTAACGTAATAGTGATTTTATTTTCGCTCCGCTTAATTTGTGAGCGAAAGAGGGCAAGCAGTTTTTAAGTGAAGGGGGCGGGGGGGGGGGGGGGGGGGGGGAGGTTTTTTTCCATCATCCGTGTTTCTATCACTCTCGATCATGTCCTTTGCTTGTACTCAGAGTGCAACTAATGGACTCGTGCTGGCTGCCTTTCCTGGCCAAGCTGCCAGTTCCCATCCCAGTGACAGAGGGGCTGGACCCGCTGACCATGTTAGTTGACGACGCTGCCGTCGCCGGCTGGAACAACGAAGGTCTGCCTGGAGACCGCATGTCCATTGAAAACGCCACCATCCTGACCAGCTGTGAGCGCTGGCCCCTGATGATTGATCCTCAGCTGCAGGGCATCAAGTGGATTAGGACACGCTATGGGACAAACTGAAGGTGACACGTTTGGGCGCCAAAGGATATTTGGACATCATTGAAAACGCCGTGAGCCAAGGAGATGTGGTCCTTTTAGAAAATCTGGGAGAAGACATGGATCCTGTGCTGGACTCTCTGCTGGGTCGGAACACAATCAAGAAGGGGCAGGCCATCAAGATGGGGGACAAAGAAGTGGAGTACAATTCTAAATTCCGCCTGATCTTACAGACCAAACTGGCCAACCCTCACTACAAACCCGAGATGCAGGCCCAGGCCACGCTCATCAACTTCACCGTCACCAGGGACGGGCTTGAGGACCAGCTACTGGGAGAGGTCGTGGCCAAGGAACGCCCTGACCTCGAAAAACTGAAATCAGAACTGACACGCCAACAGAACGAGTTCAAGATCACCCTCAAAGAACTGGAAGACAACCTCTTGGCGCGACTGTCTTCGGCTGGAGGGAACTTCCTTGGTGACGTGGAACTTGTGGAGAATTTGGAAACCACGAAGGGAACCGCTGCCGATATCGCTGCGAAGTCCGAAGAGGCCAAGGTCACGGAGGAGCAAATTAATACGAACCGTGAACTGTACAGACCCGCGGCTGCTCGGGCCTCTTTGCTGTATTTCATCATGAATGACCTGCACAAGATCAATCCTATGTACCAGTTTTCACTTAAGGTTCGTTTCACGGGGTATGTCCATAGTGATACTTAACCAGTGGTTTCTTTCTTTGAAAAAGGCCATCTCTCTCTGCCTCTGTCACTGTCTGTTTGTCTGTCTGTCTGTCTCTCTCTTTTCCACATTGTATCTCACTTCTTGTTTAAAGCATTATATTCACATACATACACATACACGCACGCACACACTCCTGCACACACACACACACACACACACACACACACACACACACACACACACACACACACACACACACACTCACTCACACACACACACATTCTCTCTCGCTCTCTCTCTCTCTCTCTCTCTCTCTCTCTCTCTCTCTCTCTCTCTCTCTCTCTCTCTCTAAATAACCTGTCCAGAGTTACAAGATTTAAGAGAAAAATTCATTCCACGGAAATTTTACACAAGACCTTGCCTGTTCAGGCTTGTCTTGTTAATGACATCTAAGAATGAAAGCATTGTAAAACAGTTTGCTGTTTATCTGTATAAAGCTTTCAAAAGGCGAAGCGTTTTTGTAATGTAATTATCATATTGAATCTGGTGATGCTGCTTTATTGTGTCTCATGTACATCCCCCTTCTGAGGGGCCAAGGCCTATAAGAATAAAACATCTGAATCTGAATCTCTCTAAATACTAGTAAATGGCTTTCCCTCCCTCTCCCTCCTGCAAACAAGTGGTGGGAACTTTTATGAACCGACCCCTTAAAAAAGTACCGGTACGTATAGATAGTCCGGTAATGAATCGATGATGCTATTGTTAACCAATTATGTGTGTGTGTGTGTGTGTGTGTGTGTGTGTGTGTGTGTGTGTGTGTGTGTGTGTGTGTAAACATATATATTTCTTCATCTTTTCTTCATCTTCGACCCCCCCCCCCCCACTTTTTTTTGTAAAGTTCAAATCATTGCCAAGTCATTACTTGTACAGCATTATAATATATATATATATATATATATATATATATATATATATATATATATATATATATATATATATATATATATATATATATGTGTGTGTGTGTGTGTGTGTGTGTGTGTGTGGGTGGGTGGGTATGTGTGTGTGTGTGTGTGTGTGTGTGTGTGTGTGTGTGTGTGTGTGTGTGTGTGTGTGTGTATTTTGAAAATTGAGATGTGATTGATTATGAACTACAGAGAATGTACAGAACGTACAGAGTGTAACTCCAGTGTTTACTTGGTCGAGCGCTCCGTGGCATGGACGTACAAGTAAAACAAGCCTTCGTAGTAGGACATCATCCACCTTGGACCTGTGTTTGAGAATCTGAAATAACTTTAACCTCCGATTAGGGGGGGGGGGGACACGGACGCACGCACACACGCACGCGTATACTGTATTAAATTTCTTTTTAGTATCCCTTTTTGCAGGCTTACCTTAATGTTTCCGTTGTAAAAATCCCTAGGAATCCACTGCAGCACTCTAACTAAATTCTATGAAAAATTTCTGTTTTTCTTTTTAGCTGTCCCCCAAAAGTTGACTGTCAGGTGAGGACTTCGGAATATTTTTTTACACTTCCTTGCTGGAGCACACACGTGTGAGACTCAAAATCAGCAGATTAATATTCATTTTGCTCCAGAGTAGGTGGTGATTAGACAATCAGCAGATTAATATTCATTTTGCTCCAGAGTAGGTGGTGAGTAGACAATCAGCAGATTAATATTCATTTTGCTGCAGAGTAGGTGGTGAGTAGACAATCAGCAGATTAATATTCATTTTGCTCCAGAGTAGGTGGTGAGTAGACAATCAGCAGATTAATATTCATTTTGCTCCAGAGTAGGTGGTGAGTAGACAATCAGCAGATTAATATTCATTTTGCTCCAGAGTAGGTGGTGAGTAGACAACACAATTAATATCATTTGCAGATAGTGATAATCGAATTAACATTTTGCTCCAGAGTAGGTGGTGAGTAGACAATCAGCAGATTAATATTCATTTTGCTCCAGAGTAGGTGGTGAGTAGACTAGCATTTAACCTTTCATGCAGCGTGCGATGTGTGTATCACTTTTATCTCCCTGGAAGATAATAGAGGAATCCAACATGTGCCACTGTTTCAAGCCAGGATGCATCCACGGTGTTTTTTAAACGTGTACGCTTGCTAAAGATGTCGGTGACGGAGTGAATATGCCATGCACACAAAATCAATGACCTATCTTAGTGTTGTACAAAGTGTCCGAGAAATAGCTGCTTTAGGTCTTGGGTGCTAAAACTGATATTTTTGCTTTCATACATTTCTTTTGATGATACTTAGTTTTTTTTTAAATGAGCACATTTACATTTGCGCCTCAGAGACTTCTTTTGGCGGTAATCCTTTTAACTTGCCCCTAATAGGTATGGCCACACGTCTTTCTCCACCTGTCAAAGAACTTCGTTTAATGAGTTTGAGTCCAGATATTCAGTTAATATCTGACATCTTTAAACTGATCAGAGCTAGTCATCACCGACTTTTGGTTTTCGTTGATGTGAAAATGGCAGTCAAATTAGCAGATGAAATGCACACGTCACGTTTAAACACACGAAAGTGACATCAAAGTCAGACGGCGAGATGTAAAACATGTACAGATAGGTACGTAGGTAGATGGTTACATTAAAAGATACGTGTTATACATATATAAAACACACACACACACACACACACACACACACACACACACACACACACGTGTGTGTGTGTGTGTGTGTGTGTGTGTGTGTACAAACTACGAAGTGAAATGTTGCTGTCATAGGCTTTTCGCGTGGTGTTCGTAAAAGCCATTGATCGTTCGGAGCCGGCCGATGAAGTGAAGGACCGTGTGATCAATCTGATAGACTGCATCACCTACTCCGTCTTCGTCTACACCTCCCGGGGGCTCTTCGAGAAAGACAAGCTCATTTTTATCACCCAGATGACCACACAGGTATATTGGAAATGTGTTGATTTTGATTCGCAGTTTGATTTATATCTGTGCCCTTGCATGCCTGAGTAGGAGCGCAAACTGCATGCATGTCAGCAACTTAAAAAATCGAATGTTTAGGAAGATACGCATGTACGTCCTCAGCTCTTTCCTCGGAATATTTCATTGCGTATGGCCTTATCTATACATGTTGTACATCTGCTGAACTACAGGTCTGGACAATGGAGAACAGTATACAATGAATCAATTCTTGAAAGCTGCTGCGCAGGTACTGTGAAAGCGCGCATAGCGCCAACTAGCTGGTCATAAGGTAAGAAAGCTGTCCAATGTTCACTGCCCCTAATGACTCATTTTTGTCTTGTGGTTGTATTTGCCACGCAGCGCAGATGTTCTTATCTAACACTGTTTATTGGCGTCGTTCTGCGAATAAAATGTGGGATGTTACAGTGCAAGATGACTGGAAATGGAGCCCAAAAGAGCAGTGAACGCTTACTGTGGTTCTCGATTTTATTATTGTGTAACACGACCTCTGGATACCGGAAGAGAGTGCAAAAAGCTTTGAATTGTATGATGTTGATGTTCCAATAATGTCCGCTGGCGCCTCTGAAGTCATGTGGTCTGCTACAGTCTTATCTAGTAGCATGTTGTCTTTTCCATTTAGGCAGTGAAGTCACGTACAAGAAGTCAAAGAAAAGAAGACAAAATGTAGTGCTGGCTAAATGCACCTGACAGAAAGGGTAGACTAGCGATTATGAAAGATACCTCATGGAATTTCACTGCCTGCAGACTTTCAAATTTTCATTTATTTATGTATTTGTCTGCAGATTCTGTTGATGTCCCAAGCCATCGAGCATGTGGAGATGGATTTCCTCCTTCGTTTCCCGTCCAAAGGCGGTGTTACCTCACCTGTGGACTTTCTTAACAACCACCAGTGGGGGGGAATCAAGGTGTGTGACTCGGCTGCACTCTACAGCAATGAATTTTAATTTAGCTTATTTTCCATATGTCTGCTTGGTCTGTTGGCGTGTGTCATCGTTTTGCTGACTCCTCTTCCGTGCCGCATTAGTGGGATGAAACCCACGCCGCTCATTGTGGCTTCAGTACAGTAACACTCTGGTTGTTTCTCCTGCAAACCAGCAGCGGCAGTCGTAGGGACCAGTTAATATCCAGTCTCATGAAGCAATACACAAGAGGAGGCAGAGCACTGTAGTCGAGTAGTGTTCATTAAAGCCTGTTCTGAGCCAACATACCCAGGACGGGGGCGGCCCTTTAGGTCTATTCCCTTTAGGTCTATTCCTTCAAGGTCTATTCCGTTAAGTCTATTCCTTCCAGGTCTATTCCCGTTAGGTCTACTTTATGTCCATTGGTTCGTAGGGGGCGTAGGGTTAGGGTTAGGGTTAGGGATAGGGTTAGGGATAGGGTTAGCGTTAGGGATAGGGTTAGGGATAGAGTTAGGGATAGGGTTAGGGATAGGGTTAGGGATAGGGTTAGCGTTAGGGATAGGGTTAGGGTTAGGGTTAGCGTTAGGGATAGGGATAGGGTTAGGGATAGGGTTAGCGTTAGGTATAGGGTTAGGGATAGGGTTAGGGATAGGGTTAGGGTTTAGGGTTAGGGTTAGGGTTAGGGTGGACATAAAGTAGACCTAACGGGAATAGACCTGGAAGGAATAGACTTAACGGGAATAGACCTTGAAGGAATAGACCTAAAGGGAATAGACCTATAGGTACCTCCCCCCCAGGACACCGCCTTCTAAGCCTTTTGTCGACGATAATAAATGCTGAATCGCGGAGTCAGAGAGAATGAGCGTATCCCTCCCGGAGGGCGTCCCCATGTCCATCCAATGACTGTGCACATGAACTTGCCCATACTGATGACCTCGACACGACGTCACCGATGGCTTAGACGTGGAAAGGAAATCGAAAGTGAGATTATTTAGTTGCTCGTGAAACAACAGAATGGGCACTTAAATTGCGACGTAAATGAAAAATAGCATGGTGATAGATTTGCGTTAGACACACGTGAACACTGTCCTGATCCTCCTGATCCCTGAATACTTCAAGCATATACACCCACCCATGCCCACACATAGACGTTCGCAGGCATGCGCGCAGCCACCACACACACACACACACACACACACACACACACACACACACACACACACATATGTAGCACGCGAGCGCGCGAGCAGGCACGCACGCACGCAAGCACACACACACACACGCAAGCACACACACACACACACACACACACACACACACACACACACACACACACACACACACACACACACACACACACTTGTGCTCTCTCTCTCACACACACACACACACACACACACACACACACACACACACACACACGTGCGCGCGCGCGCGCTCTCTCCCTCCCCCCCCCCCCCCTCCTTGGTGTCAGGGACAGGAAATGATACCCTGCTCGGTGCCTTTCTTTCAGGCTCTCTCAGACTTGTCCGAGTTCACCAACCTGGACAAGGACATTGAAGGGTCTGCCAAACGGTGGAAAACGTTTGTGGAATGTGAATGCCCGGAGAAAGAGAAATTCCCTCAGGAGTGGAAAAACAAGAACGCTCTGCAAAAACTCTGCATGATGAGGTGCTTGAGACCAGACAGAATGTCGTACGCCGTGAGGTGAGCTTTATAATGCAGCTATACTGCTTGATCTTCACAATACAGCTATCCAGCTTGACCTTTATAATGCAGCTATACTGGTTGATCTTTATAATGCAGCTATACTGCTTGATCTTTATAATGCAGATTTACTACTTGATCTTTATAATGCAGCTATACTCCTTGATCTTTATAATGCAGCTATACTACTTGATCTTTATAATGCAGCTATACAGCTTGATCTATAATGCAGCTATACTGCTTGATCTTCACAATACAGCTATACTGCTTGATCTTTATAATGCAGCTATACTCCTTGATCTTTATAATGCAGCTGTACTGCTTGATATTTATAATACAGCTATACAGCTTGATCTTTATAATGCAGCTATACTGCTTGATCTTTAAAATGCGGCTTTACTGCTTGGTCTTTATAATTCAGCTATAGTACTTGATCTTTATAACGCAGTGATACACTAACTATACTGCTTGATCTTTATAATGCAGCTAAACAGCTCGATATCTATAATGCAACTGAACTGCTAGTTGGGTAATTGAATTGGTTGGTTGGTTTTCGCCCTCACACAGGTGAAACACTCCAGAGCAAAGTGTTGTTTTTAGTCCTTTGTGTTAGTGTGCTTGTCATTAAGAGTACCCGATGACAGTAAGTTCACTAACGGCAAGTAATTGAACTAGAGGACCTTCTATCGTTTACGCTGATCTTCACTGTTCAGTCAGTCTTCTGGTGATCGGTACGTTCATCTACAAGCACAATATTTCAGAATGTAGTTCACTCAACTGATTCACGTATCCTGCATGTTTAAAGGTTTCATTTCGTTTCTAGACTGGTGCGTTCTAGGGACTAGGTGTTTAGCGTGGCCCTCCTCGCCTTTATCTCATTTACCTGTTCAACAAATGCCAACAGCTTATCCCCCCCCCCCCTCCCCACCCACATCCCGCCCCCCACCCCCCCCCCCCCCCTCCCCCCCCTCCCTCCCCCCCCCCCCCCCCCCCCCCCCCTCTCTCTCTCTCTTTTCACCCCTCTGAAAAGGAGAGCGTATGGAGCAAACCTCGCCACCATTCTTAGTTAGCCAGCAGTTGTGATCACCGTTGGTCAGTTCACGTTACCAACAAATATTCTAACTAGCTCAGTTTTCTCCCTTCCCTTGGTGGAGTCTCTTGGCTCTCCCCGTTTGCTGGGGTTAACTAGAAAAGGAGGCGAGGTAAGTTAACTGCTCTCCCAATTTTGTTTTTGTGGGGATCCTAACGATATGGCGATGTTCCACGGCAAGTAATGAATAACGCATGTTTGAGCCTTTTATTAGAAAGTGAGTGTTTGTTACAGATGCAAAAATAAGGGTTTGTTACAGATGCAAAATAGTGTTAATTGTTTATTTCTGTTCCCTAAATGAAAATTCTTTTAACTTGAAGCTTCGTATTGTTCATATCTAATGTCCGATTTATTGTTCAAGTGATTAGTTCAGAAGGTTGTTAAAATGATTTAGGATAAAACTGCTATGACCCTCATTTCTATTACCGTAGTGAGTTCAGTGCTTTTTTTCTGCCCTTTCATGGGGGGGGGGGGGGGGGGGGGGGAAGAATTGGAGGGGTTCGATTATGCCTTTTTACTTCATACAGACATTGACCCACTCCTGTTCTATGACAAAGTGGGTGATGTCCTGCCCAAGTTGAATGAAAACTAACAACAACAACAACAACAACAACAATAAAAACACGCACTACTAACCTAACGCAGCAAGGTGCTTCTGACAGATGGTCCTTTTGCGACCTGATATTGGTAGACAGCTCTGATATATTAGCTCGATACTACAACATACCTCTCTCTCTGTGGCTGGCTGTCGAAAAGTCAGAATGAATATGAGAAAATGAACACTGAAAAGGTCTGCAAAACAGGACAGAGAAGACTATGTAACTCGATATGTAACTTGGAAAATCATTCATTAGCGAGCATGGACAATACGGTTTGAAAACTGTCAGCATGATTTACTGTGATAGCAAAATTAACTGTGACGATATTCGAATTATCACAGGAGACTTAAGCTTGTGATTTGCACACGTGCTGCAGAAAGTCTGCAGGTCTGGGTGAACTTGAACTTTTTGTGCTAGAGAAAACGTATAGGCGAAAATCGCACGAAACAATTTTATTTACCGTCATATGAAATGTTAAAGCCGTATCACACCCAAAGTTATGTCCAAAACGGGCATTTCTCGACAAGTGCTGTATCAAGAACCGTTTTAAAGGAATCGGCTGTGAATAAAATCAAAGTGCTGCCGAAAGAGTAGGTTTTATCTTAGATTGCCAAGGATTGCTGATATCTTTTGGATATCGGATGCTGGTACAGTTATAGACTAACGTGCCCTTTTTCCGTCAGAGGCTCTCAATATTACATTTACTTTACTCATCACGCACAGTTCTGGAGTTTCATTGTTGTTTTTTATCAATTGTGTTCCTCCGGGCAAACATTTCTGCTTCCAGCATGAGATGGAAATTCTGGATGTCGCAGATAGTGTGTCTGATGGAGTTGCATCTTCTTCCTTTGTCTTCCAAAATTTCCTACCGTTTGATCAAGAAATGTATGTTATTGTAATGTATTGAATTGTATGACTTTCTCTCTACGGCAGATTTCTTTCTGCGTGGTATTCAGACTGCAGTCAGTGGCAGGAGAGTGTATCGATAGTGCGATACCGTTGTTTTCTGTCTGTGTAGTTTTGTCAGGTCACAGGAAATTTTCCGATGGAAATGACTGTGAGACAAACCTGTTACTGCTGTGGCTTCTTGGCAAGTGCAGGCTCTACAGAGAACCGTTCATCTTCTCATAAATAAACCCCTAACACTCTGACTGCCCCCTCAGGCCTAATAGGATGAGTGAGGGGTGTGTCTGTGTGTGTGTGCAGAATTCAATTCACAGATCCGGGCTTTCCAAGGCGGGTGTGCAAATCCACTTTGTCCTCTACTACACTGTCTTGTTACGTCTGACAGGCCTAATGTCTGATGTCTCCATCATTAGCTAAGTTATCAACAAGATGACTTGTGTGTCAACAGAATGTTCGTGGAAGACAAGATGGGCACCAAATACGTGGAAGGTCGCTCCATAGAGTTTGCCAAATCCTACGAAGAGATGGACCGCGCCACCCCCGTCTTCTTTATCCTCTCCCCGGCGTGGACCCCTTGAAGGACGTGGAGGCCCAGGGAAAGAAACTAGGCTTCATCGCTGATAACCAGAACTTCCACAACATCTCTCTGGGCCAGGGGCAGGAAATAGTGGCCGAAAACGCCATGGCGATGTCCGCCCAGGAAGGCCAGTGGGTCGTCTTGCAGGTGACAGTGACATGAGCCTCGCCTGAGTGATTAGGGTGTGGGGTTGTGGGTTAGCTTTTATTTGTGAAGTCATGAGAAAAAATATCTATTTTGAAATTACAGTTTTGTTATTTCATCTTCTTCGTTCATTTTAGTCTCGGGGTTCATCTGATATGATGTAGCATATAAGATCTAATCTGCGCACAGTGACGCTTCTGTAGGGAACAAAATCAATGTGTATTGCTCTGCACGTCTGTTACTGTCTGACCGTACTGTTATAATGTATCACCTTGCTGCTTCCATTGTTCAGCCGTGTTCATTGTTTTGTTGATTGACGCGTCTCCAGCCTCAAGCTTCCACAATGTTCGCCAGAGTGCATATCCACCAGAAAATGAGAAGGGTGGTGAGATTTGGCACACGCCATAATTCAGTGTCCTCGGCTATTTCTGAATATATTAGTCCGTGGTAAACGCATCACTGACTGTTAGCTGTATTCTATGCAACAAATTTGGCTTTTCTTGAATATACACTGCACCTTGATCTCACAAACCAAGCGGTATATATAGAAAGGGTAATTTTTTTTACTCAATCTAAAATCGTTACAATTCTTTTTCAAAAGCCAGCTCAAACTCAGCTTAATTGGATAATGATTTTAAGATTTGTTGCAAGTGGTTGAATGTAATAAGGATTTGGTTTTAAACAAAATTCATATAATGCACGTTCTCCACAGATTAATGTTTAAAAATGGTTCTGCCAATGCAACTGGATCTAACGTTGCTGTTTTAAATGCCTAGTTCAGTTTGAGTTACCACATCTCTGTAAAAGAATAATGTTTTGCCTTGTCCTGTGCAGGGCGGAATCCTTTAGAGCTACGCTAGTACGTGTGGGGATGTCAGAGCTCTGTCAGTGCCAATCGCTTCCTGGCCTTCTGGAAGTTCTGTGCCTGTAGCTTCCTATTGTGTGTCACTCTCTTTGGCCCTGCCTGTTTGTATTGATGTTGGCCTTTCTTCACTGTCGTCTGCTGATTTTCTGCCTTTGTACACCATTCTTCTGTCTGTGTGCCGGAAATTCTTTTACAGTGTGTCATCTGATAGCAATTTATGACTGCCAACCTTTTTGTTGCAATATGGCGATTACGTAGTAAAAACAATTTGATCGCACACAATGTCCAGAATTGAAACTGGCTTGTCCATGCTGCTGGTCTATTTTCCCATGTGGCCTTCATTAATTTCTTCTTTTTTTTCATACACTGTTTCTGTTTTTTTCTTTTTTTCAGGATATTTTTTTAACTAGCTCACTTGACCATAATGTGACATTCTTTTCCTATGTGAGGCCTGAGACAGTCCCGAGAAGGCTCCGTGATAGGCTTTACTGATTAAACCCTGAAACTCTTGCTGTGTCACCATGTCATTCTGTAGGATATGCGAATTGATAAATAAATGAACAAACTGATCAGACGCAAAAGAACTGACTAGGTACCATACATCTTTCTGCGTGAAGAAGTCTCATGATATATTGCTTCTTCTTTCGTTTAATTGCAAACTTGACTTTGTTTGCTATGTGCATGTCTACGTTATTTCACAGGCCATGAAAAGGACTTTAAATGGATATAATAGTTGGTGTTTATTCTTCAGTTCTTTTTTCGTTTTTATTCTTGTAGTTGTACTCTGATGATGATGATGATGAAGGTGACGATGATGATGATTTTGAAAGTCGGCTGTAAGTGATACCAGCAAATAAAAAATCATAAATGGATTTGGCTTTAAAAATCTACATTTCTTTGTGAAGTGTTCAGAATTTAGAATATAGGCGGAATCATTGAATAAATAAAAGCTGATTGCCTTATCTTTTGATGACCGTGATGTTTGCCCAGCTGATTCCTTATCTTTTTCATGACCGTGAGGTTTACTCCATTATAACCCAGCTGATGCCGTATCTTTTGATGACCGTGAGGTTTACCCAGCTGATTCCTTATCTTTTTCATGACCGTGAGGTTTACTCCGTTATAACCCAGCTGATGTATCTTTTTCATGACCGTGAGGTTTACTCCATTATAACCCAGCTGATGTCGTATCTTTTTCATGACCGTGAGGTTTACTCCATTATAACCCAGCTGATGTCGTATCTTTTTCATGACCGTGAGGTTTACTCCATTATAACCCAGCTGATGCCGTATCTTTTGATGACCGTGAGGTTTACTCTATTATAACCCAGCTGATGCCGTATCTTTTGATGACCGTGAGGTTTACTCCATTATAACCCAGCTGATGCCGTATCTTTTGATGACCGTGAGGTTTACTCCATTATAACCCAGCTGATGCCGTATCTTTTGATGACCGTGAGGTTTAGTTCCATTATAACCCAGCTGATGCCCTATCTTTTTCAGTTGTAGTTCCGTTATAACCCAGCTGACCACACAGGGGCCGCTCAGCGCCGTTCCTTTATCGATGATTTCGCTGAGACGGATATCTTAGAGGAACTTCTGTGTTGTCTTGAATTCCAGGAGGACACAAAGGTTGGAACATGCCATTTTCGCGTCAAGGTCGCACTAACACCCCTTTTTGAGTGTTTCGAATAGGTGTTGCATTAACCATGCATTTTAACACTAACGAACTTTTGTTTAATATGCGTAGTTCTTAAAATTATCTTGTTGCAAGATACATGCACACTGCCATCCCAACTGTGCTTTCCCCCATTCCCTCTAATCCCAATCTATTGCCTCTCGGACATACACACAATCAATTCAGTCAAATTTCAACATGTGCACAAATTCGCTTACGTACTGCTCAGTTGATTTACTAACGAAAACGTATGGGGACTGATGGAAATGCGAAACTTTTGACGCCATTTGAACTGGAATGCAGAACTCCCATTGCCATCCGAGTCTGTATCCACACTGTTTTCAAATGTTCGCATCATAATCATGCACAAGAGAATTATTTTAGTTTTTTGTCTGTAAATCAAGGCCAAAATGACGGTTATAAAATCTATTGTCTCCAACAAGAGAGAGCTGCCGCTCTTTCAGTAGCGTCCCTTCGGCTGATGCGTCAGTGAGACATCTGAGCTGACTCTTCCAGATTTTTACTGCACCTTAGATGTTGAAAGAGTTAGGACTGGAAGAAAACTGTTTGAAACCCTTAGCGGGATGGTTTTCACTGATAAGACAATTCAGAGTTCATAGACTTTGGAGAGAAAAAAAGCAAGAAGAGAGCAGAGAAGCTAACTGTTCTCTTATTGAAAGCCTTTCAATCTTGAAAGTGTTATATTAAAATGGCTTTGCGCAAAATCTCATATGATACCTTGGCAGCGACGTTTAATTTGAATCCCATGATTGCCGCTCAAACATGTTTAGAATTAAGCATTTCAGAACTCCATCCGACTTTTTATTGAGCAATCGTTCTGTTGAGTTTTCAGCTATCAAGTGTCCGTTCTCTTCCTTGATACGTCAGCTCGTTATGAATGAGCAAATTTGTAGCAATCTTTTCTTTCAGGTTTCCTTGTGTGTTCTAAGTGCCTCTTGTCAGCATTTGTGCAAAATGAATTAATACTACAGGCAGCATTATATGCGCAACTGTTTCTCACGAGAAAAAAAAATGCATCTTCCCTGTTTACTTGAGATGTACCTCCTTCTTGTTTTATATCCTTTGTTTGACTCTCTCTCTCTCTCTCTCTCTCTCTCTCTCTCTCTCTCTCTCTCTCTCTCTCCCTCTCTCTCTCTCTCTCAGAGAGAGCAGCAGACTCCATAAAAACCCTGTTAAGAGATGTCCCACCTGACGTGATCTTTGAGTTTCTGAGTGAAAGAGATTAACATTTTTTCATCTGATCTAGGATTTTACGGAAGAAAGATTCTTAACGAAGTTTCTGGTACGTTTTTAGAAGATGTATTTTAAAGAGATGTGTGAAAGGTGTTGTTGTTTTTTTTGATGACTTGTGAGGTGATTTTAACGTAGTGACAGCCCTGATATGGCCCTTTGCGGTCGGCTGGACTATAAGCAACATGATCTTACCTTACCCCGCCCCCCCCCCCTCTCTCTCTCTCTCTTTCTCTCTCTGTTTTCGTACCTCCATCTTCGTTCCCACCCTTTCCCACTTCTACACACACAGCAAACATTTCACAGTACATCCACTTCTGCAGAACGTGCATCTGGTGGCCCGTTGGCTGCCCAAGCTAGAGAAGACGATGGAAGAGTACGCGGAGGATAGTCACGAGAACTACCGCCTCTTCATCAGCGCGGAGCCAGCGGCCACAGCGGAAAGCCACATTATTCCCCAGGGCATTCTGGAATCCGCTATCAAGATCACCAATGAGCCGCCCACCGGCATGTTTGCCAACATCCACAAAGCTCTGGACAACTTCAACCAGGTGAACTTTCCCGGTGACACCAAATGCAATCCCACTCCATCCATCCATACACATCCAGAGGAACAGCCAGAACTGTGCTGTTTATGATCTTCTTTCTGACCAGCTCTAGTCCTCCGTTTCCTGGCTTTTCGGTCATTGCCCATCTTTAAGACATCCTTTAAGACATCCTTTCAACCCCACCCCACCCGGAACTCACGCCTCCTGACTTTTCGCTAGATTTATGTGGCCGGTGGCATATAGGTGCGCGCGTGTGTGTGTGTGCGTCCGTGCGTGCGTGCGTGTGGTGTGTGTGTGTGTGTGTGTGTGTGTGTGTGTGTGTGTGTGTGTGTGTGTGTGTGTGTGTGTAACATATGC
>CM031595.1:70108600-70111100 GCA_018398815.1 Conus ventricosus | reverse complement strand
CGATTTCCATTTATGCCTGCAGTTGTTTACTATTTCTGTTTTGGTGTTTAAAGTTGCTAAGTATGGTTTGCATAGTATTAACCATTTTTCAGTTAAACATAGGTTGCACCTTTTTGAAACATTGCTGTATGGTGATGCTCTTGTTATGATTTTCCAGGATATATTGTAGCATTTGCTTGCGTCTTTAAGTTTCCAGATATATTTGCTCAGTTCTGTTTGGTTTTTATATTTTTCTTATTAAATGACTGTTTGTGGTTTGCATATCTGGTTTTGAAGTGGTTTTCAGTGATCCCTATGTATGTTTCTTTTCATTTTCTGATGTCACAGTAGCCTGGTATACAATGTTGTTGTGAAGACATTTTTTGTTTAGTGGGCACTGCTCCTTTCTGGTGCAGTTGCAAGATTTCCTTTCTTCACCCTTCTTTGCTGTGTTGATTTTCATTTTGTTGGATGCGTCAATTAGGTTTTTAAGGTTGGGCATACATGAGTACGATAGTTTGACAGTGTTTTTGTTAAATATTTTGGACAGTTTGTGTTCTTTTGGAAATGAAGTTGTTAGGATTTTGAAGAATTCTTTCCCTATGTTTGTTTTGAGTTTCCCGTCGTATGGGGGGTTATACCATATGATTTTT
The DNA here is from genome assembly GCA_018398815.1 of Conus ventricosus. Taxonomy (NCBI): domain Eukaryota; kingdom Metazoa; phylum Mollusca; class Gastropoda; order Neogastropoda; family Conidae; genus Conus; species Conus ventricosus. The sequence goes on along the minus strand of CM031595.1, from coordinate 70,110,468 downwards.
CTTTTCCTATTTTTCTTGCTTTTGTTTGTGTTGTTGTCTGGGTTGTATTGTAATTTGTAATTGTATCCACTTGTTTGTAGTGCCTCCTGGTATTCTAACTGCTGCATTGTTGAACACTCTCTCATTGCATGACAGGTTTGATAGTCTCTTGTTTATGCCATGGGGTATGGTCTTTAATATAGATGGTGGATGGTTACTTTTGGTGTGTACATAAAGTCTAACAAAAAATCTAACAACGGTTTCCAAACAACACTAAAAAAAACAAATAAAACAAGTACAAAATGACAAAAAAATATTTGTGAAGCTGATAAAACTAGCAATTACTACAAAATGGAACCAAAAGAATACTCTCAACTCCTTGACAAAAACATCCAGAAAAACTACAAAAAAGCCGACAAAAATATACATGACAGTATCCGCACTAAAGAAAAAGAACTTGCAGAGCGCATAGACCTAAGTGACAGGATAGAAGCGACAGCAACAAAAGAAGCTTTCATAACACTCAAAGACCACAAGCCCAATTTTCATAACAACCCAACATGTAGACTAATAAACCCATCCAAATCTGAATTAGGCAAAATAAGCAAGAAAATTCTGGAAAAAATAATAAAGAACGTAAAATCAAACTCTGAATACAACCTCTGGAAGAACACATACGAAGTTATCCAATGGTTCAAAAAACTCAATAAACAAAGTAATACAGTATTCATCACATTTGACATAGTAGACTTCTACCCATCTATAGATGAGGAACTACTCACCAAAGCCCTGAAGTTTGCCAGTAACAACACAGACATAACAGGGTCAGAAATGAAAATCATTCTCCACACCAAGAAAACATTACTACACAGCAAAAATGAAACCTGAATCAGGAAAACCAACAGAAACTCAACATTCGACGTGACCATGGGATCATATGATGGTGCAGAAACATGTGAACTGGTCGGACTATTCATGCTGTCCAACATCAAGAAAAAACTCGGAAAACAAGTCGGACTATACAGAGACGATGGCCTTGCTGCACTAACCAACAATCCACGAACCATCAAAAACAAGAAGAAAGAACTATGCAAAATCTTCCAAAACCACAACTTAAAGATTACCATTGAAGCAAACAAAAAGGTAGTGAATTACTTAGACATAACACTGGATCTCAACAATCACATATATAAACCATACAAGAAACCCAACGATACACCTCTTTATGTACACACCAAAAGTAACCATCCACCATCTATATTAAAGACCATACCCCATGACATAAACAAGAGACTATCAAACCTGTCATGCAATGAGAGAGTGTTCAACAATGCAGCAGTAGAATACCAGGAGGCACTACAAACAAGTGGATACAATTACAAATTACAATACAACCCAGACAACAACACAAACAAAAGCAAGAAAAATAGGAAAGAAAAATCATATGGTATAACCCCCCATACGACGGGAAACTCAAAACAAACATGGGGAAAGAATTCTTCAAAATCCTAACAACTTCATTTCCAAAAGAACACAAACTGTCCAAAATATTTAACAAAAACACTGTCAAACTATCGTACTCATGTATGCCCAACCTTAAAAACCTAATTGACGCATCGAACAAAATGAAAATTAATACAGCAAAGAAGGGTGAAGAAAGGAAATCTTGCAATTGCACCAGAAAGGAGCAGTGCCCACTAAACAAAAATATCTTCACAACAACATTGTATACCAGGCTACTGTGACATCAGAAAATGAAAAAGAAACATACATAGGGATCACTGAAAACCACTTCAAAACCAGATATGCAAACCACAAACAGTCATTTAATAAAGAAAAATATAAAAACCAAACAGAACTGAGCAAATATATCTGGAAACTTAAAGACG
>CM031595.1:70093600-70106100 GCA_018398815.1 Conus ventricosus | reverse complement strand
CATCAAAATAAATGGTGATAAATTCAGTAAGGTTCTACAAACAATATCAAATGTAATAAAGACTCAACAAACTACCATGACAGAAGATTAGAACCATTCATCGTATTCGATGTTTAGCCTTTTGAAACGAGGGAACGATAACTGAATTTTTACGTGACGTGCACTGTTCCTTTGAAACGGATTCAGAAAATAAAAGAAACAAGAAAAAGGATACAAATCAAAACGTATTACATTTCTTCTCATACTTTCTAATCCAAACAAACGTCCTATACCCTTTTGGCGTGGGACATCGTCAATTTATTGGGAAACCCCTCCCTACCCCACCCCACCTCCCAAAAAATAAAAAAGAATGTGAAGAGTCGTGGGCTAATCTTGTCTCCATTCCTAAAAGACATAAGAACAGATCACCCATGCCATATTCAGACGTAGACCCGCTCAATGTTCTCCTTTTTCTTGTTGAAGGAACACGCCTCTCAAGGGTGTCCAGTTTTCGGACTTCGCTTTTTTCACATTATGGAATCCTGAAAATGCTCGTTCAAGCTTGCTTTCTCCTTAGTTTAGCAACAAGGAATTTTACCTTCCTAATATGACTGAAGACATGGAAGCACTAGACTGCTAGGGGGATGCTTGTTGCCCAGGCGGCAACACATTCCCACTGATTTTCTTCATTGGTTCTTTCTACCTAGTCTTCCTGTTTTTACACCACTGTTACTTTCATCATTGTGTTTTGCATTGGTGTTTTTACACCTTGTTCGAGTTGTCTTTGACAGTTGTATGATTGGCGTGCAACAATTTTGTTTTCTTTCGTGATTCTTGGTTGTTTAGAATGCATTGCAACAGCGTTTCCAGTATTCACTTATTTCCTTCAGAGGGTCTTCTCCATTTCCTGATGCTGGTTTTTTTGTTGTTGTTGTCATCTTTGCTATGTGCTCGTTTCTTGTCAGTTTGTGCCTTTATTTGAGGAAAGCGGGGACTGAGCGTTTCGCCTCTAGACTATTCAAAGAGACACTTCTCTTGAGGCCTCTTGTGCCTGTTGCGTCGAGTTCTAGGTTTGGGAAACTGCGCAGGGACATTCTTATATGGATCATTGTTCGTGTGCGTGTGAGAAAACATCTGCGTACATCAAACCCCGCCCGCCCCCCCCCCCCCCCCCTTTTTTTTTTGTTTGTTTGTTTGTTTGTTTTCTTAGGTTTTACATCCGTGAACATGTTCACCTTCTGATGTTTCAGAACGAAAGTGTGAATAGCATTCTGAAGAAGACGTAGTTTTTTGTTGTTGTTTTTTTTTCCCCTCTTGTTGTTGTTGTTGCTAGAATGTCGTTTAACTGACGATTTCAACGATATGCGCTGAATAGTCTCGCCTATTGTGTCACTCTTATGCTTGTTGCCATTCTTCCAATTTGTTTAAATGGTTATTCACTTAATTCTCTCCAGGGGAAAAATTTTTCTGGAATATGAAGAAAGAATGTATTTTGAGTCGTTCAATGTTCGGTTTCCAAATATGGTGTTCTACCCGTCATCCTCTCACCCACTGTGTGTGTGTGTGTGTGTGTGTGTGTGTGTGTGTGTGTGTGTGGTGTGTGTGTGTGTCAGTTGGATGGAGAGCTGTTCCTGGCCCCGGGGTTCCCGGTGCCTCCCAACTCGGACTACTTGGGTTATCACCATTACGTGGACGAAAGCCTGCCCCCTGAGAGTCCCATTCTGTACGGCCTGCATCCTAACGCCGAGATCGAGTTCCTGACCACGCTGTCCGAAAACCTCTTCAGAACCGTCCTGGAGATGCAGCCAAGAGACACTGGCGCAGGGGCAGGAGCAGGAGTCAGCCGAGAGGAAAAGGTTAGAAAACACAGTCCTGTTTTTCTGTCTGGTTTGTCTCCGTCTCTGCATATCTTTCTCTGTCTCTGTGTGTCTGTCTGTCTGTCGGTCGGTCTGTCTGTCTGTCTGTCTGTCGGTCGGTCTCTCTCTCTCTCTCTCTCTCTCTCTCTCTCTCTCTCTCTTCTCTCTCTCTCTCTCTCTCGTCTGTCTGCCCGTCTGTCTGCCTGTTTGTCGGTGCCTGCTTACCTGTCCGTCCGTCTGTCTGTCGCCTCTCTCTCTCTCCCCCCTCTCTCTCTCTCTCTCTCTCTCTCTCTCTCTCTCTCTCTCTCCATCTCTCTCTCTTTCTCTTTTCCTCCCTCTCTCCCTCTCTCTCTTACTCTCTTTCTGTCTCACTCTCTATTTCTCTCTCTCTCTCTCTCTCTCTCTCTCTCTCTCTCTCTCTCTCTCTCTCTTTCTCTCTCTCTCTCTCTCTCTCTCTCTCTCTCTCTGACTTTCACACACACACACACACACACACACACACACACACACACACACACACACACACACACACACACGTCTGCTTATTTGTCTACGAGAGGAACAGAAAAGGTGCCGATTTTGTATGTGTACGTGGGAGGCTGGGGGAACAGACATTTTCTTGTTCTTTTCGTTTTATGGCTAGTGGAGGAAAGGTGTGTGTGTGTGTGTGTGTGTGTGTGTGTGTGTGTGTGTGTGTGTGTGTGTGCGTGCGTGCGTGCATTAGTGCGTGCGCGAGCGTGTGTGTGTGTGTGTGTGTGTGTGTGTGTGTGTGTGTGTGTGTGTGTGTGTGTCTGTGTGTCTGTGTGCATGCGTGAATGCGTGTGCGCGCGCATGTGTGTGTGTGTATGTGTGTGTATTTCTGTGTGTGTATGTGTGTGTGTGTGTGTGTGTGTGTGTGTGTGTGTGTGTGTGTGTGTGTGTGTGAATATTCTGCTACAGAATGTTGATATAGCTTATAACGTAATGATGGAAAAATCGGTGATATACAAATGGTCCCATCCATAACGCTTGACAGATTTACAGCATTATGGAATTACATTTAGACCTTTAGTCAGCATATGTTGCATTGATGTGATGCGCTAAAAAAAAAAAGACCATATAGACGTATTGTAGGTGCCGTTTAATGCAAACAAAAATCATTTCAGTCATTCTATGTCATTATGTCTATACTCATTCACAAGCCTCAAGGTGAAACCGACTCACTTTTGAGGTTCTGGGCAGCACGCGCCTACCTCATTTCAAACAGTTAAAAGAAGAATCCTACCCTGTTGCGTGGTGTTTTCTTCACGTTGTCTCAGTCAGTCGGTTTTTTTTTTGTTTTTTTTTTTCAGGTGAAATCGATCCTGGACGACCTATCTGAACGTTTGCCAGACGAGTTCATCATGTCGGAGATCATGGGCAAAGTTCCCCCGGAGGAACGCACTCCGTACGTGGTGGTGGCTTTCCAGGAGTGCGAGAGAATGAACATGCTCACCAGTGAGATGAGGCGCTCCCCGAAGGAGCTGAACTTGGGGCTCAAGGTGCTCTCTCTCTCTCTGTCTGTCTGTCTGTCTCTCTCTCTCTCTCTCTCTCTCTCTCTCTCTCTCTCTCTCTTCCCGGGGTGCACTTCCGGTTGACAAAGTGTAAATACCTGCTGACAGGAGCTCCGCATTTGAATCCTAATTTCTGTCACCCAAGCTGTTCCCTAAATCTGGAATCGTTCTACATGTGACCATGCCAGAGGTGGCTTTGGTTTTTCGGGCAGTTTGTGGTGGGTTTGTGTCTGTGTATATTTCTTTCATGCGGTGTCGTGTGATGCAGAGGAAATCGTTGATAGTTCGAACATTGGAGCTGGCAAGGCTGCAAGACGGTGTCACAGTAGGATTTATCCTGGCGTATTTGTACCTCGGGAGTTTTGTTTTTTTTGTGACGATATAGAACTGAACCCTGGACCTGGACCTGCTGGGAAGACAGAGACCCTGCGACAGACGCAGTGGTTCTGTTGGATCGTTATCGATCTCCTCTATGACGTCTGATGAAACAACGATGAAAGCCATCTTGGCCTCTCTTCACGACTTGAGCTGTAAGTTAGATGGCTTGAAGAAAGAGGTTAAAGATGTGAAGGATATGTGTGCAGGACTACATGACGATGTAGCTTCCTTAAGAGATGAAGTGAGAGAACTGACACTCGAAAACAAACGTCGGAAAGATGAAATTCAAATTCAGTATTCACGGCTGGAAACCTTAGAGCACGAAAGCGGACGATTTAGAGGGACATTCTAAAAGGAACATCATCTTTTACGGGATTCCGAGACGAGAATGACCAGGCAAGAGTGTAATGGACTGATTAAAGATCTAACCAACGAGACTAACAAACGAGAGCTGTCCCATGACATTGTCTGGCTTCATCGTTTGAATGGGAACCAGGACTCTCCTATCATAGGATGATGTACATTTTATAAAGATAAAGAGATTGTACTTAGTGCCAGACGTAAATTGTGGAGTATTAAGACATTCATAGATGAAGATTTTCCTCCACGGATGAGGGAAATAAGAGGGAATCTGGTTCCATACTCAAAAGAACGCCTGAAAAGAGAACAAAAGAGCTTCAATGGTTTTCGATTACTTAATTAATCATAGGTGGAAAGAAGTTTTATTTGGATTCTAATCAAAAGTCGGCCTCTTTTCAAAAACTATTTACACAATATCTCGTTTCTGGAAGAATCTTTTAAAGATATTATTTCAGATGCTTCATCGGGAACAGGCAAATTCCAGTCACCGTTTTGCTTAAATTCTGGTCCTTTGCTTTCACGTGCAAACGTCTATGAATCATTGAATCGTGACCCAGCGAGTGAAACTGCTGGTATACTGTCATTGCCGTTTGACGGCAGTGTTCATGAAAACCGTGATATTGCACCTCTGACCTTTTGTCAGTCACAGACAGCGACAGCTCTGCCACTTGGTGACAAGTCTAAAGATTTCCGCAGTAACATTGTTGATGAAAATGAACGCAATTAAAAAAAGATTGTTCTAAGTCATTCCTTTCTGACAAAAGTATTTATTGATAATTCATGTTTTGGAAATGCAATGAAAAAATGCAATGTGTGAGTGAATGTGAGCGTGAAGCGAATGGTTTTTCGTGATATCGTCTTTTACATCACACTCTTAAATCAAAATGCAAAAGTGGATAAGGAATGATGTGTAGCAAGGAACTCACAACAGATATCGCGACATTTCCGTAGCACTTGGGGGTCAGGAATTCCTGGACGCCGCTTCACAGTCTGCCCTGTGTAACTGTTTCAACCCTTCACATTGTCCATCCAGGACTTCTACAATGTCCTTCCAGGACGTTTACATTCCTTCGACTAGGGAGGCCTGGCGAGTTTCACATCAATTCTATGCAAGCTGATGGCGTCTAAAAACTACAAGGACATGTTCTTGCTTGCCAGCATTTTGTCTTGCTGTATTACACAGTCGTCGTGTGTTTAATGTTCATTGTATGGGTGATACAAAAAAAAAATTAGGCTTTGACTCTCGATCATCTTGATTTTCCGCTTCAGATGTGCTATCGTCATTTTATGTTATTCATTACATGACAAACGAATCGTCAGAGTACGTCGATGAAGAATAGTGGTGTTCCTATGCGACGTTTCACCTCGCCATTTGATTTTGGCAACAGTGAACAGAATTCTTTTGGCAGTTACTTTCTACTGTACTGTTATAATGCATTCATGGTAACTGACTCGGTGAAACCATTCCTTACGTAGTAGTTACTGATGACGTCGTTCCGTTTGCAGGGGGAGCTCACCATCACAGCAGACATGGAGGAGTTGTCCAATTCGTTGTTCTTGGACCACGTGCCGGGCGCCTGGAGCCGGCGGGCCTACCCTTCCCTGTTCCCACTGGGCATGTGGTATGCCGACATGGTCCTGAGGGTCAAGGAGCTGGAATCGTGGACAGGGGACTTCCAGCTGCCCGCTGCCGTGTGGCTAGCTGGCTTTTTCAATCCCCAGTCCTTCCTGACCGCCATCATGCAACAGGTCCGTGCAGCGAGAGGCACCATTTAGGTTGTGTTTTGTATTGTGTGGAAGAATGATAATGTAATGCTAATTAATGCACACATGTGCACGCACGTTCGCTCACGCGCGCGCGCGCGCACACACACACACACACACACACACACACACACACACACACACACACACACACACACACACCGCGCATTATTATTGTTATTACTATCATCACTATCATTATTATTATTATCATTATTATTGTATTGCTAATTCAACAACCTTAAGCTGTAGTAATGTGCGCACACATATATTCAAGCAACCACCATCACCACCACCACAACCACCTTTCACCACCTCCGCTGCCGTCACGTAGCTGTGCCCATTCCCATTCCCAACAGCCTCAGTATATTATGATTGTGGTTCCAGATGGCCCGTAAGAACGAATGGCCGCTGGACAGGATGGTACTACAGTGTGACGTCACCAAGAAAACGCGGGAAGACATGGCCGGTGCTCCAGAGAGGGGCCTATGTCCACGGGCTGTACATGGAGGGTATTGTCACTGTCTGTCTGTCTCTGTCCTTTTGTCTGTCTGTCTGTCTGTCTGTCTGTCTCTCTCTCTCTCTCTCTCTCTCTCTCTCTCTCTCTCTCTTGTGGGGGGGGGGGGGGGGCACATACAGTGATGTTTCTGTTTCGCCAAAGAGGCGTCAGAGTAAAACCATAATCACACATTATTTCCCAAGCCACAGTGTTTGAGATTTACATTGGTTCATAATCAATCAATGAAAAAAATCAAGAAAACGGGAGTTGGGAAGAGAACAACTTAGACATGCCTAACATACGATGAACCCAACGCAACGGTGTAAATGCTTGGCTATATGCTCTGTATGGGTGTCATGCAGCGTGTGCATGGACATATCTTTCGTGGCATGACGAAGAAGAAGCTGAACATTGTAGAGGAATTGGACATACAAGCGAACATACTTATACTCGCAGCCGAAAATGTCTGCGTTCACTTGCAGAGTGTCTTGCTCCAGTACTCGCCGACACAAGAAAAATTCACATACACGCTTACTCCTATCATCTTCCTAGCCAGACCCAGTAATATACAAACCAGCAAACAGTCGGATCTACAAAACTGTTTACCCTTGACCTTGTCTGCCATCATGCGGCCAAAAATGTCTGCATTCACGTGCGGAGTGTCTCGCTCCCCTACAAGACCACAAACGCACCAACACAAGAATGATATTCATACACACGCTTACTCCTATCACCGTCTTGACCAGGCCCAGAAATACACGAACCAGCTAACAGTTTTATGTTCAAAACTGTTCATCTCTGATCTTTTCTGTCATGGTGCGGTTCCAGCAAACTTACAACAAATCTCCACATTGAATACATGCACATGTCAGTCCGCAGCCAGTGCACAATACTACAACAGTGATCCTGAACACGACCCATCGCTGTAAATCAGATGTAGTGAAGATGTCCTTGTCACCACAGGGGCGAGGTGGGACATGCAGACGGGCATGATTGCCGAGTCACGGCTGAAGGAGCTGACGCCTACCATGCCAGTCATCTTCATCCGCGCCATTCCCGTGGACCGCCAGGACCTGAAAAACGTCTATGACTGCCCAGTGTACAAGACCAAGTCCCGGGTCCCACCTTCGTATGGACCTTTAATCTCAAGTCCAAGGAAAAGCCGTCCAAATGGACCTTAGGCGGTGTGGCGCTGCTTCTGCAGACCTAAAGGGTATTCATTCCTCTGTGTCTCTAGCGTCTAGTGTCAGTCTGCTGGGCTCTTCGTATGGTTTATCGTGCACGCAGTGAAAATGTCAGTTTAAAGTATGTAGCAAAACAGTGCATAGCTGCCATCAGAATCGTAGCCTGTATTATTTGCTCATTTTGTTATTACACGTAAATATATATGCTACTGATCATTTCTAACCTTTTCAGACAACAGTATTTTAGCGCAGTGCCTGTGACGAGTGAAAACACACATTGTAGTGCCAGTTTGAATTCTGTGAATTCAGACGTAGAATTAGTCAAATATCAACATTCAGTCTGGATTGAAATGAACACAAGCCATGACATAGCGCTGTCTGCGTTATCAGTAGGAAGTGCTACTGAGTATATTTGTGCGAGGAAACTATAGCTCAGGCGCAACAAAAATGAAGTCTTATCTTTTGCAAGATGATGAAGAGTTAGTATTGCTTTTTCGCTGCATGGTTTTTATCTTCTTCATTCAAACATGTAAAATCAAACAATTTAACCTTGAGATAACAGTTCATTCATGCTGCGCATACCGTAGATGGAAATCTTATTGATCGACCGTGACAATTCGCCATATCAGTAATCTGTCTCAAAATATCGAAAAAATTCATCGTTGGAGAAATAAAAACGTCGAATTTAATGAAGAAGTGTGTTGGCGTTACCATACGTTTTGTTTCTTTCACGTTTCGTGCTGGAATATATTGATTAAAATTATTTTAATTTCACCAAATACTGAAACGCAATCTCTCTCTCTCTCTCTCTCTCTCTCTCTCTCTCTCTCTCTCTCATCTCTCTCCTCATCGCATTCAAGAGAAGCAAATCGTTGCAACGCAGATTTCTCAACTTTCGACCATACGTATCTTTTTTGGGGCCGACTTAAAGTTGTCAAGTGGATGTTAAAGTAAACTGGTTTGTGTGGCGTCTTTCGTGCAAGTGCCGTACTCTTCATATCCAAGTAATCGTCAGTGCGTCTACAGGAACAGCAGTGCATATGTATTGAACTGATGGCCCAATTACCGTGAAAACCGAATGTTTTAAGGAGTTTTCTTTATGTAGACCCATATGTTAAGTTATACCTGGAAATTTGATAAGTAATGACTATTACATTAGATTACGTTCTTAAATTGCGACAAGCACTGTGCACATGTGCATTACAGAGCCTACAACTGTGAGGCCATGAGGCCTTATGTTGACCGTCAGCTTGTATGTATGGGAATCAAAGATACAGTAAAGGAAAATCGAAAAGAGTGTCTTGTTTTTCTCACTGCAATCTATCCACTCCCTATCACCCTCCAAAATGGAATTATTGTTGCATTTTCATTGAGCAAACTTTACATCAGCATGATCGCGAATTGTTCATCGACACAGGTCGTAAGTATTACTATCGAGTCAGTTTACTACTACCACTACTACTACTAAACATAACAGTGATAATAATGATAATAACAGTAATAATGATAATAATGTTGATAGTATGATAATAGAAAACTATAGGAAAATATAGCAATAACATAGTTTAATTATTGGAAGTAATGATAATGACAAATGACATGAAAAGTAAGACAGATCGTAAGATAACATAAGAAATACAGAAATACATAGACATTTATAAAATTCAAACGGAATAAAAGTCATCCTATCACAATAATAATAATAAGAAGAAGAAGAATGATAATAATAATAATAATAATAATAATAATTTCATGTTTTGACTTCTGCCTGCAGTCTTTATACATTGAAACTTGACTTTTTTCAAACTGATGCCTTTGTTGTGTTCTCTTATGACAAGGTGGTTTCCCTTTCAATCGTTCTGGATATCGTTAGGCCCGCCGTTCCAAAGACTTAAAGGAAGTTAGAACTTTCTGCTATCAATATAGAGGCTTTCAAATCTGATCTGACCACGGCCATACCGAGCAAGCCATCGGGCTGTCAGCTGACCTCTGCCTCCGTGCCACGCTTGATAAGCATGCTCCAGTGAGCAGGCGCTTGATCACCGATCGCTCACTGTGTCAATGGCACAACACAGTGGGACCCGAGTTGTCGGAGGCCAAGCAGGAGAGGAGGGGGGCTGAGAGGCGATGGCGCGCCACGGGACTGACTGTGCACAGGGAAATATATCAAACTGCGAGAAATCATGTTACTGACGTTGTTCATCAAGCAAAAACTTTGTTCTATTCTTCAAAGATATTGGCCTGTAATACGGCCAAGCAACTATTAATGTCACAAATAGTCTCCTAGGCAAAGTCAGTACCCCCCTTCCCACCATCTTCCAAACTCAAGAGCTCCTCAGAAATTCTTAGAGTTTTTCAATGGCAAAATTGACACTACCCGTGAAATGCTAGATTCGACAGCACCTGTACATTCTCTAAATACAAAGTTTAACGGTGAACTCCGTTGGCTTGGTTAGCCCTGTTTGTCCAAGACTATGTCAAAAAACTTTGTTTGCCGATGCAGCCCTAAAATTATGTGAAAGTTGATGCCATTCCCAACTAACTTTGCTCCTGCAGTGCATTGAGGACGTCCTACCCCATCTGACCTCATGTTAGCAATACCCCTTTGTCCTCTGGTCACGTTCCTGAATCTTCCGTCCGCAGTGTACGTCCCATTGATCAAAAACCTTCTTTAGATACAAATGTTTTAAAAATTATCGCCTGTAACAAATTTGGTCATTTCTATCAAATTATTGAGAAGATCGTTTGGAACAATTCTAGAACATCACTCGAAAAGCATCAGCTTGAATCCTCATCAGTCCTGCTTACAGACAAGGCCATAGTTGTAAGACGCACTCCTCCGTATAGTCCATGACATCCTCTGCGGCTTGACGATGGAATGTTTCCTTATTAGCGATTGGTTAGACCTCTCCCGCACATGTTGAACACGATCCGATCATATATTGTTTGTTCTCACGCTCCAATCTCCCTTTGATTCAAAGACACAGCTCTCGACTGGATTATCTCTTACTTGACTGAAGACTCAACATGTGTGAACAGGTAGATACTCAACAGTTCTTCTCTTAGTACGGTGTGCCCAGGGTTCTGAACTGGGCCCAGTCCTTTTGTGCATGCTAGTCCTTGTCCTGCCGACATCAGTGGTCAAGCCATGTCGCATGAAGCTTTGCGGATGATACTCAGCTTCATCATTCCTCCCATTGCTGAAATAGACTCACTGCTTTCTCGGACGCGGGCTGCATTGCAGACCTGAAAGGACTGATGACAACCACAAACGACAACAAAACGACAAACGGAACATCATGTCTGTGACAAACAGGCCTAACCATCCCTTCGCTGCCTTCAACTGCACAATTCAATGACTGTACTGTCACTGTCTCCACCTCTGTCCGCAGTCTAGGGGACATTCTTGACCAATCCCTCACCTTTTGAAAACAGGTTTCAAAAATTTTTCAAGATTGACTATTTAGAACTAAGAAGAATCTGCTCCGTACGTCACCTCTCTCTACAGATCTACAAAAACTCTCATTTTGCATTTGTCTTATTCTAGAATAGATTATTGAGCAAACTCACTTTTGGCCGGCCATCCAAAATAACCTGATAGAAAGATTACAGCGAATCCAAAATCAGCATCCGAGTCGGCGTCTGTAGAAAGCAGGAAAATATGATCACATTTCGCCGTCTACTTCACATCCGTTTCTACTGCTATCTGTCTCAACCGCAGCGCGTACTAAATCTCACTCTCACTTTGCTCTGCTGTCTTTGAAAAATGACGCATCTATCTCACACAGACTCCTAAAATCTCCCACCTACCTCTCGACAACTAACTACGCTCCTGTGCTGACGACCGCCTTTCTACGAATGACCTCCTCAGACTACTACTGGTGAAAGATCGATCTCTTTCAAGCTCTCAGCAACGGGAACAGACTGCCAACCTCTCAACATTAAATTTCATCCCTCGTTCATCGAAACTTAAAACCATCTATATCTCATAATTAGTCAATGCAGTGGGGGAGGGGGGGGGGAGAGGGGGACATCCCAGACTCATAGCCGTCTGGCCTTTTCAAATGTAGTTATGTTTTGTTCTCCCATAACATGTCTTTTGTTGTATGACTAACTTATAGGTGAGTGTTTTGCATGATACTGAAAAAAATGGAATTTCACACCTCGTAGATTGGAATTTTTGTTTATTGTAGAATAGTATTTGTAAGCTAGGTGTAGGGAGTACTATTGTATAGGAGAAGGGTGAATGTAGTATGTCTTCGTAAAGCGAATAGAGAAATTCGTTTGATTAAGCGCTATATAAGAAACCTTTATTATTATTATTATCTTCAAGCCATAGCTTATATTATGGTTCTTCATTTTGATTATTTTTGACTCGCCTTCATCCTCTCTTTCGATTCCCTTCTGTATCCTTCACTGGCTTTCTGGAAATTTGTATTAAATTGCGATGTTTTTCCTTTCCCTGGTGCGCGCATTTAGGTACCGAGGGTGGACGTCAGAACTGCTGAAACTGGGGTAATTGACGAGTACTTTGCAGAACAAACGAAAATCGGGACGCGGTCAGCATAATCAAATGGTTCTGCTCAAAACTAGGAAGGTCAATGACTCCACTGCTGTCCAGTGAAGGGTTTCATCTTAGACAGTTGACGTCGTCTTCTTCATCACACCTGCCCCCCCCCCCCCTCCCCCCGATGGCAGACATGTAAAAAACAAATCCACCGCTTGTTCGCGTTTAATCAGTGGCTAATGCTGCTGCATTCAGGTATTCTGTAACGAATATTTGTGGTCGTTTTCGGAAACTAAGAAACTAATTTCCTCCGAAGAAGAAACATTTTTGTTTTCTTTAATTTGTTTGTTTCCGCTGAATTTGACAGTCCCGCTCTTTGTTTCACTCTCTCTTAGTTGTACCTCTCAATGTTTCTGCTGTCGAACCTGTTCGAGAATCTCT
>CM031595.1:70090757-70092600 GCA_018398815.1 Conus ventricosus | reverse complement strand
CGCTTAAAAAATGTTGCAATTTTTGTGTTTTTGGGGCCGACTTTCAGTGGAAAATAATTTTGGGCCGGGTGCCGTATCTTCATATCCAAGTAATCGTCAGTGCGTCTACAGGAACAGCAGTGCATATGTATTGAACTGATGGCCCAATTACCGTGAAAACCGAATGTTTTAAGGAGTTTTTCTTTATGTAGACCCATATGTTAAGTTATACCTGGAAATTTGATAAGTAATGACTATTACATTAGATTACGTTCTTAAATTGCGACAAGCACTGTGCACATGTGCATTACAGAGCCTACAACTGTGAGGCCATGAGGCCTTATGTTGACCGTCAGCTTGTATGTATGGGAATCAAAGATACAGTAAAGGAAAATCGAAAAGAGTGTCTTGTTTTTCTCACTGCAATCTATCCACTCCCTATCACCCTCCAAAATGGAATTATTGTTGCATTTTCATTGAGCAAACTTTACATCAGCATGATCGCGAATTGTTCATCGACACAGGTCGTAAGTATTACTATCGAGTCAGTTTACTACTACCACTACTACTACTAAACATAACAGTGATAATAATGATAATAACAGTAATAATGATAATAATGTTGATAGTATGATAATAGAAAACTATAGGAAAATATAGCAATAACCATAGTTTAATTATTGGAAGTAATGATAATGACAAATGACATGAAAAGTAAGACAGATCGTAAGATAACATAAGAAATACAGAAATACATAGACATTTATAAAATTCAAACGGAATAAAAGTCATCCTATCACAATAATAATAATAAGAAGAAGAAGAATGATAATAATAATAATAATAATAATAATAATTTCATGTTTTGACTTCTGCCTGCAGTCTTTATACATTGAAACTTGACTTTTTTCAAACTGATGCCCTTTGTTGTGTTCTCTTATGACAAGGTGGTTTCCCTTTCAATCGTTCTGGATATCGTTAGGCCCGCCGTTCCAAAGACTTAAAGGAAGTTAGGAAACTTTCTGCTATCAATATAGAGGCTTTCAAATCTGATCTGACCACGGCCATACCGAGCAAGCCATCGGGCTGTCAGCTGACCTCTGCCCTCCGTGCCACGCTTGATAAGCATGCTCCAGTGAGCAGGCGCTTGATCACCGATCGCTCACTGTGTCAATGGCACAACACAGTGGGACCCGAGTTGTCGGAGGCCAAGCAGGAGAGGAGGGGGGCTGAGAGGCGATGGCGCGCCACGGGACTGACTGTGCACAGGGAAATATATCAAACTGCGAGAAATCATGTTACTGACGTTGTTCATCAAGCAAAAACTTTGTTCTATTCTTCAAAAGATATTGGCCTGTAATACGGCCAAGCAACTATTTAATGTCACAAATAGTCTCCTAGGCAAAGTCAGCTACTCCCCCCTTCCCACCATCTTCCAAACTCAAGAGCTCCCTCAGAAATTCTTAGAGTTTTTCAATGGCAAAATTGACATTTATCCGTGAAAAGCTAGATTCTACAGCACCTGTACATTCTCTAAATGACAAAGTTTACTGTGGAACTCCTTGGCTTGTTTTAGCCCTGTAGTCAAGACAAATGTCAAAAAACTTTGTTTGCGATGCAGCCCTAAATTATGTGAAGTTGATGCCATTCCCACTAATTTGCTCTTTCAGTGCATTGATGACGTCCTACCCCATCTTACTCATGTTATCAATCCCCTTTGTCCTCTGGTCACGTTCCTGAAATCTTCCGGTCCGCAGTGGTACGTCCATTGATCAAGAAACCTTCTTTAGATAAAATGTTTTAAAGAATTATCGGCCTGTATCAAATTTGTCATTTCTATCAAAATTATTGGAGAAGATCGTTT
>CM031595.1:70055757-70085757 GCA_018398815.1 Conus ventricosus | reverse complement strand
ACAAATTCTAGAACATCCTCGAAAAGAAACATCTTTTGAATCCTCATCATTCTGCTAAGCAGACAAGGCCATATTTGTTAAGAACGGCACACCTCCCGTATATCAATGACCACCCTCTCGGGCTTGACGATGGAAAAAAGTTTATCCTTATGAAGCGATTTTAACCCTCCGCAGCATTTGACACATCGCTCATAATATTTTGTTCACACGGCTCCAATCTTCCTGGATACCAAAGACACTGCTCTCGACTGATTATCCACTTACTTGACTGGACGGACTCAGACAGTGTTGGTTAACAGGTAATACTCAACAGTCTTCTCTAGGATACGGTGAGCCCCGGTTTATTCACTAGGTGCCAGTCCTTTTTGTCTGCTAGTCCTTTGTCTGACTTCATCAGTGTCAACGCCATGTCGCATAAGACTTAGCTGATGATAACTCCAGTCATAAATCATCGCTCCCATTGCTGAAATTGACTCACATATTCTCGGACGCGGGGCTGCAATTGCAGACCTAATGGACAGGATGACCACCAACAAACGTACAACAAAACGACAAACGGAACACATGTTCGTGACATAAACCGCCTAACCATTCTCTTCCTCAGCCTTCCAACAGTCACTATCCATGACTGTACTGTCTCTGTCCCACCTCTGTCCCAGTCCCTAGGGTCCATTCTTGACCAATCCCTCACCTTTTATAAACCGTTTCAAATATTTGCAAGATTGCCTATTTAGAACTAAGAATAATCAGCTCCGTACGACACCTACCTATACAGATGCAACAAAAACTCTCATTGTCATTTTGTCTTACTAGATAAGATTATTGTAACTACACTTTTGGCCGGCCTTTCCAAAATACCTGATAAAAGATTACAAGCGAATCCAATAAACCTGCATCCCGATCGTTCTGTAGACAGAAAAAATGATCACATATCGCCTCTAACTTCACTCTCTTCACTGGCTAACTGTCCTCAAAAACCGCTCTCGTACAAAATCCTCAACTCTCAACTTTCTCTGCGTCTATGAAAAGGACCTCTTATCTCACAGATCTCCTTAAAATCAACCCCACCACTCGACACCAACGCCTCCTGCTGACGACCCCGCCTCTACAATGCCTCGCTACAGACAACAAACTGGTAAAGATCTTTCACAGTCAAGCTCCCGCAACGGTAACAGACTGCCAGACTCTTCTCATACAAAGAATCAACCCCTTCTTTCAAGTCTAAACTTAAAACCCACTATTTTCACAAAATTATCAAGCTTGGAGGGGGGGGGGGGAGGGGGACATCCAAACTCATACCGTCTGGCCTTTTCAAATTTAGTGTAGTTTTTATGTTCACCATTACATGTATTTGTGGTATGGACTGAACGTTATAGTAGTAATGGTTTGCAGCGATACTTGAAAAATATGAGAATGTCACACTCGTAGGATAAGAATTTGTTTTGTTATTGTAGTAATAGTATTTGTATCTAGAGTATGTACTATTGTATATGAGATGGTGAATGTCTATGCCTTCGGTAAACCTTAGAGAAATTCGATTTGATTAAGCGCTAAATAAGAACCATTATTTATTATTATTAACTTCACGCATACTTAATTATGTTCTTCAATTTTGATTATTTATGACAATCGCCATTGCATCCTCTCTCGATTCCCCTTCTGTTTACCATTCCCTGGCTGTTCGAAATTTGTTTAATTTCGAGTAATTTCCCCTGGTGCGCATGATAGGTACCGTGGTGGACCGTCAAACTGCTTAACTGGGGTATCTGACGAGTACATTGCCAGGACACAAAATCGCCTCTGTCATCATAAGCAAATGGTTACTGCTCAAAATCCTAGGAAGTCAATGACTCCCACTGGCTGTCCATGAAGGTTCAACTTTAAACATTGACGTCGTCTTCTTCATCACACCAGCCCCCCCCTCCCACCCCCTCCCCCCGATGGCAACCTGTAAAAACAAATCCCACCCGCATGTCGCGTTAATTACATGGCTAATGCTGCTGCTTCAGGAATTCCGTACGTAATATGTGCGATTTCGGAACTAAAACTATTTCCTCCAGAAGAAAAACATTGTATTGTTTTCTTTATAGTTTGTATTGCCGCTTGTAATTTTGACATCGCCTCAGTGTGTTTCACTCTCTCTTGTTTTACCTCACTATGTTTACCGGGCGACGAACCTTTTCGTAGAACCACTCCTCACTCTCTCTCCCCACTCTCTTCTCTCTCTCTCTCTCTCTCTCTCTCTCTCCTCTCTCTCACTGTCTCATTCATCTTTCTCTCTTCTCCATCACTCTCTTCTGTCTCCTCTCTCTATCTCTCTCCCCCCTCTCTCTCGTCTCACTCCCCCACTCTTTCCTCACCTCCTCCCTCCTCGCTCTCTCTCTCTTCTCTCTCTCTCTCTCTCTCTGGCCGACGGAGAAAACCATTGTGAAAATAAATTAAATTATATCTTTGTTACCACAAACGGGAAAAAAAAAGTTTTCCGTCACACGAAATTCGAACAGATCAGTAAAACCTGAAATTATTCAAACACAACAGACGCGCGCGCTGCGCGCCGCGCGCACACACACACACACACACACCCAACACCACGACACACACACCCACAACACACACACACACCACACACACACTTAACCAACCTACACACACACACACACACACCCACCACACACACACACCTAAACATAACGACAAAGCAGCTTACAAGAACTAAATCAAAAACCACTCGTCAACAACAACACCACTACCACTTAAAGAACAACCTCACACACACACCATAATACGACAAAAATGGGAAACATGAAATCTATTCACAACCAAAATGCTAATCATTTACAACTTTCTAATTGAAGGTCCAACACAAACAACACCAGCACGCAGCGCAGATATAACACCCACCTACCTACATAATAAAATTGGAATTTAACCGTATCTGACCAGGAGTTCTGTTAGTGAGTTTTTCCTCCCCATTGGAGATCGTCACCCCCCCTTGGAGACTATAGCTTACTGAGGCTCATTTTGAAAGCATTTATTATCCCCCATTCACCCACTACTAGCACATACTAGATTATTATGCAAATTATCTAACCACTGGCAGATAAATGCATATCTCTCCCTAAATTTCATCCTCTAAAGCATACGAGCGAGCTTGGTTATGATTAAAATTTCTTGCAGTCCATTGCAACACCAAGCTGCTCTCTTGTATGTTGCTGGGAAAGGTGCTACGTACTTTATCCTTAATTTATTAGTTATATTGTAATTTATCCCTTGGCGGATTCATTCCAAGAACTGTCCCTCAGCACTTGTGCCTTAAGAGTTAACTTTATAGTATTCAACTTTTCACAAGAACATGTACTTGTTTCCTCTTTCATTAATTTCTTTGCTTCTTAGATAGCCCTTTGGTAGTTGTTTGTTGTTGTTTATATTTGTTGTTAAAAACCCAACAAACATACTACGTAAATAGTACACCAGCCTTTTTCTGAGATAGCAATTCTTTCTTTAAAACCGAAAAGGCAGAGAGTCAAGTTACCTACTTTCCCACGGTCCACTTGAAGAGAAACAATCAGTTTCGAAAATACCTGTATCTGACCAGGATTATACGTTAGTGATTTCCTCCCCACTGAGACGTCCCCCCTTGGAGAACTATATAGCTTGCTGATGGCTCATTTTGAGAAGATTAATTATTCACCATACTCAAGCCCAAGACTGATAATAGGCAGATTTATCTACACTGCACATATGAAAGTCTTACTACACCCTATTTCTTCATTCAAAAACATACGCGCGAGCTTTGATTATCAAATGAAAATAAATATAAATCTATATATATCGTCATGTGACGTAGCCTCACATCAAGGCCATGTGACGCTCCTCACAGTAGTAATGATTAGATAAAAATCATTTTCCCCGACCACAATAATAGGCCGCATATCATATGGCAATGACTATGTACGCGGTCGTCCCCAAAATAATTGAGAGTAGATGACACATTCAAGAAGAAACGAATGGTCATTGGGTGAAAGTGACCACTGGATAGAGAGTATAGACAAGGGCTGGTAAGGTCATGTGGCTGGTCATGAGTTTTGAACAACTGAGTAAGCACTCAACTATGAGACGGGGGAAAGAGTCCGTTTTAACCCAGCAGAGGCCAAGAGACTCGAACTGACAGGACGGTGGAGACCTCTATGCTAGACCAGACAATACCATGTGAGGCCGATAGATATTTGTGGAAAGCTTACAGTGGCAAACTTAAAGAAAAGAGAAAAATCATAAGTTGAATTGAGAAGCAGGTTACATCCACAACCTTATTCGTGTTTCAGTCCCATCACCCTTCACCCTTCACCCCATTAACCCTTCGCCCTATACACCATCAATCTTCCACCTTGATTGGTTGAAGATGGACCATGGTGTGGCGGAACACACCGGTAGATCAGCCCCAGCCAGTACCAACACCAGGAGAGGAGTAGAAGCCGTCATATCGCAAGAGACAGAAGCAGGTCTCGGAAGAGAATTCGAGACTCTCGTAGCTCCAGGACGGGAGAGTTCGAGGGGGCCTGAAAATTGTCTCGAGAGAAGAGAAGGGGGGCAGGAATTGAAGAAAGCAGGGAAGCTTTTTACTTGAGGCAGCAGGTCCCTCCAGTGATTATCGGATGTTTATGTATTCTCCTGTCTCGGAATTTTTGGATAACGGAATGTGAGGGCCATAGCTTTATAGAAGCGAAACTAGAATATTTTTATCTCACATGTACAGAGAGATACAATGTGAAGACTATTTTATATCTCATGTAAAGAGAGATACAAGTGTGAAGACTATTATTTTTTCTCTCAGTGTCAAGAGAATACATGTGTAAAATTGATTAGTCTCTCGTGTGTTGAGAGAGATACATGTGTTGACTGAATTTAATAAGACTCCATGCTGAGAGAGATACAGTGGTGAATAATTCTGTTACAAGTTGTATTGTTGAGCGATTATAAAGTGTTTTTCCCTGAAGGCGAGGGAAGAAGAAAAACATCGGTAGATGCTCACTTTTGGTGTGATTGGAAAGATTGCGTAGTGCGAATGGAGTAAATGACAGTATGAATGCGGTATTCAAGAGTGACAGTGGTAAGTGGTGGACCCGACACCATTTTCACAACCGGCGTAGCTGCCGTTGAATCTCCGGAAAAAAAAAAAAAATGAAAGATAACTATTTGTGCCCTTGGGGTATAAAAAAAACAGAATTATATTTGTATACCCTCAAGGGTTTGAGAAGAAAAAAAAAAGGATTTCTATTTGTGCCCCTCACGGGTTTGAAGGAAGAATAAAAATGATCTCTATTTGTAAGTCCCCTCAAGGGGTTTGAGAAAGGACAAACAAAGAAAAAGTTATAATTATTTAAATGGTATAATATATGCATTTAGTTGTTGTTTTTTATTCTATATCTATATTGTTAGGGGGTTTACCATTTTCTTTTGGAATATGCTCTACTTCCTTAATGGTTATTTTTTGTAGGATTTATCTATTTGACCCTTCCCCACCTACAGCACCCGTGATAGCCACCTCCTTCTCACTGCTCGACCCTGGCAAGCCAGGGGGCAAGGGCTAGAGGCATCGCATATTCCATCCCCTAGTAGTATTAAGTACTTTTGTCCCCTTTCCCATGACGTGATAGCACCCAACCTCTTCCATGCGTTTTAGCATGGGTACAAGGCGTTTGGGGAGTCAATAGTCCTTTCCCCTTCTATAAAAATCTATTTCTTTCGCTTATATCCCTATTGTATTCAGTTTGATTTTTCCCTTGGCCCCTCAGAGTGTGGGATCAACTTCTCCTCCTCCGCTTAGTAGTGTATGTGTTGGAGTTTGATTTTACCGCTCTTGCCCTCCACATCTTTTATCTTTCTGATTATTTTTTATTTCCTGGGTGAGTAGCAGATTATCTTAGAGTTTGGAGATGAATAGTACATTTATTGAATGAATTGTTTATTAATTTTGGAATTATTACTGTAGTGTTGTGTATAATGTGTCAGTGATTTGTTTATTCCCGCTTCAGATTTTCACGGGAGACTGTGGGACCACTAGGTGCTGCTGTGGCTTTCTTTTTGCTTTTCATTGATTTCAGCACACTATAGCCGGTCCTGTTATCCTCCATTTTCCTTTTCACCCCCTTTTACAAAAGCCTACTTAAACCTTCTCCTCAATAGCACCTATCTAGTTTTCTTTTCAACAATTTCATATTTTAGGTAGGAATTCCGCTGAGTATTGTGTTACTGTCCCCTCTTTTTAAATTGTTTAAGTTGAGATTCCATTTGTTTTGTAAATTTATAATCAATTTTTGTAATAAGGCGGTACATAAGATTTTGTAAATTCGTTTGAAAAATAAAGAAAGAAAGAAAGACAGACAACAAAACATTGGAGAACTAAAACTTATATAAAGATTAATTTTTTTCAGAAAAAACTTTATTGTGTTTATTTTTTTTTCTTAGGGCAAACATTTTAGTATTAAACTTCATTTTGTTTTGTAAATTCACCAATTGAAAGACAGATGCAAATTATTTTGGAAAAATACCTTCCTAGGAATTCATATATACCGAGCAGTTTTTAGTAACTGGTTATTTAGTTTACACCGGAAATTGAATTCTGTATATTGTATATACAATAATTACGGTTATGTTGGAAACAAAAAAAACATCAAAAAACGCCTTATTTTATTCATACCTACGAATTTGTTTTGGTGTTTATCTCCTGACAATCAGTATGGAAGATTTTGAAAAATATGTACACAAGCGGAAACGCTTAGGGTTTTGGAGTGGAGAAAGAAACTTTCTAACCTATTTGCCACAATTCACAGATAGGGCAAGACAGGCTAATAAAAGGGAAGAAAAATAAACTACAGAGGAACTGAAAAATGAAGAAAAAAGATTACAGATGGAAGCTGAAGGCTGAAGAACGTCAATTTAAGTTAGACGCAGTTAGAATAGAGACTGATGCTGAAATAGAAGAATACAGGCATCGAGAGAACCTCCACCCATTCGTTCCGCAGCCATGCCACACCAAAAAGAGCGCATAAAATCCAAAGTTGCCACCTTTTGAGGAAAAAACGGATGACATTGATAGTATTCCTTTTCCGATTTGAAAGTCCACGCAACGTGCTTGTGGTAGGCCAAAGAAAAGTGGACATTGTATATTGGCGTCGTTGTTTAAGGGGTTAGCGCTTTTGAGACGACTGACCACAGCACCGATGCAGCGAAACAAATTTAACTTGGGATCATTGAAAAGAGGAACATCCTCAAGAAATTTCAATGTTCTGCTGAATCGTTATTCACGAACGTTTCCGTTTCTGTGCGCCCAATGAAAAGGAAAATGCGTTTCCATCGTTTCTGAACCGTATGAGTCATAGTTTGGATCGATTGATCGATTGTCATAAAACGAACAAAACTTTCAATCAAGCGAGATCTCCTACTTAAGAACAACTTTTCCAGAGCGTGAGCAAAGATCGGCCACGTTCCTTAAAGAAAGGCAATTTGAAAACGTGAGGAAATGTTCTAGATGGCTGGATCGTATTAGTATTCCGCATCACTCACCCAGATAATGGGCCTGGCTAGAAAGAAATTTTCCATCTTAGAGTCTCATGCGCCATGTACTATCCCCATCAAGACAGGAAGATACAGGAAAGAAATCGTGGTCCTTTTTTGAGTCCTCAAGGATATACCTAACCTCGGACCGGACAGGGATCTTTCCGCGGTTCTAATGACTTTCGTCAATATACCAGTACACACCGCCGGAAGGACCCGACACCTCAGCCAAACGTTCCAGGGACGGGGAGCAACGACCACCACGTAGACCTTTTGGGGCCCTACTCGTGACAGAACAGAATTCCCAAAATCAGGTCGCTTGTGCCGATCAGACAATGCGATGTTTTCTTTGGTGATGGTCAAGATCCCCTTTGGAGGAAAAAATGCCCTTTCAAACCAAATGATTCAAAAACCCTACCACATTATTCTCCACTATTGGAAGAAGGCCTTGTTTTTGAGGGGGCACCAGACAATCTGTTGATGGACTGGATTTGAATCCGGAGCTATCAATGGTTTGCATGGCTTCAATTTTGCGAGAACACTGGTGCACTACTGCTGGTGAACCGAGAAATCTATTCGAGTTCTACTAGACCAGAAATCACGACTAATCCAAAAAGTGTGTAGTCATATGGAGGCAAGATAGAAACGTTTTCCTCTGCGAAAAATTTTCAGTCGACACCCGACTACTCCGGTTTTCTTACCGCCTGTGTTATTGATAACCCCGTCAGCGACTTGATCTTTGGGCAATTATGCAGGATTCGCTACAGTACCTTAGTGGAGCTGGAGGATCGTAAGTTCCTTGTCTTGTGAGTACATAGATCAGAACGTCATAGAGCATAGGAAAGGCTACAAAGCCGCCTAAAAAGTCACAAACTGGAAACTCCAGATTACCGCCCAGAGATTTTAAAAGGAAATGCAGGCGGAAGAATACGACACGCAGGACTGACAATAATTCTCTGCTAAACAGACGTCCACGGCCTACCAACAGTACAGAAAACCAACTACATACTGGGCCTCTGCCCTACTCTACAGTTTTGACCTGGAACAGTACAATGACAAGAAGTGGTTCCAAAACCACTAAGAGAAACAGTGCTGCACACGGCTCATCGATTCATTGTTTCGCTGGTCACTGCGGAACAAAAAGAACATTAAAAGAGGAAACTTGATACTTGATTATTGTGGCCGGTGTCACAAAGGAAGTTAGAAATACTGCACGCTCAAGTACATCTGCCAAAAGACATCACAGAAAGGACGCGTCCCCATGGTTGCACCTTTGCACAAAAATGCCTCTCAATCCGATATCCATTTATCGAAGGTAGCCTGAATTATCTTGGTTGGACCGCAAACACTGTCTTCTCGGAAATCGAATATAAAATCTTGACTTTGTTGGATACAGCAACAAGGATCCAGAAGCGATTCCACAGAAGAAAATTTGAATACAGTATCAGTCGGCTGCAGCCTAACTTATGCAAATTTTTTCCAGAGTGGGTCTTCCAGAATGGAACGAAATTCACTCGGAGTGAGTGTGAACGCAATTCATTTCTGATCTCAATAGAGTAACTTTAACAGACTGTTGACAATCCTTCCATATCAACCACGCCATATCATCCCCAACGAATGGCAAGGTTGAACGTTATTACATGTGAACGTAGAAGACCAAAGATTAAGAAGTTGCAAGCAAAGCCCCAGGAATGGGATCGTATTCGTACCGGCTTTGCTTTTTTTGCATACAGGAAATGCCGAACGAAAACACTGGGATTCTCCTCACCATATGAGCTTCTATTTGGACGACTCACCACAAGGGAACCTTTGGATCTATGATGACACAATGGATGGACGGAAAAAGACGGACATCCTTGACAGAAAAACTGTTTACCAATCGATTATGAACAGCATAATCGTTGAAGGATCCAGTAGCTGCACACCAGTCATCTGAAGAAAAAACCGAATGGGTACAAGTCTTTGCAGACAGAAAAAGCAAGGCACGTTACCTTCAGCGTTGGAGATAACAGTCCTTGTGCTACTAACTGATGAACATAACAACTACGTGTAATGTGGAAGGTCCTTTTCAGTGGTCGAAAAACTTTCTGAAGTACATAATAAGCAACAAAATGGCAAACACAGAGAAGGAATATCATGTGAACATGTGAATAAGTATGTTGAACGTACAAATGTTGCCATCAATCATTTCGGTTGAGTGGAATATGACCTGTGTCAGAAACGATGTCAACATGACAGTACATTAACAGTGACTTTCTTACCCAATTATCGTACAGGTGACATATAAAAGGTTATAAAACGCAAATGTAGAATGTTAACATCTACAGTTCAAAGGAGTTGTACCCCGATCCTATTCTGTCTATCAAAGTAAACCTATTGAGGAGTGGTTCTTGTCGAATGATTTTGTCTACAAGACATAACAGAAACAGCTCAAAAGACATTTGAAAGACATAGCAGGATGTTTTACGATACCCCAGGTACAGAAACTGGTATAGAACCCCATAGTATTCAGGTTAACTTCTGAAATACCAGTGCGAACCAGACCATACCCCCAGCCGTTTGCAACAAAAAAAAAAAAAAAAAGAAAAAAAAAGAGGTTGTCGAGAGAGTGCATGGCTATTGTATTGGCAGGTGAGAAGTGCGCCCAGTTCTTGACTGGAAAAAGATTCAGTTACAGACTGACCATTAGGCCACTGACGTTCTGGAAATCGTCAAGACTAAAACAGCAGTTATTAAGGATGTCTTTGGCATGCAGGAATGTCCAGTTTACTGTTGAACCAGTGCCTGGAACACAAAATGTCCAAGGCAAATTGTTGTCACGATGCGAGAATATCATGGACAAATATAACTGACTTCAAGGAGAAAGACATAGTCCTGTTTTATGTGTCTTTCTAATGAACGTGTGATCACTTTTGTAACGGTTGCATTGTATGTTACTGACGAATTAAATCAAGTGGTATTTATGCATAATTTTGCTTATGAAGTACAATAATTTGCAACAAACGACTACTTGATATTGATGTAATCCATATTTATACTTTGGTAAACAATGAAAAAATCCACTACTAATTGATGACTAATTTGCTTGTGAAATAATCTATAAAGTAATGTGTGGATGAGCAAAAAACACTTGTATGAAATGTATAATACAAGTGCTTGATTGTGCAATGAGACAAACCAATTTTTTTCATTTTTGTCCCAGTCAACATTGGAAAGCAGGTGTACTTTTTCAATGGGACTATAACTGCTACTTGTGGAAAAAGAAACTATGTTTAAACTATTTTTTTTTTGTTTACTCTATTGCGAAACATGTAACACGAGGAAAAAATCTCTTTTCATGAGGGTATTGAACATATGATGTGAAACAAAGATCAAGGGAAAATTCCTTCCACATCTTAATGGTATGAAACAAATTTGTGCTTTTGAATTGTTATAATCCCTAATAGTTTTAAATCCAGGAAATTTGTGAAATGTATGCTTGTGAATAAGGTGATCAATTATGCATGTTATTTTTAAAGATTTGAAAGTTTGAAATATGCTATTTATGGAACAAGATATCGAATCTATACGTTGATTATAATTTGGTGAATCATGTGCGATGAGTTACACAATTTGAGATTCATTGGCAGAAGATGTGTTTAAGTGGAAGTTGTATATCCACATAAAAAAATTTTCTGGAGAAAATTTTTTACAATCCCAATGGGGTGGACATGTGACGTAGCCTCACATCAAGCATGTGACCTACCAATCACATGTACATTAGTTGATATGAATCATTTCCCACGTGCCACAATTACAGGGAAGAATATTCATATGGCATTGACTAGTGTCATCGGTCGTTCCCCCAAAATAATTGTGAGAATGACTCATTGCAAGAAACGAATGTTGTCATTGGTGAAAGTGACCCTGAGTGAAGTTTTAACAGAGCTGGTAAGGTAAGGTCGTCACAATTAATTTGAAACACGATTAGGCACTCCCTAGCAAAAGGTGGGAAAGAGTCATTTTTACCCACATATCCTAGACCCGAACCTGTCAGGACGGTGGGCCACTTTCTGACAGATCATTACAGGTGAGCGATAGATAGTGGGGAAAGCTACAGAGGTGGAAAACTTAAAGGAAAAAGAAAGAAATTAGCATAATTGAATTGAGAAGCAGGTAACTTACACGAACCTTATTCGTGTTCACCCTTCACCCTGCACCCATCCCCTTAAACCCTTCGCCCTATCATCTCTTCAACTATCACACCCGTAGAGAGTTTGAAGATGGCCATGTGTTGGAACAACGAAGTTCAGGCCCCAGCCATAACCAACACCAGGAAGATTGAACTCGTCATTTCGCAAAACAAACGAATCGCGGAAGAAAGTCCGAGACTCGTATCCCAGGACGGAGAGTTTCAGGGGGGCAGTATATTGGTCTCAGAGAGAGAGGACAAGGGAATTGGAGAAAGCAGGAAGCTTTTACTGAGCAGGCACGGTCCTCAGTGATTAACGGGAGTTATGTAATTCTCCGAGGTCCGAATTTTGAGGGAAAACGAATTAAGTGCCTAGCTAATGAACGACACTAGATTATTATTAATCTCTCCGTTAAAGAGGAGATACAAGTGTGAAGACTATTATTATAATCTCATTGTAAGAGAGATACAAGTGTGAAGACTATATTTTTTCACTCATAGTAAAGGAAGATACATGAGTGAAATTGGATCTTGTCTCCTCGGTGTGAGGAGAAGACACATGGTGTGCGGTTATATTTGTCTCTCAGTGCGGAGAGAGATAGCTACAGGTGTCAATACTTTTACAAGGTGTTGTTGAGATAATAAAGTTTTTATCCCTGAAGATAAGGGGAAAGAAAAACATACGTAGTGCTTCCCTTTCGTGGTTAATGAAAGATTCGTGTCGTATGAAGTAAATCTGTCAATAAAGCGGGTTATGCAAAGTACAGTGTGACATATATATATATCTATATATAATATATATACAAATATATATATATGTGGTGATGTGCGCTCCGATAAGCTTGATAATCAACAACTCAGGACAACCGAAATCTCCGTCCGATTTATAGTATACCAAAAAGTGATTTTGATTTTTATAGTTCTTATTATTTTAAGATAACGAGAGCGAGGGTGGGGGGGGGGGGGGTTTTTTTATTTGGCTAAGCATTTAATTAATGGCCATGGTCTTCTGCTTAGGCCCTGCGCCGAATGCTTAAGAAAACAAAACCCAAATTATGGCTAAATCCTGCCTCGGTCAATACTTCTTCCCACTGATTTCAAATGATATGCCGCTGATCCCAAGGCTTGTTCTTTTCTATCCCACCACTCCCACTTTCCTTCTCTTGGCGTCTGTTATGTTGAATCGCCGCCGAACTATGCCGTAACGAACGTCAACAGCGGCCATCCTTGGCTCAGCTTTGTGAGACATACAATGGTCATGTCGTTTAAGTTTCATCATGCAACCTTAAACTGTACCCTTGCCAAATTACATTGCCTCGATTTACCAACCAGGCCGCATCACAACAAGAACAGATTGAGGCCCTGATTCAGAATCCTCCGATCAGGCAGAAAAAGAAATCACTATCTTAAACACCAAGTATCTTTTAGTTCACTTACGTAAATTTCTAAGCCAACAAATACCAGAACTGAGACGTATGGGATCAGTCAAACGTCATTGCCCCTGGGATTTAGACAAGACTTTCAAAAATCGCTTACTTGTAATCTCGTTAAATAACACATTCTGACCTTTGTTCTTCTGTCAGTTGAACCGCATATGTGGACTCATAGTAAAACTGCCCGTTTTTCCTCAGTTATCACGCTCAACCTTTTCATAAATTTAGTAGGAGTTTTTATTTATGTGATTGTAGTATGGAGGCAATTTTTTTTATTGTGTTAGGTAAAAGTTTCATAAGTAAAAAACACAACATTGTGAGGATGTTTACAAAATTAATTTCTTGGTGTCGCGTTTTCTATAGGCTTTCATATACACAACTTTAATCATACCCGTCTCACGTTGAAAGCGAGCGAGCGAGCAATTAAGGGCCTGCCCCCCCCCCGACCGCCGCATCTCCACCCACCCACGCACACACACACACACTGACCATATATCACACCATCAACAATTAAAGATTTTTGTGAAATTCAAACTTTGGTTGTAATGATTTCCTGCCCCCCCCCCCCTCCCCCACCCCCACACACACACACATCTTTCTCTGTCTGCTTCACACTTTTGACCTCTAACACGGTAGAAAAAGAAAACACTGTGCGATCCGCAACCAACCCCCCCCCCCCCCCCCCCCCCCACCCCCCACCCCCCCCCCCCCCCCCCTTACCTCTGAAACTTCGATAAATCCCATCAACCGATTTACTCTGTCTTGCCCTTCCTCTCTCACCTCTCTCTCTCTCTCTCTCTCTAATACATATAATATATATATATAACTATATAAAAAATAAATAATAAATAAATATATAGATAAAATATATTATAGTCTCCCCCTTAGGTGACGATAAGCTTGCTGAAGTCTTCATTTTGAGAAGCATTTAATAACTCCCCCTTCACCACGTACAAGCACATACTGTTAGTTAGGCAGAATCAACAACCACGCAGGTATGAAGGCTATTCTCCCCCAATTTATTCAACTAAACAAAAAGCAAGCTTTGTTTATAATTCAACATTTCTTGCAGTCATTGCAACAACACCAAGCATGCTCTGTAAATGCTGGAACGGTCTTCGGTACGTATCCATGGAATTTAATTAGTATTTGTATTATATATATAGACTATATATATATAATATAATATATAATATCTTTATAAGATCAATCGACTGAAGTCCAGTAGCACATTCCTTACCTAAACATATTCTAACAGAACCAATATCGACAGTAGGGATCAATGATGCAGGCAGCCCACAACCTATCTAAAACGCCTTATGTTTTGAAAAGGAATCATAGTCGATGGGCCCAGACTCGACAGTACTGGAGCCTGTCACTCTGTGAGCCGTGACCAATAAAATAACGAGGCACTTGCACATCCAGGTCCGATTCTGCACTTTCTGAACCGCCATTAAATAACGTGATCTTGCTCATCAGGACCGTTTCTTGCACTCTGTGGACCGACCTATCATAACGGGGGATCTAGCTCATCATGTCATGAATCTGCACTCTGTGAGCCGACAAATATAATAACAGGGATCTTGCTCATCAGGTCAGGATGCTTGCACCCGTGAGCCTAACACTTACAACAACGGGAGAACTATGGCTCATCTGCAAGGTCACTTTGCTGCACTTTATGTTGAGCGGACATGTCTATTCGACAGGGATCTTTGCTATCAGGTCTAGTTGCTAAACTATGCTGACCCAGTGAACATAACATAACGGGTGATCTGCTCATCAGTCTGTTACCTGCACTTTGTGGAGCCGACAAATAATAACGGGGGATCTTGCTCATCAGGACTGTTGCCTGCACTGTTGGGAGCCGACCATAATAATAACGGATCTAGCATCACAGGTCTGTTGCCTGCACTTGTGAGGAGCCGACATATACTTAACGGTGATCTTGCACAATCATTACATAGCCTCACGCTAACTCTAGAGACAAATATGTGAACCATTACCCATTAAGCATCCTACAACAGTTCTGTGACTTCCCTTATCTATTCAAAAACCGGCCTAACAGCTTCACTTTCTTTTCAACAGTAAATCATATAACGTAAATCTCTCCTCAACATTTCCGTTCTTTGCTTTTTTTGATCACGACCCAGGAACTATTACAGGATGTCGCCTTACCGTTTCAACATCATCGCTGCATTCTAGTGAAAAGGTCGATCTACACGGAGGCTCCCACGCTGTTTTTGTCACTGTATCTTCCGCGAGTTGGATCAAAAGAGCCCAAATAACTATAACTAAAGTCTCATAAACCGAAGATTGTTGTTCCAGTTACACTGCCAAAGTAGAGTAGAAGAAAGTTGGAAGAAATGTTGGGTAGGAGTCGCTTCAGGTAAAAAAAAAAAAATTGATATGTTTCTAAACATTCCTACCCTGTCTATCCTTTACTGTTGTGAAATGTCATAGCCTGCACCTTCCAAAAACAGGTGTAATTATCACACCTTTCAAACCATCTCGCTGCTGTATTTTTTACATTAACGAGTTTTAAAAAAAAATGTTGTGTGTTGAGAGTGTGTGTGTGGTGTGTTCCCGTGTGTCCGTGTGTGATGTTGTGTGGTGAGTGAGTGTGTGTGTAGTGAGTGTGTTGTGGTGTTGGTGCGTGAGTGCGAAGTAGGAGCCGTTGGTGTGTGTCATGTCGTGTTAAAAAATACCACAAAAACAGATAAATATAATCAATGTTACACTGCATTTTATTTACTTCTCTATGTATGTTTAGGAAATAGGACGAATAGTCAAAAAAAGCAATATTAAAGTGCGTTTCATGTCCAAATAGTTATGCCTCAGTCAGAAAATGTTGCTTTGTCACAAAATCCCAGACCACCCTCTTTTAACAAAGTGAAACGTATCAGATCTGCCCAATAATTACTAGACTGTTTGTTATTTTTAATTTAAACAAAAGCAACAGTACAAAAATGAATAAAAACCAATAGACAAGCAATACTCGGTTGTTTTAATGACAATTACTTCCCTCATTACCTGTACGTTTTGTGTTAGAGGATAATTGATTCCTGCCAGCATGATACAGGGATAGTTTTTAGTTTGGTCCGCTGTCTGATCACAAATTGTTAAACCCATATGTTCAGCAAACTTATCGAACCCACACAGACGATCCGACCCCCCCCCCCCCCCAACCCCCCACCACCACCACACCACCCCCCCCCCCCGACTCCCCGCCAACACCCCGCCAACCCCGCGTCACCTCCCTCATATTTCTTACCGTGTATCGAGCGAGCGTGCATGGTGTGGTGTGTGTTGCGCGCGCGAAGTGTGTGTGTTTTGTGTGTGTGAGTGTGTGTGTGTGTGTGTGTGAGTAGTGCTGGTGTGTAGTCAGTGCAAGCTACACGCATGCGCCAGTATTACAGGTTATTGTTAATCATTAATTCCTGTTTCTCTTTGCTTCAGTTTTATCGATTTTCTCACAGTTAATTTCCTAGCATTCATGACAAAAAAGTGCTGACACACTTCATAAATAAGTAGTGCATTCTACCCTTCCAACAACACCTGATTTTACTATTACCATATAACACAGAATTCTCATGTTTGAACACATAGACAACAACACACCCACACACACACACACCACACACCACCAACACAACATGCAAAAACACACACACACACACACACACACACACACACACACCGCACACACATGAACACACATCACACACACACACACACACACCCACACACATCACCACACACACAACACACGTTTGAGCGTCGTAGTCAAATGGAAAGGCGGGAGGCCCTAAGCTACGTGTAAAAGGCAATTGGCCTGTTACATCGTGAAGCCCCCGTAAGATGTCGACCAGAATTGCACACAGCCTCTCTGAAAACACCACCCCGAGGGCCAACACAGCGAAAAAAATAAAAAAAGGCAAAAAAAATGCGATGAACAAAATAAACATCAAGACGTCAATCACAGGCATTGTCATCGTCACCATGGAGTAAGTCAGTCTGGTCACGTCCAATTCGGATTAAGACAGGATTTTTCGTGTCACACAGATGATGAACACCAATTAGTAACATGTTACAAAAAAAAACCCCCCCCCCCCCCCCCCCCCCCCAACCCCCCCGGTGGTGGTGTGTGTTGGGGGATAGGGTGGGGGGGCTTAATAACGCAGCACATCTTGTCCACGTTTTTATTATATTTCTATATTACAAAAAAAAAGGAAGTCCGCCTAACGCGGAAGATTTTAAAAGAATACGTCTCCGTGGCTGTATTTACTGTATCAAAATTACGTGTAAGTAAAAACAAAGATCAACCCGAGAAAATTACAGGTAAGTATCCATTCTACTTGTCTGTTTATCTATTCACCCACGATCTCCCAACTAACGGTTGACTTTCCAGACGCATGAAATAGCTCTAAAATAGTCTATAAACAACAGAGTGTCCCCGTGATGCTCTCTGTCGTTGAAAAGCTTGTAACCGCACAGAGCGTGTTACTGGGTAACTTTTCAAACAAAGAGTCGCGCTCCTGCACAAGTTCTTCCTCTACATAGCGAAAGACTGGGTTGTCCACCTCCCCTCTGCTGCAGTTTATTCATAGTCACCGCCTTGTGGCCTGTCCCTCAGACAGTCTGCATTACGTACCCGAAATCAAAAGGTAAAAAAAAACTGACCGCTTGGTGACATACCCCAATTTCACTTTTCTTTCTTTCAACACAGTTGGAAACAGATTACTTCACGTACGCTGACTAAACAATACCGAGATGGACCCCCTCTCTCCAGAAGCAGGAGTGAACGCATTCCTTAATTAACACAGATACCTTCTAAAACCCACAACCATGGTGCTTCAAAAAAGAGAAAAACAAAAAATAATGAAATAATTCATGCTTGAATCAGTCCTCATTACTTTCTTTCCATGAAACCAACTGTTTGACACGTTAACCATTGTTTATCAATCGAGCTTTATTCCAAAATAAGTACTGCACTCCTTTTAAAATCAGAACAAGTTGTATGAATCAGTATTACAACGACATACAATCAGAGCGATTCCTATAATTTTACATTGCAAATGACACAACTGTTACAAAGCATAGCATCTCAAAAACTAACCAACGTTGCCAAAGTTCAGGACAGTATAACACTATTGGTCTTGCGCATCCTTTTGTTTCTCAGTCAACCACAGTTTTGGAACTCCGCCTATTTGATTGATAACTTGTTTACAGTGTCCAATTTATTAAGGGAGAAAGAACATAGATTGATGCTATCCTAAAAATTGGGTTGACGACTGAACCTAAAGAGTTCCACCGCTCTCTCCGTTCGTCTCTTGCTTAGACACCGTCAGGTTACCAGCGCTTCACACCCTTTCTAAGCAATGCCTGCCAGACAATCGGCAAAAGATATTATCAATGCAAACGCAGTACCACCAATCCATTTCACTCGTCCGTTTTCTTCAAAAATCATGAAAGTGTTTATTTTGTACAAATAACCTGAAAAAGAAATACCGATCAGTTTGGATCCACGCCTAACGAGGAGTTTATTACATCCTGTGTTTGAACCAAGGACATGTATCAATTACTCTATGTTCACAATAATGTGGGTAAAAAAAAGCACCATACTGTAGAAACTCTGGACAAAAGGAAGTACTAATTGATCTCGCGTCATTACATTTAGTGTACTACCTCTCAACATCGTGCTCACAAGCCTGCTGAGTTATAACTGGGACTAGACATAGTTTTTGGCACATTACAACACGAGAACCATTAACAGTACCCATGTATTTGTAATCGCAGCCATGGCTGTTTAATTTAGAGCTACTTAGGGCTTTGCCAACAACAACCTAGATTCCCTTTTAAAACCGTTGTTTACGGAGAAACTGATAACTGTATTTTACTAGCGAAAAATATGCTACTTAAATCCGAACGCACTCCCACTCACTAGCGATGCAAACGCCATGCACGCACCACGCACACACACACACACACACACACCGAACCACACACCAAACACACACACACGACCAACACACACATAACACACACCACACACACACGCCACACACACGCACGCAACGCACGACACAGCACACTACACACACACCACTCTCCTCCCCTCTCTCTCTCTCACTCTCTCTCATCGTCACTCTCTATCACTAAGCGGAAGAAAGTTCCCATACTCTCCCTCTCTCTCTCTCCTCTTCTCGCGATCTCTCCCTCACACACACGAAGTGTTTAGGGTCGGCACGCACGTCCACGCACACGCAAACGCACGCACGCACGCGCCAACACCAGCATACAACACAACAACACACACACACCACCACACCACAACACACATACCACACACTCACCCAACACAGATCACACACACACACACACACAACTCACACACATTTAAAACCCGACGATATGTTTAATTCACAAATTATCCAAAGTTGGCGAAAAAACAAATCTTTCCAATAAATACAAATTACACAAGATGCGAAGCAGATAAAACCGACCATTCCCGACTCAGCCGCCAGTGGACGAAGTTGGTATAGCGTCTCGACATCCCCTAACATGGAGGTCGTTGGTTCGAAACCCCATCAGAGTCATGAGTGTGTATTTTGGTGCCCCACGACCGCTCTAACCCAGAGTTGCGGATTTTCAGCATCTCAGTTGGGAAACTGGACCGACACAACGAGTATTCATCCCCTTAATGGATTGCGTATTCTAGAGATAGTTTGCACAAATTTCCTGACCAACCCTGCAGGTGCCTGTATCTCTCGGGCCTGTTGACGCCGGGGAAAAACAATATATATGAAAGGAAGGCGTAGAATACCGCCCTGTCAAGTAGTCTCAGACCGAAATGGAAAACCGTATCATCAACTTAAAACAACCACATTCTCATCGAATCAACAATAAAAAAACTTCTCAATACTGTTGCCCATCATTGCCCAGCACTCATGGTGACCTCAATTTCCGATGCCTCTCCACGTCTAGAGGCCTATGTTTTGGTTCCGACGGGTCACCGGTATCTGAGGCCGAGTATCCAAGGGGGCATTCGATGGACGGACGTGTGGCGGCCCTTCCTCGGATGGAGAGCTCACTCCACGCCGGCTCCGCGACTAAGCTATAATTACGTCAGTAGGGTGGCTAGAAGGTGGTGTCCTGGTATTTTTAGATCAGAACAGCGCCACTGAACCACCACCTGCAGTGGACAGGCACAGTGCAATGTCTTCTCGGTGGATGCCTCTTGACGACCGACATAGACAGCT
Organism: Conus ventricosus; assembly: GCA_018398815.1. NCBI lineage: Eukaryota > Metazoa > Mollusca > Gastropoda > Neogastropoda > Conidae > Conus > Conus ventricosus. The sequence continues at coordinate 70,065,340 of CM031595.1, read as the reverse complement.
CCTTGGATTGCCGGTGCCTGGGCTGTGCTGGCGAGGGCCGACCGGCTGATGGCTGTGGACGGGGTCGTGAATGACGGCGTGGGTGCAATAGCCTCTGAGTTGCGCATAGGTTGGGACAGAAAAAAACAAACTACACCATCAAACAAAAAAACAAAAAAAAAAAAAAAAAAACGTACACCCAGTTTTCCAAACCGCTTATATAAATCGGTCCAGGTGCTTTGTGAATAAGAAAAAAAAGGCAAAAAAACGGTTTAAAACGTTTATGTTAACCGATTACTCTATTTGAAACTGGATTTTAACCCGCTGGATAAAGCCTGTCTGTACATACCATTTCAACCAAAACGCGACAATAATGTCACGAATAACGGTTTAACTCGGATTTAGAAACACAACCTATGCATGGAAGACCATATGGAGAGATGAAACCGTTCTATATACAAAATTGCTTTAAAAACCACCAAAATATAAAATAAAACGGGCAAACTAACGATTAAATCGTATATAACCATATACACTTTTGAAAACCGGTATTTTAGTCCTCACAGGGCTAAAGCCAGTGTTACATACCAAATTCGTCCAAATCGGACAAATATTGTCAAAATAACGTTTTTAAACGGTCCATTTTGAAACACACTGCATGGAAGTGCCATTTGTGTTATAACCCTATCAATATCACAAAAGTATCATTAAAACCCCCACCAATATATAAATAAAATAACGCACAATAACGGTTTAAAAACGTTTCATAAAACACCGATATCACCTTTTGAATCCGTATTTTAGGTCCTCACTGGGCTAAAAGCCATAGTATTATCAACAAATTTCATCCAAACTGTCAAGAATACCGATATTTAACCGGTACAAAATATTTTGAACACTATATCGAAATTGCCATTTGTATGTGATAACCTTTCTAAAAACGAAATTTCATTTAAAAATTCCACCTAATATAAGAAATAACGCAAAATAACTGTTTTAAACTTGTTTTATAATCCTTACGCATTACATCCACTTACCTAAGACAGAGACCGGGATTTGTCACAAGATCATCCCCAACCGCTTAAAATTGGCCCAAGTACTACTGAGCTATACCAAAAAGAAGAAAACCCGATACAGGCCGAAACACCCGTTATAGAAACGGCTCTAACAGGCAAACTACAAACAACAGTCAACATCCGTACCCATAATGGAACATTACTTGCAAAATTTATCATAAAGGTCGGCCAAGTAATACAATGAATAATCCATAAAGACGAAAAACGTTAACCGTCCGTTACAGTCCCGATAGTAACGTATAAAACGGTAAAACAACACATCGGGCATATTCGAACCATAATACCATACCACCCAATTTTCAGAAAGATCGGCCAAGTACTTTCTGAATCTCCAATAAAGCAGAAAAAGCGTTACCGGCCGTATACAGCCGTTAGTAAACGGCTGTAACGTAAACAACAACGTCAGCAACACCTTGAACCCATAAAGACTCATACACCTAACAAATTTTTCAGAAAGGATCGACCCGTAGTATATTATCTGGACGAGTGTAACCAACATAATGCCACGGACCCCACAGACACACACAACACCCACACACACCACACACACATGGCACACACACCCACACCACACAACACACACACACACTCACACACACACACACACACACACACACACAGACAAAACATCGCTCCCATCAACGTACTACCCCTTCTTTTAAGAACTGGGAGAACAAAAAAAAGGTAAATACCAAACAAAAAACCACGGACATTTTATTAAATAGGTATTCGTGTTCTGAAGCATCGGCACATTCTAACAGCTATCTCACAACAGAGCTGAGGGGGTAAAACAAAACACGCAAAACCAATGACATGAATCTGACTCGCCCGGGCACCGTGGCCATGATAGTCATTTTACTGTTCTTTAGGGAGGGGGGGGGTGGGTGGCGAGAATGATAAATGGGGGGGGGGGGGTGAGAGGGGGGGGTGGGGTGGAAACAAAGGGGAGTTGGACAGACAAAAATTTTACCACTACTCGTATGCAATCAAAAAATGTACTCTGCATTGCAAACCAAACGACCTACAGATCTCAGCATACGGATGGATTAACATGAACCAGAGGTAGTGGGGTACATATGTTTGCAGTCACTGCTGATCAGGCATCTGTCAAACTTGCTGACGAGCGTTTACTTCAAAAGTGACTAAATTTTTATAAAAGGACACAATACTTATCAAATAAACCCCAACCTTTCGAGTTCAAATCAGCGTTGGCTCAGACTGAATTTCATCAAATACAACAACACCGAAAGATAAACTAATTCATAGCATTGATGTCACGGCGTGTGACAATTAATTGTTTCGCTATTAGAAAAAATAGTTGCACTGCCAGATTGTTATACTTGTATTTCACACAGAACGCTACGCAAATACCGAGACAACATGAGTGTTTCCTTCTTAATCCCAACGCAAGCCCCGAATGCGATTGATGAGACACAATAAATCCCATGTAATATTAGAATGCAGATAAAGAGAACATGGCTTACTTTTGTGTTTGTTTGTTTAATTGTATAGGACTTGTTATATGACGTCGTACATTAATAAAAACAATAATGAAAAGCATGTCCTTGAATGTCTTTTCCTTGACAACCCTTTTAAATATCTGGTCTTAATATTGAAAACTGGACCACAGATACAACCTTATCCAGCAGTCTACTGCAAACAAAAACAAATCTGAGACAATTGAAGGAGTATGCTGACCATGTTTAGCTCCAACAAAATATTGCCGATTAACCGATTGATCAAGAGTTTTTATTGATATCGTGATATTCATGTAGAAAGCGTAATGACGAACCATAAAAATCGCGATATCAAGTATTTTTACAATATAGATACAAATAGCAACACACACACACACACTCACACACCCTCACGCACGCACGCACGCACGCACTGCTCGCACGCACCGCACGCACCACGCACGCACGCACTCACACACACACAACACCGCGCGCGCGCGCGCACGCGCGCATGCAACGCACAATCCTCTCTCTCTTGTCTCTCTCTCTCTCTCTCTCCCCTCCTCCTCTTCTCACACCAAATTACTGATCAAGACAACTCAATTTACACAGAAAGCGCTGAGGGAAAGCTTTTCCCCGCCTGCGATCGTTTCGTGGCAGTGCAAATGAACCAACTATCATCACAACAGCACGACAGATGCTGTTCCTGCCGCAGCCCTAACGCCGCATTCTGGCAACCAGCACGTGCGGATGGAAAACTGAGACTGGCCAATCCAATACCGACCTCAATCCTAGAACACAGTTCGCGGTTCAGTCCAGTTCGTATTTTCCCCCCATCCTTTTACTGCAATCCGCGCCTCGTAAGCTGGACAGAACCTCTGAGTACTTTGCTTGGGAGAGTTTGAGGGCATTATTGTCTCAAGAAACAGGGATTGAGAACAGGAAGCTTTTTACTTGAGGCAGGCAGGTCCTCAGTGATTCGGGAGTTATGTATTCTCCTGGTCCGGAATTTTGGGATAACGGAATGTGAAGGCCATAGCTTTATAGAAGCGGAACTAGATTATTTTATCTCTCATGTAAAGAGAGATACAAGTGTGAAGACTATTTTATATCTCAGTGTAAAGAGAGATACAAGTGTGAAGACTTTTTTTTTTCTCTCAGTGTAAAGAGAGATACATGTGTGAAGATTGATTTGTCTCTCGGTGTGAGGAGAGATACATGTGTGCGGATTTATTTGTCTCTCAGTGCGGAGAGAGATACAGGTGTAAATTCTGTTTACAAGTTGTTGTTGTGATTAGTAAAGTGTTTTCCCTGAAGGAGAGGGGGAGAAGAAAAACATTCGGTAGTGCTCCTTTTGGTGATTGGAAAGATTGCGTGTGCGTATGGATAAATGCTGTCATGAATGCGGGTATGCAAGAGTGACAGTGTGACATATAATATATATATATATATATATATATACATATATATATATATGTGTGTGTGTGTGCGCGCGCGATAGCTTGATATCAACAACTAAGGACAACCGAAATCTCCGTCCTGATTTATAGTTAGGCCAAATATTGTGATTTTGATTTTTTTGTTCTTATTATTTATTTACCGAGAGTGTTGGCTAAGCATTTTTTAATGGCCATGTCTTCTGATTAGGCCTGCGCCGAATGCTTAAGAAACAAAACCCAAATTATGGCTAAATCTGCCTCGGTCAATCTTCATGCCCAGCTGATTTCAAATGATTTGCCGCTGATCCCAGGGCTTGTTCTTTTCTATCCACCACTCCTCTTCCTTCTCTGCGTCTGTTATGTTGTCGCCGCCGAACTATGCCGTACGAAAGTCAACAGGCGGCCTTCCTTGGCCTGCAGCTTTGTGAGACATACTTGGTCATGTCGTTTAAGTTTCTTCATGCAACCTTATACTGTCCCTTGCAATTACATTTGCCTCGTTTTACAGGCCGCTTAAACAAGAACAGATTGCCCTGATTCATTCCTACGATCTGGCAGAAAAGATTCACTATCTTAAACAACAAGTTCTTTTAGTTCACTCGTAAATTTCTATGCCAACAAATCATGAGAATGTGACGAATGGTTCAGTAAAAACGTCATTGACCCTGGGATTTAGACAGACTCAAAAATCGCTTACTGTATCTCGGTTAAATATCACATCTGCTTTTCTTCTGTCAGTTGATCGTCATATGTGGACTCTTTAAAACTGCCCGTTTTTCTCAGTTATCCCTTCAAATTTTTCATTTATTTTAGTGGAGTTTATTTGTGTTGTAGTATGTGGCAATTTTTTTATTGTGTTAGGTAAAAGTTCATAAGTAAAAACACAAAATTTGTGATGGATGTTTACAAAATTAATTTCTGGGGGCGCGTTTTATAGCTTTCACAAATTAAGCATCCCGTCTCACGTGAAAGCGAGCGAGCGAGCAATTAAGTGCCCCCCCCCCGACCCCGCATCCACCCACCCACGCACACACACACACACTGACCAACTGACAATTGAAAGATTTTTGTGAAATCAAACTTTGGTTGTAATGTTTCCCCCCCCCCCCTCCCCCACCCCCCACACACACACACTCTTTCTCTGTCTGTCTTCACAACTTTTGACCTCTAAAACGTATAAAAATGTAAAACACGGTGCGATCCGCATCAACACCCCCCCCCCCCCCCCCCCCCCCCCCCCCCCCCCCCTTTCTCTGAAACTGAGATAAGATCCCATCAACCGTTTTCTCTGTCTGCCTGCCTCTCTCTCTCTCTCTCTCTCTCTCTCTCTCTTATATATATATATATATATATAATATATATATATATATATATATATATATATATATATATATATATATATAGTCTCCCCCTTGTGACGATAAGCTTGCTGAAGGCTCATTTTGAGAAGCATTTATTACTCCCCATTCACCCACTCAAGCACATACTGTTAGTTAGGCAGAATCATCTACCACTGCAGGTATGAATGCGTATCTCCCCCTATTTTTTCAATCTAAGACATAAGAGCAAGCTTTGTTTATAATTCAATATTTCTTGCAGTCATTGCAACACCAAGCTGCTCTGTAAGTTGCTGGAACGGTGCTCGGTACGTATCCTTGGAATTTATTAGTTTGTTATATATATATATAATAATTATATATATAATATATATATATATATAGATCTATAGCTGAAGTCTGTAGCACATTCCTTCCTAAACAGTTCTACTGAACATTTCGAAAGTTGGGATCAATGATGCAGGTTTGCCCACAACCATCTATAACTGCATTTGTTTGAAAAGGGAATCAGTAGCAGGGGCCCTCATCGACAGTTCTGTTGCCTGCACTCTGTGGAGCCGACATATAATAACGAGGATCTTGCTCATCAGGTCCGTTGCTGCACTTTCTGGAACCGACATATAATAACGGGGATCTTGCTCATCAGGTCCGTTGCTGCACTCTGTGGGGCCGACATATCATAACGGGGGTCTTGCTCATCAGGTCTGTTGCTGCACTCTGTGGAGCCGACATATAATAACGGGGATCTTGCTCATCAGGTCTGTTGCTTGCACCCTGTGGAGCCGACACATAATAACGGGGATCTTGCTCATCAGGTCCGTTGCTGCACTTTGTGGAGCCGACATGTATTGACGGGGATCTTGCTCATCAGGTCTGTTGCTAAACTTTGTGGAGCCGACATATAATAACGGGGATCTTGCTCATCAGGTCTGTTACCTGCACTTTGTGGAGCCGACATATAATAACGGGGATCTTGCTCATCAGGTCTGTTGCCTGCACTTTGTGGAGCCGACCATATAATAACGGGGATCTTGCTCATCAGGTCTGTTGCCTGCACTTTGTGGAGCCGACATATAATAACGGGGATCTTGCTCATCAGGTCTGTTGCCTGCACTTTCTTGAAATTGTGATCCATGTCAGAAGCTTCCTACAACAGTTCTGTGACTTCACTTTTCTTATCTAAAACCGCCTTTCTCTTGCACTTTCTTTTCAACAGTAATCATTAACGTATATCTCTCTCAACAGTTCCGTTCTTGCATTTTTGTCACGACCTGGGATCTATTACAGGGATGTCGCCTTACCGTTTCATCGCTGCATTCTTGTGAAAAGGGCGTCTACAACTGAGGCCTCCCACGGCTGTTTTGTCACTGTATTCTTCTCGAGTTGGGATCTAAAGCCCAATTACTTTAACTAAATCTTCAGAAACCGTAGATGTTGTTCCAGTTACTGCCAAAGTTGAGGTAGAAGAAGTTGGGAAGTAATGGGGTAGAGTCGCTTCAGGTAAAAAAAAAAAAATTGAGTATGTTTCTAAACAGTCATACACTGTCTTTCCTTTACTGTTGTGAAATGTGCATGTGCCTGCACTTCAAAAACAGGTGTTAATTATCACAGCCTTCAAACCAGCTCGCTGCTGTAGTTACATTATCGAGTTTTAAAAAAAAATGTGTGTGTGTGTGTGTGTGTGTGTGTGTGTGTGTCCGTGTGTCCGTGTGTGTGTGTGTGTGTGTGTGTGTGTGTGTGTGTGTGTGTGTGTGTGTGTGTGTGTGTGCGTGAGTGAGTGTGTGTGCGTGTGTGTGTATGTGCGTGTGAAAAATACCACAAAACTGTTAAATATAATCAATGTACGACTGCATTTATTTACATTCTCTTATGTTTGTTTAGAAATAGGACTGAAGTGTCAAAAAAGAATATGAAAGTGCGTTTCATGTCCAATTTGTTTGCCTCAGAAAATTGTTGCTTTTCACAAATTCACAGACAACACTCTTTAACAGAAGTGAAACGTATTCAGATCTGCCCAAATAATTACTAGACTGTTGTTTTTTAATTTAAAAAAAAGAAACAGACAAAAATGAAGAAAAACCTATGAGACGAAGCAATACTCGGTTGTTTTAATGACAATTACTTTCCCTAATTACCTGTACGTTTTGTGTTAGAGGATGAATTGATCAGCCACATGGATACAGGGATTGTTTATTAGTTTTGCCGCTGTCTGATCTCTAATTGTTAAACCATATGTGCAGCTACTTATCGAACAAACAGCAGCGACCGCCCCCCCCCCCCCCCACCCCCCACCCCCCACCCACACCACCCCCCCCCCCCACCCCCGCCAACCCCCGCCAACCCCCGTCCCTCCCTCTGTATTTTACACGTGTATGCGTGCGTGCGTGCATGTGTGTGTGTGTGTGTGCGCGCGCGTGTGTGTGTGTGTGTGTGTGTGTGTGTGTGTGTGTGTGTGTGTGTGTGTGTGTGTGTGTGAGTGCAAGCTAGCAAGCATGCGACAGTATTACAGGTGTATTGTTAATCATTAATTCCTGTGTCTCTTTGCTTCAGTTATTGTTTTTCTTCACAGTTTATGTGCCTAGCATTCATGACAAAAATGTGCTGACAGCTTCATAATAAGTTGTGCATTCTTCCATTCCAACAACACCTGTTTTTCTTTCCAGTATAACACAGTAATTCTCATGTTTGAACACATAGACACGAACACCACACACACACACACACACACACACACACGCACACAACATGCACATACACACACACACACACACACACACACACACACACACACACACACACATGAACACACACACACACACACACACACACACACACACACACACTCACACACACACACACACACGTGTGTGTGCGCGTAGTCAAATGGAAGAGGAGGGAGGCCTATGCTCCGTGTAAAAGGCATTTGGCCTGTACATCGTGAAGCCCCGTAAGTGTCGACAGAAGTTGCACACAGCCTCTCTGAGAAACACCACCGAGGCCAACACAGCGAAGCAAATGATGTACAAAGAAAACATCATGACGTAAATCAACAGGGCCATTGTCATCGTCACCATGGAGTAGTCAGTCTGGTCACGCCAAGTCGGATTATGACAGGATTCTGGTTCGTGTCACACAGAAGGATGAACACCAATTAGTAACATGTACGATTAATAAAGCAGCACATCTTGTCCACGGTTTTTTTTTTTCTAGAGTTACATATATAATGGTAGTCCTACTAACGGCGGTAGATTTAAATGAATAAGTCTCCGGTGGCGTATTTACTGTATACAAAGTTACGTGTAAGTAAAACTAAGATCAACCGAGGAAATAGTACAGGTAAGTTTCCTTTCTACTTGTCTGTTTATCTATTCACACACGATCTCCCAACGTAACGGTTGACTTTCAAGTCGCATGAGAATATGCTCTAAAATAGTCATATGTTACTTCAAGTGTCCGTGATGCTCTCTGTCGTTGAAAAGCGTGTAACAGCACTGAGCTGTTACTGGCGTAGCGTTTCAAAAGAGTCGCGGATACTGAACAAGTCTTCCGTCTACTTTAGCGAAAGACTGGGTGTACAGCCTGCCCCTCTGCTGCAGTTTATTCATAGTCACAGCCTTGTGTCTGTCCCTGCTGAGAGTCTGCATTACTGTGACCCGAGTACTGACTGCTTGTGACATTCCACTATTTCACTTTTCTTCTTTTCAACACAGTGGAACAGATGTACGTCACGTAGCGCTGACTAAACAATACCGAGTGGACCCGTCTCTCAGTAGCTGGAGGAACGCATTCCTTAATTAACACAGTTACACTTCTAAAACCACGTCCATGTGCTTCCAAAAAAGAGAAATAATAAAAATGATAATATTCATGGCTTGAATCATGTCCTCATTACTTTCTTCCATTGAAACCAACTGTTTGACACGTTTAACAGTTGTTTATCAATCGTGCTTATGTCATAAGTAGCTGCAGGATCCTTTTATAATCTGTAAATGGGTTTGATCATATTACAAAGACATTAAATCAGACGATTCTATAATTTTCATTGGGCAATGACAAACTGTTACAAAGCATCTCAATTACTATCAAACGTTGCCAAAGTTCTGTCAGTTTAACAATATTGGTCTGCGCTTCCTTTTGTTCTCAGTCGATCCACAGTTTGTACTCGCCATATTTTGATTGATTACTTGTTTCTGTCCAGATGTATTAAGGTAGAAGAAGCTAGATTGATGCGATCCTGAAAAATTGTGACGTAGTTCCGAAAGAGTTCTCCGCCTCCGTTCGTCTCTGGGCAGTAG
>CM031595.1:70043257-70045757 GCA_018398815.1 Conus ventricosus | reverse complement strand
GTAGAGATTGTTGCGGGGTCTGGGAAAGGAAAGTTTGTGTGAGTGTCTATTTTCATTAATTACAAAGTTTTGTATAATTTTCTTTGGAGCTATTCCATTCCCTACATTGTACATACCTAAACATTTGTTGAAGAAAAGTATATCTTTAAATGGTAGAATATTAAATGTTTTATAATCAGTCCCTCTCAAAGTCAAAGATTTCAGCTGTATTATCTTTATTGCTCTTTTATGTAGACAATTTATTTGTTTCAAATTAGTTTCACTAGAATTATCCCATAAGGTGGACGCATAGTTAATAAGAGATAGAATGTGTGCGTGGAAGAATCCTTTCCTGGTTTGTAGATTAAGGAAATATTTTACTTTTGTGAGTTGATAAATTCTTTTCGATATACGTTTTCCAAGATCAGTGATGTGATCAAACCATGATAAGTCATTGTCAATAATGACCCCTAATATCTTGTGTGTGAGTGTGTGTGTGTGTGTGTGTGTGTGTGTGTGTGTGTGTGTGTGTGTGTTGTGTGTGTGTCTCCCTTCTGTGTCTGTCTGTCTGTCTGTCTGTCTGTCTGTCTCTCTCTCTCTCTCTCTCTCTCTCTCTCTCTCTCGCTCGCTCGCTCGCTCGCTCGCTCGTTTGCTCGCTCGCTCCCTCTCCTTCTCTCTCTCTTCACCCTCTCTGTTCCGTCTTCCAGCTACCCTTCTTCACTTTGTTGTCCCCAACCCCTACCCTACCCCCACCCCGTTCCTTTCACCTGTTGATGTTGTTGTTGTTGTTGTTGTTGTTGTTGTTGTTGTTGTTGTTGATAAAAGCTGACACCAGATGGGCATTTGGGAGTCATGATCTAGACGTGGCCCGCCCCCTTAAAGTGTAAGGAGTTCAGGGCCACTGTCTTAGGGGGAGGGGGGTGGGTTGTCTTCTCGATCTCCCGCTGTCAAGCTCTTCCTAGACTTTCTGTCTACTCCATTTTTTCTCTTCCATCCCCCTCCCTCCTCCTCTCTCTCTCTCTCTCTCTCTCTCTCTCTCTCCTCTCTCTCTCTCTCTCTCTCCTCTCTCTCTCTCTCTCTGTCCGTCTGTCTGTCTGTCTGCTTGCCTGTCTGTCTGTCTGTCTGCCTCTGTGTATGCGTGTGTGTGTGTGTGTGTGAGTGCGCGCGCTCGCGCGCGTGTGTGTGTGTGTGTGTGTGTGCGTGTGTCCGTCTGCCTGCCTGTCTGCCTATCTGTCTGTCTACCTCTGACTCCCTCTCTCTGTCTCTCTCCCTCCTTCTCTTCCTTCTCCTCCTCCTCCCTCCTGTCCCCGTTCTCTCTCTGGCAGAATTCCCGGCGCCAGAAACAATGCTGCCTCCTCGCCAGAAGAAGCGTAGGTAGCAGAGATGACTTGTCATTTACAGAGACATGACTGCGGTGTCCTGAACAACAGCACTGGCCTCAACGGGAAACAGTGCTGCCTCAGTCAAGGTCGACAGCCGACACTGTTCAGAGAGTGAATAGTTTTGCGAGAATACACTTTAAAAATTACATCTCTCTCTCTCTCTCTCTCTCTCTCTCTCTCTCTCTCTCTCTCTCTCTCTCTCTCTCGTGTGTGTGTGTGTGTGTGTGTGTGTGTGTGTGTGTGTGTGTGTGCGTGCGTGCGTGCGTGCGTGCGTGCGTGCGTGCGTGCGTGCGTGCGTACGTGCGTGCGTGCGTGCGTGTGTGTGTGTGTGTGTGCGCGCGCGATCATAAAATTGACTGGGTTCAACATCAAAATGAGGGAGTTGGACGGGCTAAAGGAATGAGGGGAGTGTGAATGACGCTGTGGTCGTGATGTGTATGAATGTGGGTATCTCTCTCTCTCTCTCCTCTCTCTCCTCTCTCTCTCTCTCTCTCTCTCTCTCTCTCTCTCTCTCTCTCTCTGTGTGTGTGTGTGTGTATGTGTGTGTGTGAAAGAGAGAGAGAGAGAGAGAGAGAGTGTGTGTATGTGTGTGTGTGTGTGTGTGTGTGTGTGTGTGTGTGTGTGTGTGTGTGTGTGTACTCGTGTAAAAGTGTATGTACATGTAAGTATGTAGAGAACTGTTTGATAACCCCACAGAAAATAAAACAGTGCTGCCAGTTCAAAAGCATCACGGACCGCGTATTTAGAAAGTACAGGAATATAGGGCTTCGTTTAGTGGCAAAGAGCGATGTACTGGACATTTGTTTTTTGTCCACGCATGCATGTTTTTCTGTATATATTTTTCTCTTTGTTTATTAACAAAAAAAGAAAAAAGGATTTAAAACTGAATGAGAAAGAACACCTTTGCACACCGCTTCGCTGCTGTTTGTGTGTGTGTGTGTGTGTGTGTGTGTGTGTGTGTGTGTGTGTGTGTGTGTGTGTGTACGTACGTGTGTGTGTGTACGTACGTGTGGTGTGGTGGGTGTGTGTGTGTGGGTGTACGTGTGTGTGGTGTGTGTGTGTTGTGTGTGTTGTGTGTGGTGTGTGTGTGTGTGGTGTGTGTGTGTGTGTGTGTGTGTGTGTGGTGTGTGTGTGTGTGT
>CM031595.1:70025757-70030757 GCA_018398815.1 Conus ventricosus | reverse complement strand
TCTTACGAAGATATTTTGGGCTCAGTAGTTTAATCACTGATTACAGTATTCATTGCGGAGCTCACACAGTTTTCCGGCATTCTTTAGGGTCTTGAATTTTGGAACAAATACGTTACGTGTGTTGATAAAATTCTATCATTAAACTTGTGTTATTTGGTCTCTACGCATTTTAGACCTCTTTGAGTGCTGTCTGCGACATGTCCTGAGATTTACAGACTTTAGCGCACGCTCCCTGCAGGATAACTGGACATTGGCAGACCTGTCCGGGTGCTGCCTGCTAGAGAACTGGACATTCTCAAACCTGTTTTGGTGCTGCCGACAGCATGATTGAATATTTTCAGACCTCTTTGAATATTGATTGCTGGATAATTGGACACTCTCAGACATGGTTATGCTGGAATTTAACTGGACAAATCGGTGAATCTGCATCGACAATAGTCAGCTTTTGAGTATACGCAAAAATGTATGTGAGAGAACAAAAGTTGAGTCAAGGCAATGGGTCCAACAAAACACTATGTAGTGTGTGTGTTGTTCTTATATTCTCCCTTAATGAAGTGATATGGAATTCCCTCGGCTCTTCGATCTGAAGACAGTGGGTTGACAATCAGATCATTTTCATTTCATAATCAAACACACACAAAATCAGCAAGAACCAGATGTATATGTCTTGCTTTTATAAGTCACATGACAATGTCACGCGAATTCTGGATCTCACCGATTATGGAGCAACGACTCTAAATATCTTGTTAAACATAGAGTCATTAATGTGGATGATAAATATGGAAGAAGATCCTATGTCTTGTTGGTCATAACGAGGAATTAATATGAATAGTGAAGGTGAAAAAAGGATATATATCTTGTTGAACATAAAAATGTCACCAATACTGTTGGTGCATTTTGGAGAAGACTGCACATCACGTTGACCACAGAAAGTCACTCCTACTGACGCCTAAGGTTGCAAAAGATCGTATAATCGTGTTCAAGATGATCCCTAATATTCATGGTAAAGATGGAAGGAATCTGCGTATCTTGCGGAACACAAAGAGTCGCTCGTATTGAATGTAAAGACGGAAGAAGTGTGTGTCATACTGAACATCAATAGCTACTAACATTGATAGGTAAGGTGGAGGAAGATTATACAATGAAATCACTAAAGTCGGTGGTAAAGGTGAAACTAATTTGTTTATCCTATCGAACATAAATGATCACATATCGATTTCAGTGGGTGTAAGAATAATGTGCATCTCCTTTACATAAAGAATCACTCATATAGATGGTAATGGTGGAAGAGAGTTGTGTATTTTTTCCATCACTACTGATAATGGTAAGATATGGAAAAAGAGTGGGGGAAAGAAGTAACCGGGTATCCCTCTGAGTGTAAATTAGATACTAAAGGTATTTCTACAGAGAAATCATATAGGGTCTGCTGTTCAAATAATCCAGCAACATGTCTTATCTATCTTCGTTGAAGGCACAGCAGAAGGGAGGCGTAGGCTAAGTACTGTGACCCTCGACCTGTCGGAGATTGAGGAGAAGGACTGGATATTGGTCGACAACGGTACTAAAACATGTTCAATGCAAACAGGGTTGGAAGTGGCCATTGCTTCTACACGTAGGTTGACAATGTGTAGGCTAAATACGCGCGAAGGTGCCCCGCCCGTGCGGATTTAAAGCGTTCTTATCGCGCGCAAACACACACACACACACACACACACACACACACTCACACACACACACACACACACACACACACACACACACACACACGCACGCACGCACGCACGCACGCACGCACGCACGCACGCACGCACGCACGCACGCACGCACGCACACACACACACACACACACACACACACACACGCGCGCACGACCCCAGATATTACCCTACTATTGGGGCTTATGATGCGGACAGAGTGATAATACAACTCTTGCAACAGCATAGATAACATCATACAAAGGGCTGATCAGGTAATGTTGGTTTGTGGTTTTTTTAATACGCAAAACAAAACAAGCCTCGCAAAAGGATATACAGATTCACCAGATAAAGAACTCATAAAGCGATCTTTTTTTGACTGTGTGAAGAAAATAATGCGCCCCCCCCCCCCCCCCCCACCACTCCGAATTCTAGTGACAAAATTGATAGTTGATTTATTAGTTCCCTACTACTTACAATAAAAAAAAATGTCATAAGTGAAAAAATAAAGGCAAACAAAACATTAAACTACGTGGTTGCTGTCACAGAATTCACCCGTAATATTCCGCCTATTCGGTGATACTGGAAACTGTGGCCTATTTATAGGTTTAACTGCTCAGTGGTTGGCCTATCAGTGGACAGGCGCAAACAGAAATAGGAAGACAAGAGGTCTTCCACTGAAAAAGTATACAAATCAGAACTCACTGAAAGAGAGAATCGTGGAGGGGTTAGAGAGGGTCTAGAGAAGCAACACGTCTAACCGTTTCTTCATGAGATCACATTATGATCAATATCAGATTCAAAACTAGATTTTAAAGCCACAGAAAATGGCTTCAGGACCTCCATCTACAGAACCAACGGCGCCAGTATGATGTCTGATGGTCACTTCGTCACCAGCCTTCAGAGTGATCGCCCCTCCTGCAAAAATATGATGATCGCCCGCGTCATTGTGGCCTGGAATGACGACTTGCCGTTACGGTAGATGTCCAAGCTTTTATAATCAGCACTGACGTCAACACTGACGAAGAGCATGTACTGCCCGTCATAAGGAGCTGTGAAGGCGCCGATGTTGGCGTCATAGGCATTGCCTACGTTGGTGATGACGCGTGAAAAGGGGATGACGTGCCGTGGGGCAGCTTTGACGTCATGGTCAGCGATGGAGGCAGTAAACACAACTGTACGACTCTCCGCAGCTGTAACATCAGACAGTTGAGCAAGTACGAATTAAAACACAGGAGATGGGGAAGATACTTGGTAGTACGCCGTTGGGAGTGGGTCAGAAGTGAAATGTTTTGAACATCCATACTGAGTTTCGGGGGTGGGGGGGGGGGGGGGGGGGGGGGGGGGGAGGGGAGAGGAGAAGAAAGAAAGAAAGGAAGAAAAGATGCACACTGCACTATTTTCAGCGAGTTTCAGATTCATAAAGGAAGCATCACTACATGCGGACTAGTCCATACTTGTCACACATCTGCAAAGCCATAAGACCACGGTGCACTGGAAATAGGACCTACTGCCCGATAATTCAAATAACTTTGTGGAATGAATGAATGAATGAATGAATGAATGAAGTAAGATTACAGAAGAGGGTCTCATGGACTGGAACTGACAGATGCACATAATCTGCTCATTAACCCAAGGCCTCGGATCAGCAGGCATGAGTAGGCAAAGGGTGTAAGGAGCGGGGGGGGGGGGGGGGGGGGGGGGGGGAGTGCAGGGGGAGTTGTTGGCGAGCAGTGGGGTGGGGACAGTTGCATCGGAACTGTCTCTTCTCCCAAATCAGCTGGTTTGCTCTTCAACCAGCTGTCCAACGTTTCTGTTGTAAGGTATGCTGATGATCTCAGCTGTCCAAACTCTCTGATTCTTTGACGTTTCTGTTGTAAGGTATGCTGATGATCTCAGCTGTCCAAACTCTCTGATTCTTTGACGTTTCTGTTGTAAGGTGTGCTGATGATCTCAGCTGTCCAAACTCTCTGATTCTTTGACGTTTCTGTTGTAAGGTGTGCTGATGATCTCAGCTGTCCAAACTCTCTGATTCTTTGACGTTTCTGTTGTAAGGTGTGCTGATGATCTCAGCTGTCCAAACTCTCTGATTCTTTGACGTTTCTGTTGTAAGGTATGCTGATGATCTCAGCTGTCCAAACTCTCTGATTCTTTGACGTTTCTGTTGTAAGGTATGCTGATGATCTCAGCTGTCCAAACTCTTGATTCTTTGACGTTTCTGTTGTAAGGTATGCTGATGATCTCAGCTGTCCAAACTCTCTGATTCTTTGACGTTTCTGTTGTAAGGTGTGCTGATGATCTCAGCTGTCCAAACTCTCTGATTCTTTGACGTTTCTGTTGTAAGGTATGCTGATGATCTCAGCTGTCCAAACTCTCTGATTCTTTGACGTTTCTGTTGTAAGGTGTGCTGATGATCTCAGCTGTCCAAACTCTCTGATTCTTTGACGTTTCTGTTGTAAGGTGTGCTGATGATCTCAGCTGTCCAAACTCTCTGATTCTTTGACGTTTCTGTTGTAAGGTGTGCTGATGATCTCAGCTGTCCAAACTCTCTGATTCTTTGACGTTTCTGTTGTAAGGTGTGCTGATGATCTCAGCTGTCCAAACTCTCTGATTCTTTGACGTTTCTGTTGTAAGGTATGCTGATGATCTCAGCTGTCCAAACTCTCTGATTCTTTGACGTTTCTGTTGTAAGGTATGCTGATGATCTCAGCTGTCCAAACTCCCTGATTCTTTGACGTTTCTGTTGTAAGGTATGCTGATGATCTCAGCTGTCCAAACTCTCTGATTCTTTGACGTTTCTGTTGTAAGGTATGCTGATGATCTCAGCTGTCCAAACTCTCTGATTCTTTGACGTTTCTGTTGTAAGGTGTGCTGATGATCTCAGCTGTCCAAACTCTCTGATTCTTTGACGTTTCTGTTGTAAGGTATGCTGATGATCTCAGCTGTCCAAACTCTCTGATTCTTTGACGTTTCTGTTGTAAGGTATGCTGATGATCTCAGCTGTCCAAACTCTCTGATTCTTTGACGTTTCTGTTGTAAGGTGTGCTGATGATCTCAGATTTCACACTCTGGACAGTCAGTGCCCGCTGGGCGGGAAAGACGGCTGTGCAGATAAACTTAAGATTCCTCTAGCAGCTCAAACCTCATCTCATATGTACGAATACCATTCCTCTTCACCGAACTGGAGTCGGTGGGTTAAAATCTCTCTCTCTCTCTCTCTCTCTCTCTCTCTCTCTCTCTCTCTCTCTCTCTCTCTCTCTCTATCTGTCTCTCTCTCTCTCTCTCTCTCTCCTCTCTCTCTCTCTT
>CM031595.1:69920757-70020757 GCA_018398815.1 Conus ventricosus | reverse complement strand
TGGCGCTCTGTACAGAGCCAATCTTATGAAGGAAGCAGACAGTATGGCGCTCTGTACAGAGCCAATCTTATGAAAGGAAGCAGACAGTATGGCGCTCTGTACAGAGCCAACCTTATGAAGGAAGCAGACAGTATGGCGCTCTGTACAGAGCCAATTTTATGAAGGAAGCAGACAGTATGGCGCTCTGTACAGAGCCAATCTTATGAAGGAAGCAGACAGTATGGCGCTCTGTACAGAGCCAATTTTATGAAGGAAGCAGACAGTGTGGCGCTTTGTACAGAGCCAATCTTATGAAGGAAGCAGACCGTGTGGCGCTCTGTGCAGAGCCAATCTTATGAAAGGAAGCAGACAGTGTGGCGCTCTGTACAGAGCCAATTTTATGAAGGAAGCAGACCGTGTGGCACTCTGTACAGAGCCAATCTCATGACAGGAAACAGACCGTGTGGCGCTCTGTACAGAGCCAATCTTATGACAGGAAACAGACCGTGTGGCGCTCTGTACAGAGCCAATCTTATGACAGGAAACAGACCGTGTGGCGCTCTGTACAGAGCCAATCTTATGACAGGAAACAGACCGTGTGGCGCTCTGTACAGAGCCAATCTTATGACAGGAAACAGACCGTGTGGCGCTCTGTACAGAGCCAATCTTATGACAGGAAACAGACCGTGTGGCGCTCTGTACAGAGCCAATTTTATGAAGGAAGCAGACAGTGTAACGCTCTGTACAGAGCCAATTTTATGAAGGAAGCAGACCGTGTGGCACTCTGTACAGAGCCAATCTCATGACAGGAAACAGACCGTGTGGCGCTCTGTACAGAGCCAATCTTATGACATGAAACAGACCGTGTGGCGCTCTGTACAGAGCCAATCTTATGACAGGAAACAGACCGTGTGGCGCTCTGTACAGAGCCAATCTTATGACAGGAAACAGACCGTGTGGCGCTCTGTACAGAGCCAATTTTATGAAGGAAGCAGACAGTGTGGCGCTCTGTACAGAGCCAATTTTATGAAGGAAGCAGACAGTGTGGCGCTCTGTACAGAGCCAATCTTATGAAGGAAGCAGACAGTATGGCGTATGTACAGAGCCAATTTTATGACGAAAGCAGACAGTGTGGCGCTATGTACAGAGCCATTTTATGAAGAAAGACAGTCTGGTGCTCTGTACAGAGCCAATTTTATGAAGGATGCAGACAGTCTGGCGCTCTGTACAGAGCCAATTTTATGACAGGAAACAGACCGTGTGACGCTCTGTACAGAGCCAATCTTATGACAGGAAACAGACCGTGTGGCGCTCTGTACAGAGCCAATTTTATGAAGGAAGCAGACAGTGTGGCGCTCTGTACAGAGCCAATTTTATGAAGGAAGCAGACAGTGTGGCGCTCTGTACAGAGCCAATTTTATGAAGGAAGCAGACAGTATGGCGCTCTGTACAGAGCCAATTTTATGACGAAAGCAGACAGTGTGGCGCTATGTACAGAGCCAATTTTATGAAGAAAGACAGTATGGCGCTCTGTACAGAGCCAATTTTATGAAGGATGCAGACAGTGTGGCGCTCTGTACAGACCCAATTTTATGAAGGATGCAGACAGTGTGGCGCTCTGTACAGAGCCAATTTTATGAAGGAAACAGTGTGGCGCTCTGTACAGAGCCAATTATATGAAGGAAACAGACAGTGTGGCGCTCTGTACAGAGCCAATCTTATGAAGGAAGCAGACAGTGTGGCGCTCTATACAGAGCCAATCTTATGACAGGAAGCAGACCGTGTGGCGCTCTGTACAGAGGCAATCTTATGAAGGAAGCAGACCGTGTGTCGCTCTGTACAGAGCCAATCTTATGAAGGAAGCAGACCGTGTGGCGCTCTGTACAGAGGCAATCTTATGACAGGAAGCAGACAGTCTGGCGCTCTGTACAGAGCCAATCTTGTGAAGGAAGCAGACAGTGTGGCGCTATGTACAGAGCCAATTTTATGAAGGAAGTAGACAGTGTGGCGCTCTTTATACAGCCAGAAGCAGACAGTGTGGGGCTGTTTATACAGCCAGAAGCAGACAGTGTGGCGTTCTTTATACAGCTAATCTTATGAAGGAAGCAGACAGTGTGGCGCTCTTTATACAGCCAATCTTATGAAGGAAGCAGACAGTGTGGCGTTCTTTATACAGCCAATCTTATGAAGGAAGCAGACAGTGTGGCGCTCTTTATACAGCCAATCTTATGAAGGAAGCAGACAGTGTAGCGCTCTTTATACAGCCAGAAGCAGACAGTGTGGCGCTCTTTATACAGCCAATCTTATGAAAGGAAGTGGAGAGCATGGTGTCTGTACATCTAATGAAAGGAAGCGACGAGTATGGCGCTCTGTACAGAGCCAATCTTATGAGAGGAAGCAGAAAGTGTGAAGCTATGTATCTTATGAGAGGAAGCAGACAGTGTGGAGCTCTGTACAAAGTTTATCTTATGAAAGGAAGCATAGAGTATGGCGCCCTGTATGCCTTGTGAAAGGAAAGTCCATTTTCAGACCAAAACGGAGTTGTTAATTAACGTGACGGTCGTAGTCATTCTCGTGGATCACCATTAAGAAAGGGAAATGTCCTAATGTTCAGTGAGTGCTTTGTGTGTCCTGTTTTCATAATGTCCTCAGTTTCGACTTCCACTCCCATCCATGCGTCTGGTGAGTGCGTACCATAGCCTTTAGAGCCAACAACTGTTCATGTGCCAGTCTCTGTATTGGGAAGAAATGTCAGCTGCAGTCTTCCTTCGGAAGAAACAGGGTAGAAGGAGAGGAAGGGTGGTCATCAACACTAGTTGCGCGAATAAACAGTCACGCTGTTGCTGTAGGCCTGTTAGTCAATATACTGTATCAGTCAATGTTTCAATGGATTCTCTCTTGAGGGCACATAAGACCGTATGGCGAAAGCTTGGCTGTGTCTGGAGTGGCACTGTCTTCATCTGTCCGTGGGCATGGGTGGTTGGGTCTGTGGGTGTGCTCGGCAGCTGGAGGGTGGTGTCTTTTGCCGGTGGGCTCTGCAGTCATGAAATACGGGCTGGTACACCCATGGGGGATGCTATTTTAAGGCTGTTATGAGTTGCATCCTGCAGTCTGATTTACCTCTGTTCAGGAGCAGTTATGTCCCTTGATATCTTAATGGAGTGTCCTGCGCGTGCCTGTACCCATCGTCAACACAGCGCAGGCCTCCAAGGGTGGTACAGGACTGCTCTAAAGGCAGGTGAAGACAGTGCTTCTCTGGGTCCTCCCCAGCACCTTCAGGTGTTTCTTTTTCTTTCTTATCAGTCAATGTTCTGTTTGTCTTTTCTCTCCATTCAAAACCCGTTCAGATAGTTTCAGGTGGATGGAAGAAGGGCACTTGAATGCGCACGTTCACAGGCGCGCGCACACACCCACGCGCGCGCGCATACACACACACACACACACACACACACACACACACACACACACACACACACACACACACACACACACATACACACACACTCACTCAGAGAGAGGAGAGAGAGAGAGAGAGAGAGAGAGAGAGAGAGAGAGAGAGAGAGAACTAAATTATTCTGGTGTTCTGCCCATACTACAGCGTGCATATTAATGGTGGTCTGCCCATACTACAGCGTGCATATTAATGGTGGTCTGCCCATACTACAGCGTGCATATTAATGGTGGTCTGCCCATACTACAGCGTGCATATTAATGGTGTTCTGCCCATACTACAGCGTGCATATTAATGGTGTTCTGCCCATACTACAGCGTGCATATTAATGGTATACTACAGCGTGCATATTAATGGTGGTCTGCCCATACTACAGCGTGCATATTAATGGTGGTCTGCCCATACTACAGCGTGCATATTAATGGTGTTCTGCCCATACTACAGCGTGCATATTAATGGTGGTCTGCCCATACTACAGCGTGCATATTAATGGTGTTCTGCCCATACTACAGCGTGCATATTAATGGTATACTACAGCGTGCATATTAATAGCATATAGAAACATTATCAGGCAACAGAGCTGCATACCATGGAACCTTTATTTTGTCTTCCTGGAAACTGTCAATATATGCCCACTCTCCATAGATGTACACAATAAATAATCACTATAATCTTCTTCTGTTGACCATTGATCACCGTATTTAAGAAAACAGGCTAGAAAGAATCAAACGTTGACAGCACTATCTTTAAATGGCTGATTAACATTCCAGAACTGTGTAATGGCAACATTACGTTGATAATTCGCGAAGTTTTTTGGTAGTGGTATGTTAAGCTTTACTCATGAACTACTATTCAAACGAAGGATCAAACAAATGCAAAATAGGTTGCGGATTAGATGAAGGTTTTTGTTTTGTTTGTTTTCTTTTGATACGGTTCAATGCAAAAGAAAAGCATATGAGTACCTAAAACAAGGAAAGAATTGAGCGAGGGGGGGGGGGGGGGATAAAGAAAAGAAACTATAGTATACAAAGACTGTAACAGCTATTCCAATGCAAGTGTTATCGGCTTAAACTAGGGATGGACACTTCGCTTTGGACAGATTTGTTTAAGGTATGCAGCGAACAAATTGTTTTATGAAGGGAAAAGGTGGTGAGGCGGAGAAGTAGACTGGCGGCAGCACTTAACAAATCGAGTACACTCTGGAGACAGAGAGAGGGGGAGAGTATAACGCAAAATTTGACAATTTTCTACAATGTCTGTACATGGAGTGTTTCTATCATGATCTTTCCCCGAACTGTGCTCTCAAATTACTGTTCGAAAAAAAAAAGGAATGGAGGTGGGGTGAAGAGGGCTCAGATTCAAGTTTAACCAATGTATGGGGGATTTTAGGGCGTGAGTCCTAAATTACCGGAACTCTTACCCCTCCCCCGAGACACCCTTGCCTGATTCACATCTGTCACTCATAGGCTTAGATTTTAAAGCCACAGAAAATGGCTTCAGGACCTCCATCTACAGAACCAACGGCGCCAGTATGATGTCTGATGGTCACTTCGTCACCAGCCTTCAGAGTGATCGCCCCTCCTGCAAAAATATGATGATCACCCGCGTCATTGTGACCTGGAATTATGACTTGCCCGTTACGGTAGATGTCCAAGTTTTTGTAATCAGCGCTGACGTCGACACTGACGAAGAACATGTACTGCCCGTCATAAGGAGCTGTGAAGGCGCCGGTGTTGGCGTCATAGGCATTGCCTACGTTGGTGATGACGCGTGAAAAGGGGATGATGTGGCCTGGTGCAGCTTGGACGTTATTAGGATGGATGGAGGCAGTAAACACAACTCTCTGATTCTCCTTAACTGCAACAGTACACAATGAATTTTTTTTTTTTGTCTCAACCACACACAGATGAATAAAGAACGGAGAACGGGAAGGTTTGAAAGTAGTCCTTGTATTTTTGTGTTTGTTTGTTTGTTTGTTTTAAAGAAAAGTGTCTGAGTAGAACCAACAGAGATCACCCCAGGAAGAAAGACTGGCTGTGAGAAAGTGCTACTTGAACGACTGATCTTTTAAACCCAAGGATGAAGATTTTAGGTCGAGCTTAGTTTTACAACCTATCCTTGTCATGCACACATTCCAATACATGTTTTCCACAATGACAAATCAACAAAAACTTCTGCAAACACAACTATACTATACGATTATACTACTGTCACGTAATATTAGATAAAGTGAGGAGCACATAGATAAGATAATGAACAGAAACATTTAAAGGAGAGGGGGAGACAGGGATGTTCAGGAAGCGGGTGGGGGCTTTGAATGGAGTTGAGGATCAGGCAGTTATGGAAGAAATTCCTGGAGAGCTGGACATCAGGAGGACATCAGAGAAGAAGCCCATGTAATGCAAGTGTTTCGAACCTTAACTCCCAACACCCAAAGAGGACCAGGTCATATCCAGGTCAAGACTTCTGAATGCATATTTGCTGTCGCGTTTTATTTCCTTTGGCGCTACCAGGGAATTGAACCAAGAATCTACCGGCACCAGACTGTTCTAAGCTGGGAAACTTAAGGCTTGAGGAGATCACTTTTGTTCCTCCTCGACCAGATCCAGTTGGAACTTTGTTCCTCTGCTTCTGTGAGTGCCACCAAGACTACCGCCCTCTTCTTTGCAGAAATCAAGAGCTGTTTCGTGAGGCCATGGGCAGATGTCACGTGCCCACGAACTCCCTTTATTCAACATCTATGGCGAGGTTAAAGCCAGATTTCTTCAAACTGCTGGCTAGAATGACATGTTTCTCAGTCTTGTTGATTGATGCTTCCTCCCTTTTGCTTCTATGTGGTACAGGGAATTTAACCAAACTCATGTACTTTATGAACGGAATGGTGTAGTTTAATTAATCAGAATCAGAGACCACGGTCTGTGATCAGAATCATGCATTTTGATGGACGGGAGCCGCTGAGCAGACGACTATTTTCCAGCATTGCTTATGATTGGTGGTGGGTTTTTTTTTTTTTTTTTTTTCTTTCTTTTCTTTCTTTTTTTTGAGGAGGGGGTTGTTGTTGTTGCTGCTGTCGTTCTTTTGGTTTTTAAATTTTTATCATTATTGTTATTTTAAGGTTCGCTGTGCTTTCCAAGTCACCCACTCCACCCAGTAAATCGCACTTCCCTGCTCAGAATGCTTCAGCTGTTCCAGATCACAATTTGCTGCTTCCGGTCTGTAGGCTAAAACGTTGCTGGAATTTCTGGTGGCGTGGTTTTTCCTCTCCCAGTGTATCATCTCTTCAAGCACTTGGTTGTGCTTCCATATGCACTTTGCTTGGGTTAGCCTTGTTTTGCGTGTGTTCTGACACCTAGGTTATCCGAAGTTCCCCACTTCATCAGATTTGCGTGGGCAGAAGGCTCTACGTAGCTCTTAAGATGAAGCCATGCACCGCATTTCATGCCTGCTGAAACGTTTTTGTTGTGCGCTTTCCCTCGAAATCTGTTGCCCTTTGGGTTGCCTTCTGAATTCTTTTGGTGTACTTTTCTTTGTCTGCTGCAATACCACGCCTCTTTTTTGTTTTACTGTTTTGTCTTTTGCCACCACATCATTTCTGTTCACGACAGTGCGTGTTTCTTGCTTTGTGAATAGCAAGTAAGTTCTGTAAAAAAAAAAGTTCTGTCACGCCAGATGCCTCCCGCATTTATTTCTTATCATTGGTATGTGTTCAAATCACATCTATTGGGAGAGTTTGCAAAATGTGTATAAAAATTTTTTTTTTTAAGAGTTAATCAAACGTTCAATATCACTGTATGTATTTCTTGAAAATATTTTAGTGAGTTTGTATTAATAGAGTTGATGGAAGGGAGATCCACACATATGGTCCAGAGTAAGCTAAGCTTGCTTTGTATTAAGCAGCGCGGGGGATAGGATAGAAGTTTCTGCGGTCCAAAACTGCTCCTCAGTCTAACAAAAAGAACGGTAAAGTAACGAGGCATAGTATTTGTCAAAACCTTAAACACAAATAATGCTTTGCTGAATTCAACTTGTGTATTTATAGGAAGCGTGCCTTATGCTTTTAGTTTCTCATATGTAATTGATCATATATAAACATCACTAAAGGGATATCATCTATGTACAAATTGGTTTCTATGCGTTGATGATTTTTTAGTAGATTCTAGCACTATTGTTTACTGAATTATAGTTACCAATGACAACGACCAACCAACCAAACAAAAAACTATTAAGTGTGTGTGAGGGGGAGGGGGGGGGGGTGCGAACGTGCACGTGTGCGCGCACGCGCTTGTACGTCACAGACAGAGCAAAATAATGACAAGGAATGTCCGACTGGATGATGAAGAAGACGACTGGCCAGCATTAGAGCAACACATTGAAAACAAAAGATTTTTCCTGTACGGTTTGTTATACGACACCGGCAAAGAAGCGAGAGATGCTAAAATACTGAAGCTGATACAGAAAGACTGCTTCATTGCCACAAAAGGTGATTGTACCAAAGGTGAACATTCCGTTCCAGGTGACTATGATATTCCACGAAATTATATTGTATTTGCTAAAACAGTTTTATGTCCTGTGGAAAGTTTAGACGTAGGCCTGTTTTGAAATGTAAACTTACACTCAAGCCTACTTGCGAACTTCTGACACGATTCTCAGAGAGAGAGAGAGAGAGAGAGAGAGAGAGAGAGAGAGAGAGAGAGAGAGAGAGAGAGAGAGTGTGAGAGAAAGAGAGAGAGAGAGAGAGAGAGAGAGAGAGAGAGAGAGAGAGAGAGAGAGAGACGCACATACACAAACACACATGCGCGCGCGTGCGTGCGTGCACACACACACACACACACACACACACATACACACACACATACACGCACGCACACACACACACACACACACACACACACACAAAACCCACGCATGCACGCATCCGCGCGCGCACGCACACACACACACACACACACACACACACACACACACACCACACACCACGAAGAAACAGGTAGTATACCTTTCAACTTAGTAATACTGTTTTCCAGGGCGTGCAGTTGAGCATTCATACTGATCTGTCGGTCGGCTAGGTATCGCACCACTCGTTCAAGCGGTTCAGGGTCATCCGACCTGCGGACCATAGCCCCCTCTGTCCCCGACAGAGGGAAACCCATGGCGGTGACAGCAACCAACAAAACGGCTTTTTTCATGACCATCTTCACCTATCTAAACAATCGGCAGTTTTACTCTGCGAACTGCGTGTGGTATACTGATTTCGTTTGGCTTATCCTACAACATTTATTTAAAATCTATAGCATCATTTTTTTTTTTTTTTTTTTTTTTTTGGTTTGCTTTGGTTCTGTTCAGCTTGAATTTTTCGCCCAAGTTTTTCCCAGTTTTACCTTTATTCCACTTGTTATCTTATCAGTAGTGCAACCTACATTATCGTATCTTTCAACAACACCAGTGTGCCTAGTTGCTTATCTTTCATCATGACCGTTTGCTCTCACATTAATCCGGCCAAACTAAGACGCAATTGTATGAAGAAGAAGAAAAAAAAAGGGGGGGGGGGGGGGGGGGGTAATAGAAGGTTGCACGCTACATGCATCTGTGGAGGCAGAGTGATTATTGTTGTGGATTTGCAGAGAGATCAATGGTTCAATTCCCATCAAAGGTAGGCATTTGTTAATGGGGTTATTCGGTCACTAGCAGGTTCCAAAGTTTGTCTAAGTGGCAATTTGAACATTGTACTGAGATGTCGACGTCAACATCTCTTACTTTCAGCCAAATAAGCTACGCAGTATGACAGGAATAGCACGCTTTGTGGAAACCACTTTGACTTCCGTGATCGGACTAATTTTAGTCCACTAACGTGGATTTTGGAGTATGTGCGCACAGAATGTCTGACTGACGTGTAAGAGTGTTCCACAGCATAAACCACTGCTTTATTTTTTTAAGCCTTTAATTTGAAAACTGAAGACATCTATGATGTGTGAAAAGACATTGTATCTAGTTTGACCTTGACCCCTGGCCCAAAACAAATTCAATTAAAATCAACAGTTTTAACGCAGCATGACACGAGGTGATGCGAGTCCAAAAGCTCTCAAACTTGCTGTGTATGAGGGCAAAAAAAGTCCTGCAGTAAACTTGACGTTTGGTCAAGCACTGTCACTCTGGAACAAAAGTTGTGCAAAAGTAAATCACATAAAAACGGCATGACTGCCTCTGTTCGAGGGTAGCGCTTAGGACTCTTATGGTTGGGCTATTTCAAGCGTCCACGCTACATTTTTGAATGTGGTATTCTGTGAACTAAAGCGCTTCCCCTGCTCTGTTTCACAGCGCTGTCATGAAAGCTACACATCAACCAAAGCTGCTATATTTTGCAAACTTTTCATCAAAACTACACAGGATCAACTGCTAGATTTCAACGGCTTTTCAGTTAAGCTACGAACTAGGCCTATGTACTCCCATCAGCTGCTATGGTCCAGTCAATATCGTGGACTCGCAGGCTGGAGGCAGCCGGTTCGATTCCAATCGAGTGTTGTATGTAGGATTTTTCAGTCGCGTCTGGCTCCTACCCAGAGTGGGAAAATGCTGCTGGCTCAAATAATATGACTGGGACCACTAAACAGTCAGGTTTCATCCGCTCAATATGATGCGTCTCTTGAAGTGTTGCTCACCAATACGGCGGGCAGCTGTATCGCTCAGATTTAGCTGACCCAGGATGTACAATGAAAGGAGGTGCACTTTTATTGCTCTGTCATGTAGACTCTGACCTGACGGAACTCCATATTATCTTCACCCACATTGATCATAGTTTCAAAAAAACAAAACAAAAATGTCTTTAATGCTGGAGCCTTCATGCCATGCTTTCATGGTGACCTCAGTTTGGATTTCCCCCTCTCGTATTTGGCCAATTGGTGAATAAGCTACCGGTCCAAGTCGTCATAACCGGCATGTTGATGGGGACTGTTGGATGGACTTGCTGGCGCCCTCAGGAGGGGGCGCTCACTCATGCTGGTTCCACGACTAAACAATTACTGTGGGTGATGAGTTTTATGTCCTAAAAGCATGAGCTGTTGTGGACAAGTTGTTCTTTGGCGATTACTGTCATCAGTCGGGGGCTTACTAGCTGGTCTCCCTTGTTGGATTGAACAGGTACCATTGAAACACCTCCGAGGTGACTCAACATCTGTGCAAGCATCTCTGAGGTGATGTCCCGTGATAAGCTGGTATTACTTGCTTGCTGTGGACTGTCGGTGTTGGGATTGAGGCGGGACACGCCCGGGAATAGCTGTGTTTGAAGGGTTGAGACGAGCAGCAAGAGAGAAATGCAACCGACGTGGCAAGAAAGATCTCTCTCTCTCTCTCTCTCTATCTCTCTCTCTCTCACACACACACGCACGCACGCACGCACGCGCGCGCGCGCGCGCGCGCGCCACTTAGCATGTTTGATGGTCATTAGTGTAGCTGAGCATGGTCATTCAAGGTGCGAGTTCAACCTTTCACACATTCGCCAATAGCAATCAATGCCCCTGTTGTTCCCATGGCAATTCAATTAGGCCTACATGCACAAAACTCTAAACGCACTAGAAAACACTTTACAGAGAAACAAGATGTCTGACAGTATTTTAACTTTGCCAAATGTCCGATCAATAGCTTCTTTGATTCGTAGATTTTAAATCAAGGGTTTCAAAACAATGCTTTCTAGAAACGTTCATTGTGTTCGTGGTCAATAAATATCAAATGATCACATACTTTTCCTTTGTTGACTATATGTGAAGTTCTTATTGCCTGCTTCCTCTGCGTCTGCTAGAGATGAGGTTTCAGACAACCGTATTTCAATCTGTGACAATGCTTTACCTTTAATCTCAAAGCACCATCATTTGTAATCTGTACTGTGGTTCAGTTGTTAAGGATTTGCTACGATGCAACATCTAGCTGATATTTTCATTTGTATAATGTAACTGTGGCTTATGTGGACTTCATGCTTAATTAATTCTTTTTATTGTTTAATATTACACCAAGAGGATGTACAGGAAATTGAAAGACACGTGTGCGAGTGTGCGCGCGCGCGCACACACACACACACACACATACGCACGCGCATGCACACATGCACTGTCTGTCTAAATTAATGTTGCTTACACTACCCATTCGTTTGATACAGAGGCAGACTCAAAGCACATTTTGGCAAGACAAACCGATAAGTATACAACAGCTCTTTTCTGTATGTCTTGACCACATCTGTGCTAGGTTGTTATTGTCATAAGCAGCATTTTGTTGAATAACCTGGGCATGTTTGGTTATGGATGTAACAGTTGTATTCCCCGTTTTTCATTTTCTGTTTACTTTTCCCCAACTCGTTATGATTTCATCTATATCTCATAATTTTTGCCGTCTTGTTTCCAGTCATGCTGCTTCCCCCTAAACTGCCCCCCCCCCCCCCCCCCCCCCCCCCCCCCCCCCCCCCCCCCCCCCCATTCTTTTCCTGCCTCCATCCAGTCCAGTCTCACCCCCTCACTCCCAAACATAGTCCACCTTTTGTCATTGTTCTGTCGAGGTTCTACTGCCAACAATCCATAAAGTACTGTCACTGTCCGGCCACTGTGTGAGGATGTCCTCTGTCAAATGGTTTGCTGTCAGTGATGGCGCCTTTTTTTTCATTTAACGACAGGGCTTAGCAACAACAATAATAAAACCATTGAGCCAGATAGTGTTCATGGTGGTGGGAGATAAGATAAGATAAGATAATGTTGCTTGTAGCCCAGCCGACCGCAAAGGGCCACATCAGGGCTGATGGTGGTGGGAGAGGAGATTTTTGTCCTATAAGTTTCTTGGGCTTTGTGGACACCAGAGACTGTCACAAATTCCTCATTGGAAAAATGGAGATGGAATCAAAATTGACCTGGGGAGCGAAGCATGAAGAGCCACAGAATGGGAGTTTTACTGTTTCATGACAGGGTGACCACAATTTTGGAAGTTCTTATCGTTTTCAGAATTTGACTTCTACCAGGCGTCGCTTTTGATAACATCCTCCCAAACGATGTGGGTCATCCATGACCCTTGAAGTTGACACTGGCTTTACTGCGTGTGTTTAACCGTGTTTGTCCCTCTTCTGATGATGCAAGCCGCGAAGGACCCATACTCATCAAACAGTCCTCAACAATGCGAGTCACCCACGGCCTGCATTCAGTGTGCTGCCGTGTGTGATTGCCACTCTTTACAGTATGGGTCTTCCATGACCTGCATCACTGACAGCGTATAGTTAAAGGATACAACCAATTCTTTCTTTCCCTTTTGATGCACAGACATCAAAATTGGCTGGCAGCTATTTGGATTTTTAAAAAAAATCTTCAGAATGTAATCAGATAATTTCAAATTGTTTAAGAAGATTTATAATGGTTTTGTTGTGTCTCGGCAGGCATGCCAACTTCCTGGAGATAAAGAGAAAAGGGAGGCAAATTACCACTGCGGTGGGATAATCATTATGTGGAAGTACGATGGGAGGTGGGGGAAAAAACAAGAGGCAGTGTTTTAGGGCATCCGTTTCCTGAAGCAAAATATGAGATTTGCTGTTTTCAAATCTATTTCCAACAAATTTTCATTCAGATTTTGTATTTTTGATGAGAAGCAATAAGAAGTGGGGTGGCATTCTAAAGATTTCCAGCCACACACAGAGAGAGAGAGAGAGAGGAGAGAGAGAGAGAGAGAGAGAGAGAGAGAGAGAGACGGAAAAGAAAGAAGAAATCTGCTCAAAGAAACACACACACAAAAAAAGAAGAAAATAAGAAAAGAGAACGTCAGCTAAAGAGAGGACAATTGAAATGTCTGATCTGGGTTGTGGCTGACAGGAAGCAAGGCAAAGGTTGACACAAGAGGGTAGTCCTCTGTGTTTCTTTCCATCTTTTCGCCATTCTATCAACATGACCTGACCAATGGCATCAGTGAGATTTGAGAAAGACAGACACCTGCAGGAGCGGCAGGAAATTACAGCATCATATCCTAAGGCATATTAGTCGTCGTCTTGTCTTCCCACCATTGGGTTCATATCCCAAATCTACATACTGCACCAAGGCTGAAAGGCAAGGCAGATCATCTGTCTGATTTCAAAATTGAAATAAAAACATTTAATAATCAGGACCTAGACATTCTTTGATCAAAATCAATTGGTGATCAGAAATATGTGTGAAGATTTCCTTGAGCTAAAATCAATCTCAAGGTTAAAGTGACTGATCCATTAACAAACATGTTGCATTTTGTAGCCAAAACCAGGCAGCTGGATTGCTCTATCATCGTCATTTGATCATTATGTAAACCCAAAGAGGTGTTTGGAGTAAAGCTCTGATGTAATTTATATCCTATCGATCAGACAGAACAGGGACTGTGATGACTGATGATCAAAAGCCACAGTCTTTAACACACTCTGAGCATACCAATGCTGTTTCCTGCCAGTCTTTCCCAGATCTAGAACTCAGCTATGCGACTCTTGCCCACACTAGCATTGAAAACACGCACAACTGTGTCAGTGATTTAATTTTTCTAGATAAGCTGAAGCTCAATTACAACATTCCAAGAAATAAGACAGATAATCGTAGCATCTCTTTTTCCGATTCTGTTCTCAAGCTGTTTTAAACAGTAAATGTCTGTAACATACATGCACAAATGCACACACACGTGCGCGCGCACACACACACACACACACACACACACACACACACACACACACACACACACAGATATTTCATGAAAATCTTTAAACTGCTTCTGCTGGCACATGATTTTTATACACTAGCATCCACGCTTACACTCCTTGTGACTGAAATGTTTTTGCCACTACCAATCTACACAAACATATGTATACACTAGCCTCCATGATCACGCTGATACTCAGTGATCGTATAAAATATGTGCACAGACACACACAAACTGAATTAACTCTAGGCATGCACACATTCAAACAACACACACACACACATATACCTACATACATACCTTGCGTAAAATTAACTAGAGGCATCATTCAAACAAACAATGAGTTTTATTGCATAAAGGCAGATATTTCAGGCAATGCCCAGTTTTAAAGACAACAGACCATTTCAATTAAATGTATTTGTTCAAAACATGTCACTCTCGCACTGGCCTGAACAGTCATGCCTGATGCTGTGCAAGAATATCCACCCAGTGGGCAACACCATACTCCCCTGAGACTGACGGATGTCTACTACCGCAACCACTACTACTACTACTACTGCTAGTATTACTACTTCTGCTACCTCTTACTACTCTACTTCCAATACACATACAAAAAAAAATCTAAGTGTAAGTTTTTTTATTTGATAGCATTTTGTTGTGATTAACATCCAGCTAAAAATGAAAAAAATCAAGCATTTTCATACATACATGTATCCCAGCGCTGACGCATACACAGAAATGCATGCACACACACTCACAAACACACACACAAATTTGACTTGTTTACTTCAAGCAAAGTCTGGATGTCAAAGAAAACAGGATTATCAACAGCATCCTGAAAACATTTCCCTTTGAAATAACAATAAGCATTATGGATCTAGCACCAAGATCTTAAAATTATATTTATCAAAAAAAAAAAAAAAAAGGCCTCTGCAGTATCTGCAGTCAAATACAATGCAATCTATGTATTGTATAAAGCCATCATCAGATTTAACTGTGCAAAATTCAAGTTGCTCTCCCCTCAGAGACAGCACCAATATAGTACAGGAAACCCTTCCCCTCCATCCTCTCACTTCTCCCCCCCCCCCCCCCCCCCCATCCTTCCCCTCTCATACCTGCAGATGTTGTTCTTCCTAACATGGCTTTTTCTGTTAAAAAAAAAAATAATAACCAGAGACACCACTCTTCTTGATGCAGTTCTTTTATGCGCCCCAAGTGCCTGCTGCATATGAAACCTTCATTTATTATCTCGTTTGAAATACTGGCACCCAGACAACCACTTAAGATCTACTGGAGGGTGGGAATGGGATAGAAAGAAATCGCTTGTGATTATATTTAAAAATCTAAATCCTATATTAGTAATTGAAAACTCACCCGACCCATCTTTTTTTTTATTTCATGTTGATTTTTGTTTTGATGTTTTTGTTTGTTGTTTTTCATAGCAGGATGTTTGAAAATTGCAAAGAGAGGCTATAATCTGTTAGCGTGTGTGTTGACTTGCTTTTGGACATGGCCATTTGTTTCATGCTCTTTGCATTAAATGGTCACACACACACACACACACACACACACACACACACCACACACACACACATGCACACTATTCATCTGAAGCATTTGCTTGTTAATGCCAAATGGTATGTATACAAATTCATATGAAGCATTTATTCATGAATGCCAAATCGTATACTACAGTAACAACATAACTTCAGGTGCCAGTAACTATGTGACTATGAGTAGCATGCAATGCACACAAAATACAAACACTAGTAAGTCTGGGGTTTAAAAGGCAAAATTCGTTATCAATTGGTTTTTTTTATATATCAGCAGAATGTTTTCATTTGGAAACAAAAATCCAATAAACAAAAACCAATTGTGGATCTTTCAAATAAGATAAAAAGGTGTAACATCTTAAAGCAAATCAATTTCTGTCACCCTTCTTCAATATCCAAACCACTTCTACTTTCTTTGCCAGCAACACACACACAATATGACTAACAAGATGAGATTGTATACAGTCACAAATGTAGCACCACCAACAGTAGTTCATACTATGCTGAACACGTAAAAAACACTGTTTTAGAACATAACAGATGCATATTAATATATCATATATTAATATGTCATGCCAAAGCATGTCAATGTCACTCATGAGAACCTCCACAAAGCTTAGACAACATGCATAGAACAGCAGCATGCATAGAACAGCATACAGACAACTGGATAGTACACAAATTGCAAAGCCTTTTTGGAGGCAGATTGTAATACAATTCTTGGACTAGAAATATAAGCAGAACTTGATCAATTCAACTGACCAACCAACAGAAACAACAACAACACACACACACACACACAAAGCCTTGTACTGTTTTAGGTCACTTTGGAAAAAAACAACAACATACAACAAACCATTCTATGTTAGCAGGATTGGAATCAGTACACAGAACTGTACAAAGAGAAACAGGGTTTGGCATACTCTGAGAACACCAGAGTATTCTACACTATGTACAATGATGATTCAAATTTCAGTGGATATAAAGCTGCTTTCGGTTAATAGGATTTCTTCTGCTCTTCTCCACAGGAAACTCAAGCACAAATCATGGCAATGAATGGGGTAAGAAAAGAATGAATAGGGAGAGGGCGGGAAAAGGGAGAGAACCGTATCCTCAGGATGCATAATTCAGCCAACCATGGAGACCACATCATGTGAAGACTGAACATCAAAACCAAGTGCAGTGCTGAAACTGATGATTGAATGTAAAACAAAGTATATCACTAATCATGTTTAAGTCTGACCAAATGATTGTCACACACACACACACACACACACACACACACACACACACACACTCAAACACAACTAGAATACTCAAGTTTTTGTCTTTGTACTATAAAATAGTACAAAATATTTTCAGCAACATGTCGTCTGCACAAACCCCAGTCAATTTTGTATGTAAATATCTCACATTAATAAAAAATGTGACTCATGAAATGTAGACTAATTTTGTTGTTGTTAATTTGGCATTTCTTTTAAAATGGCATTTTCAGTATTAAAAAAAAAAAAAAAAAAAAAAAAAACTTGCAAGTCTGAACTTG
The DNA here is from genome assembly GCA_018398815.1 of Conus ventricosus. NCBI lineage: Eukaryota > Metazoa > Mollusca > Gastropoda > Neogastropoda > Conidae > Conus > Conus ventricosus. Next base: position 70,003,560 of record CM031595.1, on the reverse strand, counting down.
GCTTTTAGTTTCAATTAAAATATTTGAAACTGCCACACAAAAGTGCACAGTTTTTGCTCCTGGTGTCTATAGCTGCTTCTCTTCTGTAAATCATGTGAGATTTTGGGAGGTAAACAAGCAACTCTGAATGTCAACTCAGCATGTATGTGACTGTGCATGTCTGTAGGTGCTGGTATGCCAGGATTGTTATGCTTCTATTTCAAGATCATCTGTACAATGACATGATTTGTTATGTATGTGTTTGATACACTATAAGTTGTACACACAGTCCCAATAACTCTCAGCTCAACACATATGATGTACAAAGCTGTACAGATATCCTTTTGCAAACTGGGGCATGCTCTTTCTCTCAGACTTAAGAACTCCTAGCGTAAAAGCATTTTAATATCATACAATCTTCTTATAAATGTCTGTTAAAATCTGTTTATTCTAAAATGCACCTAAACAGAGAAAAAAAATAGAAAGCATGCTTTCAACATGCTAAAACCAATACTGACACAAGTATGTTAATGTTCCTCAAGGAAAATTGTTAAAAATGCATAAGATAAGACATACTATTTCACATAATATATGACACTTGTTCTCATTTGCACAAAGAACCATAAAAAGCCATTAATGTGAGTCATTTTGCTCTGTAGCTTCGTAATACTGAAGTAGAAGAATATAAAAGTTAAATCATCTTCCAGGAATTCAATTATCAACATCAAGCACATAGGCAGACAAAATAAGCAAAACCACAGTTTGAAGTATGTTTGATTCCTAATGACTTTAGAAGTGATTCTTGCTGCTCTCCAACAAGATATGTTTGATTCCTAATGACTTCATAACTTTATTTTTGCTGTTCTCCTAAAAAAACAAAGTGAACCTTTTTTTTCTATTCCTGATACTGTATTAATTATATTAACATTGGTCCATTTAACTGTTTGTTCTTGGGGGAAAAAATCACCTCACGGCAGAAGTTGTTGAACTGGCTTGTCCTTAACGATTATATCTTTCCAAGAGAAAAAAGAAGGAACATTGACTAATACTTTTTTCTCAATGCCCAGGATATCTGTTTATCTATTCTTCATTCTGTTTTTAAATGCTTTCCCTTCGTGAACTCGTTTTACCCTGTTGGGATACTCACACTATACTCGAGAGTATAATCAGTTCGCTCTGACTTCGCTGAGTGCAGAAATGTGTGGGAAGAGGTTGTGGAAAAAGATAGATAAAAGATATGGTAGACAGAAAGGATAGTAGACGACAGCACAGCAAAAGAGGAGACAGAGTTACTGAGAGCGAAAGAAAAAGGGGACATTACTAGCACAGAATGTCCAGAATGAGGGGGAACTATTTGTACAAAAGACCCCCCGGCATCCCCACCGGGGAATAACAACAGAACAAAACAGCTGGTTTGTTACATTTTACAGTCAAATTTAGTTTGACAACCAAATTGCTTGATCACTAAATTTTATTTTCAATGCTTATGCAAAAAAAAAGACTGCAGTAATAGTTGCAGTTTCTCATCGTTGTGCTTAATTTATCTCATGATCTGATTCTTCTTTCAATCTTCTGGTTTACCATATCTCGACTGAAAGTTCAAAATCCCAATTCTTTTGCCAGCTTCCCACTTAATGACATTTCAAAGACTGACTCTCTTTTGCATTGTACTTGTTACATTTTTGTACACAATTCATTCAAGAATTTTTATGGTGTGATGAACAAAGCCTGCTTACAAGAATCTCAGCCTTTTCTCACTTAACTAACCACAGCATAATATTTTAATTTTCTAACCAAACAAGTTCTGTGGTAATCTTTGCATAAAACAAAAATCAAGAAATAATGCAAAATCAAATTAAATTTTGATTGTTCCTGAACACCATTTCACATCAAAACAATGGTTCTCAATTTCTTTTTCAATTCTGTTTAATTAATAACACAAATTGACCAACAAAACAAAATGCAACAAATGAAGTGCACTGTATTTAAAAAATGATGCTTAAAACTGGGAAATGGAACAAAAATCATTAGTGGCGATAACATCAGAATCAGGAACGGACAAAGTCAGTACATTGCAGTTATCCAGAATGTCAACAGAACTGGAGCTCACATTGTTTGGCTTTAGATGTCCATTCTGTTTGTTTAAAAACAGCTGTTTTTCAGCTTCAGATTTCTTTGGTCGACCAATACGAGGAACACTAGAATCTCCAGGCTGTATTTCTCTCACCGGCACATCTGTTTTTACAATGATGTTGTGTTTTGACTTCAGGTGAGCTCGCAGAGACACTTTGACTGTAAATGACTGACCACACTGGTCACACACATAGGGTTTTTCTCCCGTGTGCTGCCGAATGTGAACCATCATAGCGTTTCTCTTTCTAAACTGCCGAGAACAAACAGAACAAGAATATGGTTTTTCACCTGTATGAGTCCGAACATGTTCCGTCAGAGTCTTTAGCTTGGAGAACTTTTTCCCACACCAATCACATAAATGCCTGCGAATTTTATCATGAGCTGACTTAAAATGTGAACCTCTTCTAGATGCAGTTGTGAATGTTCTTGGACACAATGTACACTTGTATGGTTTTTCCCCAGTATGTAGTCTAATGTGTACCCTCAGTTTGCATGGGTGACGAAATTCTGCTGAGCAGTACTCACATTTGTGCATCTGTTTTTCTTTTCTCCTTGAGTTTTTCGGCTTCTCCTTCGCATTATCTTTTGATTCTGTCACCATTTCTTCCTCATTAGGCATGCATTCAATCATTTTTTCCGCCATGGTTGTTAGTAGGTCAATGTCAGATTTCACCTCTAACTTTGTTTGGCCTTCACTTTCTTTGGGTATAGTTTCAGCATCAATGTTAAAAGGATTACATGTTGCATATTCAACAGACGATGGATGGCTGAGATTCATATGACGACTATGGCTCTCTGCCTCTAAGAATTGCATGCCACATTCACTACATTTCCACGGTGCACAAACCTGATGCTCTAACATCTTGTGCGTTTCCAGAACTCGTGCAATGGCAAATTTCATTTCACAAAGATCACACTGGTGATGTTTAACCACATGTTTATCTGCCTTTGACTGAAGTAAAGCTTGATCAGTGGACGATACAAAGCCTTTCACTGCTGGCAATGGGTCATTTTTCTTTGGCTCACCATGATGAGGTGGAACATAGTTCTGAAAAGAGAAACATGGTGTGAAAAAAAAAAAAGATTTACGTCAGAAAAAAGAGGTGGACCCCTGAAAATGAGTGCTCATGTACCCACCTACCTACCTAATAAGTGTGACATTCTTCATTATGCCATCTTGATCAAATGTAATAATGGCCCAATTCATTTTCAGGAAACAAAACAACCAGGCACTATTACACTAAAAAGCAAGGCAAATGTGTAAAAAGGCCATTGGATACATTTATGTGCTAAGAAATCCTATCAGCCTTGTGGACAACCTAGGATGAAGCCACACATCCTTTAGAGTTACTCAAATGTTGCTGTAGTCTATCTGACTTCTGTTTCTGTTAGGTCTAAAATCTTAACAAAATCTTTAAAACCCTTTCCACTTTAAATTTTTCAGCTGAAAATCAGAAAATAATTTCATCTGGTACTTAAAAAAATGAAACAGTCGATTTCTAATGGAAGAACAAGAATACCATTGGGGTAAGAGCGCTCTTAATGCACTAACTCAGGGGTAAGAGCGCTCTTAATGCACTAACTCAAAAATGACGCTTGAAATAGGAAACAGAACCAAAATCATTTGTGGCAATAATATCAGAGTCAGGAGCAGACAAAGTCAGCACATCGCACTTGTATAGAATGTCAACAGAACTGCGTGACTTTAAATGCCCATTCTGATTCAAGACAAGAGAAGACGGTCAACAGCAACATATGTTTCTGGAGTAGAAACGTTGGTTATCATACCCTTTTGCACTTTTTCTTTGTTTCTGTTGCTGCTGTTTGGTGAACCATCCATTCTTTCTTTTCATTCTTTTCTTTTTAATTTGCGTGCATGTGTGCGAGTGCCTGCGTGTGTGTGTGTGTGTGTGTGTGTGTGTGTGTGTGTGTGTGTGTGTGTGCGCGCGTTTTTATATAAACATCTTGAACTTTCCTCTGATGTATGTTGAACAATTTAGTAGCTGGGGAAAAACAAGTGCTGGCTAACAATTCCACCATCATTATATTAATGACTTGTCAAAGATTACCAAAAATTTGAGCATTGGATTCTAGATATATAATCCTTCACTAGCACCAAATGGGGACCATCTTAGTCAATCTGAAAACATCTATCTCCCTACCCATCTATCTTCACAATATGCATACATACATACATTTTTGTAAGATAATAAAACCAAGGCCTCGATGTCTTTTTCCCCAGATTGGTACTGGAGCAAATATTGATATTCATCCAAATTTAAATCCATAACTTTCACAGCCAGACTTGCATTGAAAGGGAAGAGGGGCACAAAACGTAATACCCTGGTAGTCAGTCCTCTGTTACTTTTATTGTTCTTCCAAACTGGAAGTCAGCTTAACCAGCAGCCAATACTTGTTTCACTCTGTGAAGAGCTCAACAGGATTAATACTGGATCCTGGTAAGAAACACTTCTCTGAAAGCAAACACTTTCCAAAATCGAGTAGATCCTCTGCATATGTGTGAAAATTATCTCTAAAAACAGTCAAGAGCTCTCACAGAAAGGGAAATTAAGAGTTTTAAACGAGATGCTTGGCTAAGATTTGTTTAAAAATAGAGAACGTATAAATGCCAATCCTGACTCACTTTCGCCCTCAAACCAGTTTTCGGGCGAAAGTGACCCAGGATTGGCATTTATACGTTCTCTGACTAGTAATACTAATTTACTAAAGTTTTCATAGGGTAACGTAGGGGAAAGCAGCAGTGGCTGAACACATCCCCATAGAGTAACGTAGGGAAAACTAGCAGTTACTGAACGCGCCCCCATACACAAACGGCCGGGGCAGGTAAGCTTTTAATTGCTAATTGTTAACCTGCCTAAGGAATCCGCACTATCAGAATACTGCAAAGACCCGCCATTAGGTTGGCGCCTGATCACTTAATTTGTGCTGTTGGGCTTCATGACTTAGCAAGGGCAATACCGCGTGACAGGCGAGCCTGCTGCGTGCCAGATCTTGGGTAGCCTCTTATCAAATCAAGTGCTGAGCTTAAATCACGTGACGCGTTGTGTTGTGGCAACTTCTACCATTTTACATCTGACAGACGTGCTGTAAAGACGTGCGCGAGTGTGGCTAGCATTAGAACTTGTGGGTGTTAAAAAACATGGCGAGTCAGGGAAGTGATGTTTCAATGTTTTCTGCCAGTGCTGGAAGTGACACTAATATTACTCAAGAAATGGATGAAATGTTGTTATCTTCGCAAGGAAAACTTTCTGATCAACAGACCGATCTTGTGGAAAAATACATTGTTTATCATGAGGCCATGGCAAATTTTTTGCCAAAGAAATTGAGTGGCGGGCCTTGTTCTCCTCCCTCAAAGCCAAAAGGAAGCATTTGTTTTTGTTTCCGCCCACAAAAACGGAACTATCAGTTGAAGATCTTGACAAATATTTGAAAACACAGCTTTGTGAGCTACCTTCCGAACCATTTGATGAAACCAAAACCTTTAAAACTGTTCAAGAAATGACTCCCATCTTACAGAGTGCTTGTTACTCTGTGAAAGATGACGAAAGGAAATCTCTTTCTCAGGCTCTTTTTTTAGGGCATTGGCTTCAGAAAGCAAAGACAATTTTGAAACAGTCAAAAACAAAAAACTGGGGGTCTTATCTGAAAGAAGATTTGCTGGTTGATCTAACTCGTGCAAGAAGACTAATTGAAGTGTCATTTTGTTTCTATTCTTATCCAAAATTTCACAAACTCGCGATTTCTTTCAATGAGTTATACAACAAACGAAAACTCATTCTGAAATACATACAATCCAACCCCAACTTTAAAGCATTCTGGCATGATACACATGACGTGTTAGAACCTGCATGGCAGGAGTAATTGAGCCACTTCCACAGCCAGTTTTACTACCGCTGGCCTGGCATTTTGCAGCATTGGTTCGGCTAGAAAGCACCCAAGCAATACTGGGTCAATCGGGCGGCTTCGCCTGATTGACCTAGAAAGCGCACGAGCCAGTCTGTCAAGTTTTCTGAACTACTGTGACGGGCTTCTAAAAATAGTAACGGTTACGCGTAACCGCCTGGCTAGCAGCGAAGGCAAGGCTGTTGAGGCCACAGGGACGACCGCGGTTATGCAGAACCGCTATTTTTAGACCCACGTCATACGTTTGTGGCGTTCACTAAGAGCATTTAAAGGTGTCGCTCCCCGTCATTTACCTTTCTCATATTACCCATGCCACTCGGTTAACAGCGTGCAGACCTGCGCGGCGGGTTTTGGACTACTGGCGATAGTATGACGTGGTTCTAAAATAGTAACGGTTACGCGTAACCGCCTGGCAAACATTCTTCCTGAAAACTTGCTTCAACGTGGCTGTCTTGAATTTACGACGTTCAAGTGTGGACAACAAAAAGCCCCCTTCACTTTTCTACAAGCACTGTCCTGTCTATTGTGTGTTTGTTTGTTTGTTGTTTGTTTGTTTGTGTGTGCGTGTGTTTTGCCCCACCCCACGCACGCACGCCCCCCACCCCCACGCATGCACACCCCCACCCACCCCACCCCACACACATGCACACACTCAAGTCATCCACAAGTTCTTAACTCAAGTTACTCCAAGTTACTCCAAGTCAAGTTGTCCTCAAGTTATTCTCAAGTTATCTTAAGTCATCCTTAAGTCATCCTCAAGTTGCCCTAAAGTCATCCTCAAGTCATTCACAAGTTCTTAATAAGTTCTTGATCAAGTTCTTACCCAAGTTCCTAAGATCATAACTAAGTCATCCTCTAAGTACAACCCAGTTCTTATTTAAGTTATCTTATAATTATCAAAAAAATACAATCTATGTTTTTATCTTAAATAGTAAATGTCTAATATAGTACACACACGCCTCAAAAAACGCGTCATCGTTGAGGATGTCTTGCTCGGCGTTTTCTGCATAGATCTTAATGAAGTTTTTACATCCGAAGCAACCGCATTGATTACAATTCTGGTCTATGGAAATGTCTTTTATAGACTCCATGTCTTTATTTATTGACTTCATCATTTTATAATACGCCATGATCTATTTTTATTAAAAAATTTTAAAATTAAGTTCTTAAAATATTATTCCATTTGAAATGGATCAAAATGATGCTTTGTTATTGGCGGTTTTGGCGTGCTGTTGTCTTTTTCTGCATTTAGTGGTTCAGATTTTTTGATTGCTTTTGTTTTTGTTGCCATTGGTTATATATTTTATAACCGTAATAACTGCCCCCAACAGCAGCAATGGCGCCAAAAATGGCAACAGTTTTAAGTTCAATATTCCATGAAGACTTTGGCGCTGTAGGCCTTGAATCACATGGGTTTTTATAGCTGGCATTGAATCAACTTGTTCTGGCGTTGGCGGTGTTATGTTTTCATAATGAGTCATATTCTGTAACATTAAATTTTTTTTGTCTGTTCCACTCTGCTAATTTTTTTCCTGCTTCAACACGCCCAGGATTTTTAATGGTCTCCACCTGATTCAGCGTTTTCTGCTGATTTTCTGGCTTGGTTACTTTCTTCACCTGATTCAGTGTTTTCTGATTCTGCTGATTTTCCAGCTCGTTCATTTTGAAGGGAAATAAAATCTATATGATTAAAAGTTATTAATCCCATGATTAATGGCGATAACAATGTTCCAAATCTATAGTATAAATCACATCCTAGAGACTCTAATGACTTTGTTAAAACTGGATCTTGCGTTAAATCATACGTAAGATCTTGTTCAGAATCAATGGGAGCAATCTACTGACTAGTTTAGTGTACAAACTAAGAACCGTTTGCCCCACACTTTTCACCATTCTAGACCCCAGCTGCGCTTCATACCTGTTATGATACTTTATAATGTCTTGTGGTGACATCTGTTGAATTTGTTCAATGCTGAATTCAGTTCCGAGGAACTGTTTTGTTTTTCCACACGCCGCCAAAGAATACAACCTCTCCTTTTGGGGCATAACAGCTTGGCCATCAACTTGGTCATTCATAAGTTCAGGAAGGTTTAGGCCACCTTGTAGCTGTAGTAGATCATCACTGTTCATGTTTTTTAATAATTATAATTATTTTATTTTCTAAAAAATGAGCACCGAAAAAACTGTTACCAACCTTGTATACCATTCTGCTGTTATTGGAGGCCTAAGTGTAGGATACTCAATGCTTGGTAAAAGCTTGTTAAGAATTAAACCAGCAGATCTTGGCAAACTAGACTTTGAGGATTCAGCAAAGCTGATTGCTATCATTGCAGCTTCGGTTGCCACGAAAGATTTTCTAGTCAAGCAAGGAATAATTCCAGACAGTATAAATATGTAAATAAAAAATTACATTTATAAAAATGGCTTCACTCGTAATGATGATAGGTGGCGCTGTGGTGAATGCGCTTGCTTTTAGCGGAAGTAATTTCGCATTTAGTAAACTACGGGATGACGGCGAGAGAAAAAGACATAACAAAGCTATGGAGCAACTAGCAGCTGCACAAGACGCCTATGAAAAGCAGAGACTTGAGCAGTTAGATTTTATTAATGACACACTGAAAAAACAGGGGCATGCAGCTTACATATTTAAAGATGTTGATCAGGCAATAAAAACAATATTATCTAGTAACAGGCAAACCGGTCCAGACATTGCCCCCACCAAAATTCAGTGACTTTTATCAACCATCAGAAAAACAAAAAGATGCAAGAAATCGCGTTTATTGCCTTTGGTATGACCGTCGTGTATTTTGTTGCACATAATATTGGCTGAATAAAAAATGAACAAAATCTATTATTCGCCCAAAGGATATTGGAAGGGTATCACAGCAATACAAAAGCTAAGCCAAGCGGCAGGAGTTAGTGAACAAACAGCAAAGGAATGGTTATCTAAACAAGCGATTTGGCAAATTTATTTACCTGCACCTAGACGAATACAGAGACCGCACTTTGTGAACACAACTCCAAACGACACCCATCAAATGGATCTTCTATATTTACCCTCTGATACGATTAGACGAAAAGATTTAAGTACGCACTCACAGTCATTGACATAGCTTCAAGATACAAAGATGCGGAGCCATTAACACAAAAGAGTGCTTCTGCTGTTGCTGTTGCCATACAACTCATATACCAACGAGGCCCCTTAACTTATCCTCGCATGATTCAAGTTGATGATGGAAAAGAATTTAAAGGTCGAGTGAATCAATTATTGTTAAAAACATAGAGTTACCATTAAAAGAGGCATTCCGGGAGTTCACAGATCACAAGCTTTGGTTGAAAACTTTAACAAACAGTTAGCCGAAAGACTTTTCTCTCTACCAGTATCACAGAGAGCTTATTGACAACTCTCGCAACACAGAATGGGTTAGAAGACTGCCCTCAGTTTTGCGCGCAATGAACAATGAAGAATTTAAAGGCCTAAAACCAGTACAAGCAATCAAAAGAAAACAATAAATGCTGTTGAAGGAGAGTCTTCATCCGGCAAACTATTACCATTTGGTTTGAAAGTAAGGTACCTTTATTTACCGGGGGAAGCAGAAGGGGACACTCGCATCAGGGCAACCGATCCGGTTTGGAGTGTTGATCCATATGAAATAAAAAGAATTGTAAAAATGAATCCGCCCGTGTATTATTTACGAGAAACTGACAAAAACAAAACAACCAGCTCCTCAAGATCTTTTGTGAAGGAAGAACTGCAGATAATCCCACGGACACAGTTCAGTTGCTTAATTAATTTACGTAAATATATTTGAGTTAAAATGGAAGCTCAGAAGGAAGTGCAGAACGAAACAAGAATGGTAAAGGAAGAGACCTTGAAAATGATACGGGAATCATTTCATGCGTGTAATGCTATTAAGGAAACATTTTCGGGGATTAATCAATGCATGCTAAATCATCCAGATCACCTACAACTCAAACCCCCAAATTGGGAAAAAGAATATCTTGAAATAATAAAAAAAATTCGAACGCATCAAGCAAACATGAGAAAAGATTTAAATGAATTGGATGAAGCTATGATTGATCTTATAATAAAAGTTGATGAAAAATATAAACCCCCCTGTTTATGCGGTCCTCCAGTGCCCGATTGCATATGAAACCCTGGATTAACAAACACCCGTTTTGTGTTTGTTCTATCTAACGACTTCTTTGTTACAACCGTTGTGTTGATCTCATGGAGATTAGATCGCAGTTTTACGTTGTCATGATGAAAAGTCTTATTACCAAACAATGCTTCTTTGTAGTTGTCATGCGATATGTTTGACTGCACAACGCTGCGAGATATTCCCTTTGCTTTCTTAATGATTTTCTCCTGGCTCGAAATACTGTACATTTTCGATCTTAAACCAACAAACTCCTTGATCACCTTTCCAGATAATTCATCCTTCATCTTTCCTAAAACCTTCTTGTTAGTAATTGAATGTAAAGGCGAATCTTTAGGATAATCGGACGTGTCATACCATCCCGCATGACCTTTAGCCACTTCGATTTCCATGTCTTTATAGATGTCTTCAGTAGGGATATCTATAACAAAACTATCTGTATCTGTGTAAAGTACTCTGGACTCAGGATACGAGGGCTTAAAGTAGTCATAAAGAAACTCTAACATCAAAAGCTTTGATAATTCTAAAACAGTAAACCCAATAAATACAGGTTTGTCTAATTTGACTTTCTTTTTTTTCATCATTATGCCAAAAAGGTGATCATGGAATCTTCTAAAGTCCTGATAATTAGGTTTTGAAGTCAGCTTAATTGCTTCGTTCTCTTTGGTGACCAATCTGACATCTTTACGCTTGTGCGGATTCTCCATAGTCTTTCCAAAACAGCTGTTGTTCATCAACTTGAAAAAGTCTTTTTCTGAAGCATCTGTGGATTTAGTTCTGAGATCAGTGTTCTTCATGATGTATGGTTTCATGAACTGTTCTTGATCAAAAGCAATTATGCGATGAACTGCTGTCAACTTCAAACCATGTCTTAAATAAAATTGTAGAAGTCTGTAATGACAGACATAATTTTTTTTTGCCTCGAAGATTAGGCACAAGTTTAGGCGGCTCTCTTGGATCCATCTTTAGACTTTCTGCTGCTAATGGATAGTCATTATGCAGGTCATGGAGTTCCTGAGGATATTCTAAGTCAACTTCTAGAATGAAACCACGCTGTTGATCAGGCGTTAAACTGCCCAACCACTTTAATGCCTTTTGAATATTATTCGGATCGCCGCCTGTGTACATTTTAAAGTTGCGTAATGGAAGTGATTGCGCCATTGCCCATCCATACAGATTGTTTGCATCTAAATACATAAGATAGTTAGACTTTTTACTTGGATCATAGTCGTCCAAGTATTTGTTGTTTGCTTTACAGTAATGATGCGACGCCATACTAATTCCTCCACGCAATCCGTTTTCAATCATCTGAATCATTGGTAGGTCAGACAATAAATCAATCTGTACTCCAGTAAACTTTAAGAAAGCATCCCAAACTCATCCCGGGCGCAGAAATGTAATGCGCGGGATCCAAGCTGTAATGTTTCATGCAGGTCTTTCTATAATTTTCAAAATATCCGCCAACAAACATGTATCAGCCATCAAGTATGAATCATGATAGTCTCCCATCGTTTTACACTCTAACTTCTGCCACGCATCTTGAGCATGCTGGTAATCAGAACACTAATGTCCTTTCCTCTTAAGACTAGAAAAGAAACGCGCCTTTAGGAGGAAGTGTCTCTTCGTCAAACCTTTCCCAACTGTTCATGTACTCATAAGGGTAAACACCCTTTCTAACAAGAGTTGGGTCAAAATATTCTTCCGTTATTGGGCAGGACTTTAAGGACATAGCCAGTGACTCTAATGAACCATCATGTGCTGCATAGAGTCATAAAAAGACATGTTATTTAAAGTGAAACACATGTACTTTTCTGATGACTGTGCGATGCATGAACCCTGAAGGCATCGCCCACTGCTTTCATTATAAGGTGAGAGTCGTAACCTCGCAAGTTATGAAAGAAGATGGGAAGCTTCCATGTCTTTGGATCAAACTTTAGTTGAAGATTGCATTTGTTATGCGCCGCTCCTCTGAACTTTCCGCTATGTGATCATGGTCTCTTACTGTCGGATTCTCTGCGTCTGATGAGAGGCCTAAACCGCAATCCAACATGTGTGGCTGAGTCATACTGTTGTTGGTCTTCAGGCGCCATTATGATTTCAGATAAGTTTAGATTATTAGAACAGGCGTTACGCACTTGCTGCATGCGTTTTAGAAGTATTCTGCAGCATCTGGCCCTCTATACAATTCTGGTTTTGAATGAGCGCCATCCGACCTGACAATGTTTGAAAGCAAATGAACAAATCTGATGATTACTCATTAAGACTGTTTTCGAAGTTTTTGTGGCGCTGGCCCTTCAAAAGGGAACAATGAGTGTTTTCGAAGTCTGCGTAAACAACGTATGGACTTGTTTGCAGCCGTTTCCAGTTCTTAAAACTAACTTTATGCCTTCTGGGGGCGTAATTAGTTCCGTATTACAGTCAACTGGGCCGATACAATGTTTCTTATGTTCGCTTGCGGCTTGAGCGGATGAATTCTTGTTAAACATTTTCTGCAGAATTCTTTGTTTATGCCCATTCTTTGAAGCATGCTGCATTAGTTTACTCATTGTTCGAATCAATGTGTAATGCGGTAGCCCCGCTGGCGAAAGCATCAGTAGTAAGTCAACATGATTTTTGTCTGGTTCGCCAATCGTTGGGCTGTTCTTGGACACTTTAATCGGCTGTAGATTTGTTTCCTCATCCATGTGTAGATATTGACAGTTATTGGTTTGTTTTTGCTCTTCAAACTGATCAATTTGGTCTACACTAACAGGAAAGGACACCCACTAAAGTTAAGATCATTGATGTACGGGTGATAGTTAGATACTCTCTCTGCGTTTTTAGCAACGTGATGCAGCCTTGCGAGAACACACCACATAAAACATTTGTTGTCTGTATTCCTTATGTTTAGAACTGCTCTTTTCGCTACAATCCTGGATGGTAGCGGAATGTAAGCCTTGCCAACAATCGGCGCATATTAGACTGTTTTAATCTGATCTCTAGACTTCACCCTTGACCAACAGAGCTTCTCATTTTGGCTTCTTCAGCGGCAGCGTCAAACTGTGTAAGCAGTTCGTCTGCCCAACCGGGTGTTAAGTCATTAGAGGAAAGAATAGTCTGTTGTTTAGTCGAGACCCAGACTTCTAGATTTTCTTCATTTATTGTTATATAGTCGATTAAAACAGCTAACATTACTTTAACTGGCGGGGTCTATTGTTAGTTTGCCTGGAACTTGAGAAATAGCATGAACAACACTTGCCTGTACGTTTGTTGGGTCAATGACTTCTAAATCAATATCATTCAGCGCTCTTGATAAACGCTCTCTCTCAAGCATTCCTTCAAATAATTCGTCTTGTCCTTCATATATCTTATCCATGTTGAGTTTCTTTTCTAACTCAAAATATTTATTTAAATTAAAAAAAAATACAACGGCTTAATCAGAATCAATATCAACGGTCTTTTTGTGCTTGGACTCGTAAACTAAAGTATAAACGCCCTTCGATGTTGTTACTGTGAGCTGTTTAGAACAGAGTTTAATGTCTCGTTTACTTTTTTTAAGCATTCCTTTTTTATCTGCTCGGGGTCTGGCTGTTGAGAAAAACTTGTCCTCGCCTTTCTTTGAAGATCAAACTTTTGTCTTTTGTAGTCATCAAAATCGGCCTGTAAACGATTAAATTCTTCATCCGTGATGTTTGAGTCAACAAGCGCTTTATTTATTGTCAGTTTAAACGAGCTAAGTTTAGCTGTTATTAGTTGAACCATAGCTGTGTGCTTTTGGAGTTTAGTTTTTATTTTTTTGCTAGCAGTACCTACAGCTAATGAACACGGGCCGAGAGCTAAAGACAAACCGCCTAGAGGTAAAGCTGCGGGCGCACCTACGCCTGTTGCTAAGAGACCTACACTCGTTCCTGCTGATAGGGCACTTATAGTCGATGCTCCAGTATTAACATAGGTAACAGCATTAAAGACAGCAGAATACCTTCGTTTGGTTTTGCTGTATTTTGAAAGGTCCTGCTCTAGTTTTTGTTGCATTTGTGTAATGTTTGTTAATCTGAAGGTTTTTATGTTAGGGCTTTCTACTATCCTTCTTTTGGCGGCGCTGTAGGCACATTTGGATAAACCTGAACAGACATGCTTTTTTTTAAAATAAAAATAATTTAGTATTGTATATCTTTTAATCTGTTATCTTCAATATTCAGCTGCGCATCATATATTAAAAAACAAATGTACATTAAGCGGTTTATCGGCTTCTTCTTCTTTATCAATTTGAATGTTTATTACGTCTCTCACAGTTCTCCCGCTTCCATGTAACCGATTATCCTCTGTTGACCTTAGGTCAATCCATAAACCGTATTTTGTTGTTAAATAATCATCAAGTCTTACACTGTGAAGGTGTAGATCTTTAGCCACAAGGTCAACTGTTGGATTTCTACACCTCCCACCTCCAAACAGTTTTCTATTTCATCAAAATGCTGATAAGGTTTAAGCCCGCTAGCATAGATTTGGTTAGGACTGCCCTCAATCGAACATTGTACTTTCGTTATTTTTGGATTAAAAAACTTTTCACTTCCTCTTTTGAATGGTTCTTCATCTTCACACAGCAATAAAATACCTTTAAGCGATCTTGCTGAGACGCTAAAACTAAAATTCCATATAGTGTCTGCCCTGCTTCTAGGATATGTTGTATGATGAATCACTCTTTCGTAATATATTGCTAATTTTGACTGATATTGTTGTTCAATCAGCCTTGCTAATTAGGGTTGCTAACAACGTCAAACTCTAACGAGATGTCAGAAATGCTGTACTTTGCTTCGGTGTCTGATGATTTGATAACCCGTTTGTATTCATTAAAAGTTAGTTCATATGACAATCTGTCTTTTAATGCTCCTTGAAAGTATGGCGCATGCGCTTTTAACAACTCAAAATCTAAGGGAATGGAAAAGCGATTTCCAAACGCAAAATTTACAGCCACATACTTTTTGCCGTCTTTGTATCTGCGGCACCTATTCTATGTTTTAGTGCTTCTTCATTTTCTATTCTTGAAACGCAAAGTCAGCCCTTTCATTCCCGGTTAGCCATAGATCAGAATAGGTTAAAAATATGTCTGCATTGTGTAAAGAAAATATTTCTTGCCCCTCAAGTTTTATAGAAATTTTCTTAACGATTGCCCGCCCCAGGTTCTGTACAACTGTCCTGTTTGGGTCTGTTGTTGAAGCGAGCGCTATTTTGAAAGTAAGACGCGCAGAGCCTGGCACAATCACTTCATCTGCTCCTAGGTCTGGAAATTTGACAGTAAGAATTTGATCTGCATCAATAGTAGATGGATTATTTGGAACAATAATTATTCCGTTTATTTCCCTTCACGCCAAAGGGTTCTTTCAGTCTTCTATGCGGGTCAAGAATCGAGCCATGTGCTTGTGACATTTTTATAAAGCAAAATAAAAAATTAATTATTTAAAAAACATGGGAGGAATTGAAGATGAAGAAGATTATGATGTTTTTGACCCTGGAGACGACATGAGTGAAATGATCCCTTTGACACAGCATCGCTCAGCGCTCTCATTTGCGGCGTGAATTAACAGAAGTAAGGCCAAATCATTGTACCAAAGTTTAGGTCAAGAACCTCCCGAATTTATAGACCCTAATGATTTTGAAGTAAAAGATGACCATTTGTTTGTGAAAAACGATCGAGGAGAACTTGTTCAGCTTACAACTAAAAAAGACCCATCAAAGTTTTTAGCCGTGGGTTCAATTAGAAATAGACTCCTGCGAGCGTACAAAATCGCCTTGGCATTGCTAGACCAAATTAGATAGGGATGCAGTTGCTAAACTTCAAAACACACTGCAAGAACTCCCGACAGATAACCAAATGCAAAACATGGAACTTAAGAATTAAATCAATCAGCAGGTGAAGTAATTAAATGTAATAGAAGCAGAATCCAGTTTTTCAGAAGAAACAGCGTTAAAGACTATACACGACTCACGCTACCCATGCGAGAACTAACGGCCCTTGATCATGCTTTAAGAACCATTAGAGGCGAATTAACAAACAATTTAGCAAAACTAGGTGAACTAGATGGGCATATAAAAAGAGAAAAAGAAAATCGTTGAGGCTGACGACCGCATCGTAGGGCGTGAGATTAAGAAAGAATAGCCCAAAGACTAAAAAATCTTGAGCAAGAAAGATCAGCAAGACTAGAAGTGCTAACTACTAACCGAGACCTATTACGAACTCAAGTGAATAGAATAAGAGAAACTATCGAAAAAATTTTATATGAAGACGCAACGCTAGCAGAACGAATAAGAACATTGTTTAGAGAGCAAGGTGTCACATTAGCAAGCGTTATAACAGCCTTAGGATTTGCAATAAGCACACTGGTGTTGGCTATTACAGGCGGCGGTGGAGGTCAAAGTCCAGTGCCTCCGCCGCCATCGCCTCCATCTCCGCCTGATAAATCATGGGTAAAAAAAACAGCTTGATCATCTTGCAAGTTTATTAAAAAAATTAGCTGGTAAAGCCGTGGACGCTTTACCAGGAATATTGGGGAGTATTGTCAGCTGGCTTTTGTCTACTGCAAGCAAAGTAGTTGGCTTTATGGCCGAGCACTTATGGACATTAGTTCTCGTAATAGTTGGGTTACTATTTAGTAAGATAAAGACCAAGTAATCCTATGCCAGTTAATCCAAGAACAAGCGCTGTCTTTTCATATTCATGGTCATCGCGAACAGAGTCCGCGAGCTTTGCTGAGTCTTCAATGGCTTTGGGGGTTTGGACTTCGGGGATTAGATGACTTAATCTTGGGTGTTCTTTTATTGTTTGTAATATTACTGGCTCAGAATTTATGTCGTTTTTCCCAACCTTCTGTTCATTGCCTGCTATAAGAATTTCATTATTATAGTTTATTATTGTACCTATCTGGAGTCTGAGGTCAGAAGGCAGCATGTATAAACCAGTGCCAACAGCAAAGTCTACTTTCGATCTTGCGTATTGTAAAAACATGTTGGTACCTTTGAATACTTGAAGGTAAATCAACTGTAGAATTAATGGCGTCCTCTAAATTTTGCTAAGTATTGTTTTTGTGCGTCAAAGCCAGTAGAAAGATCAGTTATGCTCGATCTTGCCTGTGCTTGCGAACCTAGCAAACACCAAACGTAAGTACGAATAGAGTCGTTTATTCGTTCTATTCCCGCTCTAGTTAGGCCCTTAGAAGTGTCTAAGATAAATGTTGTCCATGCTGTTTTATGCTCTTGCTGTAGGGACCCGGGCCTGAACAGTTGGGCCTGAAAAGAAGTTTTGAAAGGAGGATGCCAGTCATAGTTATACTTTCTGTGCGTGCCCCGAAAATAAAGGTCGCCTAGGCCATGATTATGATCCAACTTTTGTCTAAAGGCTGTCTTGATGTTAATATTGAATTCGTTACAATCCTTTCAAAAGCCTTCATGTCTATTCTGTTGCTAAGTGGATTAAACGGTTTGTCATTTGGTAATGGGGCTTGCAGTTCAGTCAAAATACGTCTGAAGGTGTAATAGAAATGAAATCTGTACACTGACCTCACCAAAGGATCATGGTGATTTAAATGATCAGCATACGCCACTCCACACCCAGTTGATGCGCAAAACACAGCAAAGTTTAACTGGTTCTGATAAAACTGCATCGGATGACTAACCCGCTTTCTTGATGTGGTCGTTTTCAATAGGGGGGTTAAGATAGCTCTTCAATGGAGTACCCACCTTTTTATGAAAAGAGGCAGTCTGGGTCACAGCAATGTCAAGAGTATCAGTTGCTATTTTTAAGATTGTAGTGCGGCCCAACAGAATATTTTGATCAGTATATTTGAATGCACTCATTTTTAATTTGTTTTAAAAATGTTTGTAACAATAACAACGCAAGACCGTCCTTCGTTTTTAGAACATGCTATTGATAACAATTGCGGGGTCAAAACGGTCGCGCTTCATGAAATATTTTACAAAGTCGTATGGTTTAATATAAGCGAAGCCAAGGAGAATAATACGGTTCTAAAAGTTGACAAATCAGGGAACAAAGTTAGCCAGTTAACAATACCTGATGGTTATTACGGGTTTTGCTCACTAAAAGAAGCAATGAGTAACTTTGACATTACTCTCAAACTTAACAATGCAAATCTGAAAACAATGTTAACATTCAAGCCTGAAGAAGAAGGAGGTTTTCTATTTTGATAAAGAGCTAGCTAAAATGTTAGGCTTTACGGCTAACAATTATAGATTTAGAGTTACACCGACCAAAACTACTTATGAGGGGGAAAGTCCGCTCGATCTTGCATTACATTCATTACTCTATGTTCATTTGGATGAGCTAAGCACTGATGAAAACTTATATGATGGAAGGCCCTCAACTGTTTTAAGAGCTCTTCCATCAGGGAAAGCTGCATATTGCGATTATGAAATTATACAATTCCCTAATTTACAGTTTAAAAGATTAGTTTGTGGGAGGGTCGGATCATTTAATATAAAAATCAAAGACAAAGTGGGAAAAGTTGTAAAATGTGATAACCTGCACATTGTTTTGGAAATAAAATAATACGTTACTAAAAAATAATGTCGCGTGGGCCAGAAGAATCGGGAGTTACATTAGCGCCTGTGAGGTGTATAACTTTAGAATTAAAAGACCTTGCAGACGTTGCGGACTTTGAACAGAACGGCGAGATAGGCGCTTTGTATGGTTTTGAATACACTAAAGATGGTGATTATAAACGTAAAGAGGTTGCCGACAGCAAAAGTTTCCTAAACTAGAACAACTGCGCAATCTAGAGGCAAATAATGTTGGCCAGTATGAATATAAAATAGTTCGAAAACCTGACCTCATATGGCACTTAGAACCATATTTAGAATGGGAAATAAAATTTGAATTCATAAGCCCATTTACATATTTTAGCCGCCAAAAAAGTTTCAGAAAGCATTCAACTCTGGCCCTTTACATGTAAGTCTTATGCCGGACGACAACAGTCGGAAAGAAATTGAAATAACGCCGTATGGGAAAAAGCAGTACATCCTCCACAGAAAAGAAACAGTTGTAAAAAAAGCTTCTACAAATTACAGTTCTTTCCAAGCAGAAAATTAGGAGACCGTTCACAATGATATTTGAAATTTCTGTCTTTAAAGATGTGGAGAGGGATGGGGTTGTAGGCGTTAGTGATGACCTTATAAAAGGAATTAATATTAGCTGGCAAAACTTAGACGTTAAACGCCTTAACGTTACCATCGTCGTTCTTCACAATGGCGAGGATATTAAGATCATAACAACAAGCAACAAAATCAATGTTGACTTAAATAGAAACAATCTTACAGAACTAAATTGGATTAATCTTACACATTTAGGCCTCATAGGGTTTTTATTATATGAACAAGTTTTGACGGAGAGTATGATAAAAATAATAACTGGATTAGATTAAATTCTGCTATAAAACCATGGAGCAGTTAAACTTTATGACAAAAACTCCTCATTGCTCATTGATTTGTGGGCAGACTGGTTGTGGAAAAACAATATTTGTCCTAGACCTATTACAAACAGTTTATCGCTATAATTTTAATCATATTGTGATTTTCTGCCCCACACTTAAATGGAACAAAGCATATCATGATAGAAGGTTTATATGGACAGATGATGACATATATTTAGTTAATCCTAGCAATAAACTGAGTGAGTGTTTAGAACAGTTTTATAGACTGTTTGAAGGAACGCAGACACTATTTTTTATAGATGACTGTTCGGCAGAAAGAGACATAGTTAAAAAGAGAAACACTTTGTCAAAACTAGCTTTCAGCGGAAGACATGCTGGGATAAGTGTGTGGATTTTATGCCAGAAATATAACTCGGTTTTAAAAGACTTTAGAGAACAGTTAAAGACTGTAGTTTTATTTCACATGAAAGACAGAGACTCATTTGAAGAATGTTTGCGCGAAAATGATGTTATTGAAAATGACCAGGAAAAACACAGGATTAAGCAAAAATTAAAATCTGAAAAAGTTTAGTAAATTAGTATTGAAAACGGATAACCCTACACAGTATGTTTGTTTGTAGATAATCGTTATTTTTTGGTTATTGAAAGAGAATGTGTGATGGATTATCAAAGAACAGTAGAGAACAGTAAAATGCCAATCCTAGGTCGCATCCGCCCGAAACTAGTTGAGGGCGGATGTGAGTTAGGATTGGCATTTTACTGTTCTCTAAAATCAAAAGGCGAAAAGTCAAAGACACAGCATATGGAGGCCAGTAACTAGGGATAAAGTCTACAATCATTAACAATGACTTTTATCAAACCAAAGTTCACAACAGTCTTAAATGGGGTTTAACAACAACCACAACAAAAATTATATATATTATATATAGCACAGTTGAAGTATGGATAAAGGTATTCGCATATCTGGTGTGATCACTGGGGAGATTAGAACAGTGACCTCCATTTCTCTACAAGCAGGATGACAGGTTAATATTATCTCCTCTTCCTTGCTGCTTTGCACTCTCCTTCCGGAAAGAGGAACAAGTACCAATTTATAGCTGGATGAACTGGAATGGTGTTATGACTATGGGTGCACAAACCTGATTACTATGCTCAACTATACTTAACCATCGCTGCCAGGAAAAAGCAATTTTATCACTGCTTTATTCCACCCTTCTACCTTGGTGTATACTATATAAAAAGCAACTAATGTGTATTATGCTTCAGTAGCTGGGCTCACCCTGCTTTTTCTTGCTTGTTTAAACGCGTATCAACTGATTTGTAAGAGTATGAATTGATGTTCATAGCATTTGTTTCCATTTGATATATACATTAACTTATGTTACATGCGTTTGATACAATACAAGGACTAATATACACAAGTCTCTTGGCACACAACTGTTTGTGTTCACAGACAAATATGCGGTCAGGTGAGCTAGAACTGGGCCTAATATAGGGTACGTAACAATGCTATGTTCAGCTTGTCAGTCTTGATTAGAAATGTTGTTGTTTTTCTAACTGGTCTGATCCAATAAGCAAAAGAGACAGCAAAATTAGTGTATAGGGTACGTAACAATGCTGATGTTCAGCTTGTCAGTCTTGATTAGAAATGTTGTTGTTTTTCTAACTGGTCTGATCCAATAAGCAAAAGAGACCACAAAATTATAGTGTACATAGACATTCCTAAAAATCACTGATTTGCAGACCTGTGTGTGTGTGTGTGTGTGTGTGTGTGTTGTGCGTGCGTGCGTGCGTGCGTGCGTGCGTGCGTGTGTGTGTGTGTGTGTGTTGTTGTTGTTGTTGTTGTTGTTGTTGTTGTTGTTGTTGTTGTTGTTGTTGTTCTGTGTGTGTGTGTGTGCATGCATGCTCTTGCCTCCATGCATGTGTGCATCTGAGTGTGTGTGTGAGTGAGAGAGAATGAGAGAGAAAAATGGTCTTTACAACCTACCAGGAACAGAAAATTGACAAATGCCTGCCTCATTAAATTCCTTAACCTACAGACAAAACCAAAATATAAACATCAGAGCAATTCTAATGAACGTTACCTCATGTGTAGACTCTGGGCCATGAGAGTGCTTCACTGTCACAACAACACTTCGACTGCTGTAGTGGTACTCAGCTCTTGAAAAGCACTGTCTTGCCTTCTTGTTTATTGATCTGTTTTTCCGGCAGCGCCACCAGCTGCGGGTCTTGCCAGTTTTCTGTTTGTTGTAGATGTAGCCGTCCCACACCATTGTTGAGCGGTAATTTTATCCGCTTATGCAGCTTTGACGCCCTTTCCCCCACTGCGTGACACTCATCCACATCTATATTGCTAGTTTGCTGGCAAAACAAAAAGGGGGGAATCCATTGGTGGAGCTACAAACCAAACTGTAGGAATGTTAAACATATGCGCTAGGAGAATGGCGAGTTCTTTCTTCCTTGCACTCACACACACACACACACAACACACTCTCTCTCTCCCCTCTCTCTCTTCTCTCTCTCTCTCTCTCTCTCTCTTCCTCTCTCTCTCAAATATATAAACGTGTACTCAGTCTTACAAGTTTGTTTTTGTTAGCTCATGACATGGATCAATATGAATCTGTGTCCTCCAACCCACTCTTCTATTTTCTTTCTTTTCCTTTTGCATTGCAGGATCACAAGGACAAAACCTATGGAGTCACAGTTTCATATAATACCATTAGTCATTGTTTGAAATGAGACAACAAAATATATCTGAAGATCATGATGTGACAGGATTATCCACAGCAAGGCGTATAATCTTACAGTGAGCATCAAACAGTGGCAAGGTAGTGTACATGTAAACATTCATTGAGTGATTAACAGGGTAGTTCCATGACAGTGAAAATGTTTGGTAAATCATGTCTGTCTTAGCTCAAACCCCTTTTCTAAAGTTACCTTTAATGTCTTGTTCATATTTCAAAAAGTGTCCACAACTACATGTAAAGAAAACGAATAAATAACATGTCACATCATTCATGAAAGTATTGTGATTCATCATTCATGAAAACATAGCAATACACCTTTGCAAAATTTATGCTTAGTCATCTTTCTAAGCTTTCAAAATTTTCTTTTTTTTTCAAAAAAGTGGGGGTGGGGAGGGGAGACAGGTTGAAAGGAGTGATGGATGGGCAAGGGAAATTGAAAAGAAAAAAAAGAAAAAATCTTAAAAAGAAACATGCACACATACACACAAATGCCACTTTCAGTATTTTGAATACTACAATGCCACACAAACAGTAAATAATTTCTGATACTGATTTTGTAATCCTTATAATATGTCAAAAGGAAAAAAAAAAAGCCTTTGCTTAATCATCTAAAGTTATCCAAAGGGCTTGTGTTATGATCATTAACTCAGAAAGCTGCACCCTCTCCTCCTCATAACCCCTTCCCTCTGGCCATTTTTATGCTTACCATGACCTTGATGTGCTAGTCACAAAATTAAACTGTCTGAAATCAGTGAGAAAATAGGCATGACAGGAATGAACAGAGCTATGTCATATAGTTAGTGTATATGTTGTTGTTGTTGGGTTTTTTTCGGGGGGAGGGGGGGGGAGGGGGGTTGTTTGTTGTTTCTTAACATGAGGGGATGGGGTGATATGAACTGTTTTCTAATGTAAACAGTTCACATACAACCATGAATTGGGTCATTTTTGTCTGCATCTGCAGAGATCCGAGTGTTGCATTTATCTTGTAATGGCTGTCCACAAGTACACTCAGTTTCATGTTCATGTGAAGTACAGCATTTTTAAAGCCATATACTACCGCTTCCAACTTGCCAATAGCAAAGTAAGTAATAATACCATGGAGAGGGATCATGCAATGGTCATATTTTGCCTAACTGGGACCAGTAGGCATACCTCCCATCCGCATCCCACTGCCCTTCCTCCTTAAATTGAAGCACATTTTGTCCCAGGAAAATAATGATATAAATATTTAAACAATACTACATTTAACAACAGAAATGATTCAGAAACAAACCAGGGCATGCTTGTCCTTCCTGTTCACTGTTCTTTTTCTCTCTATATTTTCAAAGTTTGGAGCACACAATAAATCAGAAATTCTATAATGGAAGTGTTGTACTAAGTACAAACTTGAAAAAATGAATTAATGGTTGGCAGCTTATGCAAACAACCATGGTGACTTTTGGATACCAACCTGTGCTTAACTGCAATGGTGTGGATATAAGTATTGTAACCATGGTGACATAGGATTGTGTTCAGTTGCTAAAGGTATGCATATATGCAAGGTCACATATGACGATAGTGTGTTTAGAAGCCAAATGCAAAGGTGTGCGTTTAACAATGGTGACATATGACAGATTGATCTGACTGCACCATGTTGCCAAGTGTGTGCATCTAACGCGGAGGCACATGACCTGTTTACTTTATTGCGCTTCATTGCCAAAAGTGTGTGTATAGCCATGGAGACACATGATGTAACGTGATTGTGTTTTGTTGCCAAGGGTATGCATAAAAACTGCCAATGATCTATAGCACGGCATACAATTCTGGTAATACATGATGATTTGACCCGTTTTTAGTTGCAAAGAGAACTAATAACTGTGGTGACATATGACCTGATTGTGCTTAATCCCAACTTCGCTTAGTTGCCAGGGTGAATCAGGGTTGCTATTTTCTCTGTTCTGACTGCAGTCAGCTTACAATGATTTTTATTTCCATTGTGCTTTTATTTGGTTAGATTTTCATTGGTTTTACCATGAAAGGTGTTGGTAGCTGGTGAATCCAATAACATTTAAGGACACTATTTCTGTAAGTACTTTAATGGAAGTGGAGGAACATTTGCCCTAGATAATACAACTATTAAATGTCTAGTGTTCCATCATGCATAAATCAGAATGGAGACACTGTGTTTCTGACAGGGCATTCCACTTGCTGAGCTTTGGCAAAATGAATATGTATCTCTCAACTGCTGAAACAATTGCGATTTTGACTGCAACTCTCAGTAAAAGAAGAAAATTCTGGGGATGATTTTTTTATGACTGTGGAATTCTACGAGGTCACAAGTTCAAAATCTGTTTCATTTC
The DNA here is from genome assembly GCA_018398815.1 of Conus ventricosus. Taxonomy (NCBI): domain Eukaryota; kingdom Metazoa; phylum Mollusca; class Gastropoda; order Neogastropoda; family Conidae; genus Conus; species Conus ventricosus. The sequence goes on along the minus strand of CM031595.1, from coordinate 69,978,862 downwards.
ATATTGCATGAAAGATTATGATTGCTGGGCATGCCATCTCTTCAGCCCTCCTTGCTTAAAGTCATAACCATCACAGTACACTTGCAGAAATATATATGTTTAGCTTCAACTTTGTAGATACCAAGCATGGTCCTTAACCTTCCAGCCTTGATATTGCCCTTTGCGGTCAGCTGGGCTATAAGCAACATCATCTATCTACCGTAACATTCATTCTGCTTCCACGGTACCCCTGTACTCAAGACACACACACACAAATCTTCGTATCTCTGGAACCATTATACCTATTCTAATAAACTTTTACGCGTCTATCAGAAACGTAATTTACCCTGTGTCAGCATAGTTTGGCATCTATGCATCAAAAGGGAAAGAAATAATCAGCTGCACCATTTGAACTATACAGTTCTAATGAAGCTCAGGTCCTTGTGGACCCTGTACGTTAAAAGCAGTAATCTAATACCACAGCCCAATAAGTATAGGTCCAGGTGTCCCCATCATCTGTTACAGTATGAGCTCTTGAGGACTCTATGACGACTATGGGTCCACCAGGACCTGCAACATCTGAATATAGACAAACACAGCGAAAACGCACAGTAAAACCTAAGTAAAATGTATAGGTACTGGGGGACCTGCAACATCAGGCTGTGCAGCCAAGAGCAATATCTGGTGAACTGCTTCATATTCTTCTGTTCGCATGTTGATCTTAAGCCTTGTAACACACTCAGTCCTATTTTCGTTTACTTTTTTTCAATACTGCAACCCCAAATGAGGTCACTGATGTTGAAGTTATTTTCAGCCGCTTTAATGCTCATCTTCTTTGTATGCCTGACTGTTCACATGATTTTAAAATGCATTTTCTTTCATTAGTTTATCATTCTTGTGTTCCACTTATGCATGTCTTTTTCTTCTTTTTCATCTGAGACAAGAGCAGATGGCATTTTCTCACAATAAAAACAAACAAACACGTCTTGCCTTTGCTTAGATTGTATCGATTTTTCAAATGTGCCTGTGTATTAGTAACTGTAAATGTATTTGTGGGTCTTGTCTGTCTGTAGCCCTCAGTGTGTGTGTGTGTGTGTGTGTGGGTGTGTGTGTGTGTGTGTGTGTGTGTGTGTGTGTGTGTGTGTGTGTGTGTGTGTGTGTGTGCGCGCGCGCGTGTGTGTGACAGAGAGTTTTCATATATGTGCACATGCATGTGCAAGTATATAAATGTGACAACTTAGTATGAAAACACACACACACACACACACACACACACACACACACACACACACACACAGAAAAAAAAAGCTGAACTAACAATCCTCCTTTTCATCAGTTTTCAAAACCAGCCTAGCTTAATACGTTAAAACAGCTTTTCTTTCCTTTGGAAAACCGAAAGAATGCTTAGAATCAAGCAGCAGTCTCTAAAAATCCCATGCACACACACACCTCATTTTGTACAGACACCAGAGTTCACATAACCAAGGACGACAGAAACCTTTGTCAAAATAACATCTCATTCGTGCAGTTTGATTTTTCAAGTGTTGGCTTGCTTTATACAGCAATCTCAACAGCCTTCTTCCAAATCAACGCTCTTCCACAAGCACGCTGGGACATGAAAGGACAAAAGTTTGAGTAATAACCAACAAGTAACTTTAGTTTCCATCATCAGTCATTTATTTTTTGAAATGCAGTGTATGTTCTACACAAACAGATTCAAAGCTGATAATATCAAAATGCAAGGGAGAAAAACAATTATTAGCACACAACATAATATGTAAAGTAACATTTACATTTGAATTTCTTTCAAAAACAGTGATGAGCAAAAAGACTGCAAGTAAGAATCACAACAGAATTTAACTTGGATCCTACCAATCACTTCACCAGTCCTGTCGGGTTTAAAATAAAGATATCGGTAACACTACTAAATGATATTACCAATGTTTTTCTCACTAATCGAACACACAAAAACATGTGCACAAAAGGTATACAAAGTAATCCAAGCAAAAACACTCACAGGACCATAGCAGCAGGTGCCGTTATCTCTTGAGATATGAAAAAATAAAACAACTTTTCTTTCCTCTTCTGTTTAAAGGATAATGTTTGTAGCCAGTATTCGATTACATTCATATATGTCACCCCAATTGCACAAGATCAAAATACAGTTTGTTGATAACTGATCCATGCACAAAAGAAAAATTCTCCATAAACCGGTTTTAGGCAAACAAATGTGTGCCCATGTGCAATCTTTCACTTTCAGTTCCACTCGCATACACTCCCTTCTCACTCTCTCTTCAAAAACAGAAAGGCTTCAACCAGTAGGAACCATTCTACTCTTGTTGAATATTGTGAAAATTTAAGGTGCATCTACTGAATTTTCTCATCTTCTTGGGTAAATTAAAATAATGCTTTCAAGCAATGGCAAAAATCAAAGTGAACAGGTTTAAAAGCTAGCACCAATTTTTTTTTTTCTTTTTTGTAAACACATGATTACACCACTGACAGAATATATTTCTGTATGTTTCAACTCCGCAGACAAAGCTAGCCATTTGTAACACAAATTAACATTCAATGTACAACTGATACTTGTAATCCATGTCCTTGTACTTCAATCGGAAAGACAAGGTTGACAAATTTCTAACAACTCATGACACAGGTCATTGTAATACCTGTGACTGCTCAGGTCTTTAAGGTTAATGAAGCACTTGGCATAAAACCATTGACAAAATAAACAAGAAAATGCAGAATATCATTTGAAAAGTATCAATTCCTGAAGTAATGAAAATCGTTACCTGTCTATAATTCCATGATCATTCTGCCCCCTGACCATTGCAGGCAATGGATCAAGTGTCTTCCGATTTGCTTGGCACATTTTATCTTACTCCTCTACTCTATGACTTCAATATTCTGTATCATATGGTATGCTCAATGTATACCTACATATTGTGAACATACTGGGTTTTTTTACCGCCATGAGTTCTACTGTAATGAAGTCTGCAATCGTCTGTACTTCAAATTACTGTATGAATACAGGTGCTAATATATACACACACGTGTGTGTGTGTGTGTGTGTGTGTGTGTGTGTGTGTGTGTGTGTGTGTGCGTGCGTGCGTGCGTGCGTGCGTGCGTGCGTGCGTGCGTGCGTGCGTGCGTGCGTGCGTGCGTGCGTGCGTGCGTGCGTGCATGCATGCGTGCGTGCGTGTGTATGCGTGCATGTGTGTGCGTGCATGTGTGTGTGCATGTGTGTGTATATATATGCGTGGTGTGTGTGAGAGAGCGAGAGAGAGTCAGAGACACAGAGAGAGATTTCAACTCTTAGTGCATGCTGGTTACAATAAGCCTGCAGTATCAAGTCAAACTTTGTCATGCTGCTTACATTCATGATGACTACAGAGTCTATATATAACCTGTGATGTATTTCCTCACTCCCTATTATCATACGTTCACAGCATGTTCACTCAAAGCTGAACATGTATTTATTCTCATGCTTTATAACTTCTTCCTTCATCCCAACTCAGTGAGCAGAACTGTTTTTATGCCTGGGGTATACATGTTCTTATGCCTTTGAATCACCACCATCAGTACAAAACAAAACACATAAATACAAAAATAGAAAGCCAATTTTACAAGATAAATAAAAATCACTCACGGACATGAAAACAGGTAGAAAAATCAATAGATGACCTTTTTTTCTTTCAGCCAGTAGGAAAAAAAAATGTTATGACTTGTTGGGTTTTCCAAACACCAGAAACTCGCAAACTTGTATCTGACGATAAATCTGCTTATTCCCAGCTCAATTATCTTATTCTGTAGTGAAATATATTCACTAATGCACGCAATTTATACAGACCGTGAGATGGTGGAACCAGTAATTGCTGAAATGCTTGAACGTATTTGTCACACAGCCAAAAGGATGGACCAGTATATGTGCAGGATGATCAATGTTAGCCAGGGTCTGTCTGCATGTCAGCCCGATCTACTGATGCAGAGAGCAAACTCAATAAATATGCCACCAATTTTAATGGTTGTGGATGGAGCTCGAATCCAAGAAAACTATGTAACAAAGACGCAGGAACATTTCCTACCTTGTTTTGAAAACCTCTGGGCATACTCATCTGAGAACCTGTATCCTATCTAACCTGCAGCAACTTCAGCAGCATAGGACTGTACACATGGACAAGGAATTTAGAAGCTGTCCCAGTCCAAATAGACAGATACTAAGCATCCTCGAGAAACTACACGGATTAAAATCCTATTTGTCCCAGAGATGATTACCATCAGCCTCTACAGACAGGTATCATATACAGTTATGACAGCCATCATGAAAATCACACATCTTCACTGGTGACAAATACAAGAAGTGTAAGACACTGAAGTTGCCATGTGGATGGCACAGAAGCATCCAGCAGCATGAGTAAGTGCACGCTGTTACTTTCTTTTAATCTAGCTTTGAGGAGAAAAAAAAGCAACAACTGAGACTGGCTCTGAAATCCACAGGTACAAGGTACTGCAGAAACATGAAATTCAGATTCTCATTACACTGATAGACCTATTGGTGCTGATGCAAAAGTTGATAATGATTACTGAAAAGCTGAAATTAACAGCCAAGGTAATCTATCTTCTATCTTAAGCAGCAGTGCTTCAAGGACGAGCCTGATGTTCATGGAAAAAATGTTGGTCTGTGAACCATATCCCTACCAAATTTCCCTTGGTGCCTTGGACTCAATAAGCATAACTTATTAAATACTCTGAGAAGTGATATGGACAGGGAAAAGGAAGGAGGGGTAAGTATGGGGAAATGGGAAGAAGGGTGTAAAGTGAGAGAGAGAGAGACAAAAATTATGCAATGCCAGTATCACCCAAATGAAATGCAGAACAGAATTAACAGCCATACAGTCCAGCAAAACATGGGAATTAAATCTAAAAAAAAAAAAAAAAAAAATTGGGACATTTATTTTCTGTCGCTAAAATGTCTATGAACACTCTCATCACAATTGTGTATCCACTCACACATCTTTGTTCACATTAATAACCATCTGCCTGCATCAAATTCAAACAAACAAGTTCCACTGAAAAAAAGTCAAGGGACATGTTTAATCATTTGATTTTTAAAAAACCTGCTCCCTTATGGATAAAAATTTGCTCAATGATCTAAAGAACCCTAGCTCATTCAGAAATGCATTTACATGTGTGTGTGTGTGTGTGTGTGTGTGTGTGTGTGTGTGTGTGTGTGTGTGTGTGTGTGTCTAGAAGACCTCAAAGGACTCTTCAAGGAGGTATGTGTGTATCGGTGTAGTGTGGTGTGGTGTGGTGTTGTGCAGGGTAATGTGATAGTTCTGGTGCAGCATGGTGTGAGGTCTGTGCGTGTTGTGCATATTCAAACTGACTTATCTGCATATGTGTGTTTGTACTGATCAGTTTATTTCCCTGAAAAGATCCCTGAAAAGATCTCTTTCAACTAAGATGCCTTACAAAAAAAAAAAAAAAAAAAAAAAATATTCAGGGTGAAAACTGCTTTCACCTGAGATTATGCACACACACACAAAAAAAACACATCTTTCAATTTAGACAATTTGGTTAAAACAATAACAAAACAATTTTTTTTTAAATCAATGGTGAATGAAGGCAGGTTCAATTGCAGTTCTGTTTGGATGATTAATCAAACATTATTTGCATGTTAACTCTTTCTATACTAAGGACCGCATATCCGGTCCATATGTTTACAACCGTTGTATACTAATGTACACAATACCAAGGACCGCATATGAGGTCCCAAGCTTTGGAATTTTTCTCCGAAGTAAGCGAACCTTTTGTACGAAACTACTTGTTACAGATAGCTCCTGCATACTAATTAGAGTGCAGGCATACTGGTACGTAGGCTTTGTAAGCTGAATGCTTGCCAGCAGATGCTTTTCACACCATGTCACCAGCTCAGTTTGCCTTGACGTGGCAACATGTCATCGTCTGCTACTCCGTCAAGCAGGTGTGATGAAAGAAACATTACAAAACGCCGTTACAATGTGACTGAAGCCCGTGAATTGTTGCAAACAGTTGAAGAATTTCAGGGCATAAAACCAGTTAATGTAAATTTTTTTGTTCACACGTTGTGTACCACCCCTATTTTTACATGACATGCAAAATATCATTTTCTTTGTCATACATACTGTACTGTGTTGCCAAATTAATAGAAAACCAACTTTGCTGTATTGTTTGTGGTTTCTCAATCATTTATAAACATAACTTGAAAAAAACCCAAGTCTGTGTTTATTCATTTCATTTTTTATGATTTTTAACAAATATATATAGAAATGGTCAGTTTCTGGGGAAAGTAAGGGGAAATAATAGCTAGTATAGAATGAGTTAACAAGAAACTCTTCCTGGTGTAAAAAAAAAAAAGCTTCCATATGTTTTGGGCACACATAGTGCCATAGCTTTGTAATGCCAAACATAGCACTACTATTTCATTACCTTAACCTTGACCTAAGCAGGAAACTTCATTCATGGTGGTGTGTGTCCAACTCCAGAGCTTAATGTGTCTTGAAAAATAACAGACAGGCCAGACAGTGGGTTGTGGATGGTGTATATAAATGCTAAAAATTTCCAGTTCGCAGGCTGTGCAAGCATAAAATGTACTTGGTTGATTCTGGAAATAAAATAAATCTGATTGCTAATACCAAATGCTCGTTTTTTGTGAGTATTTTTTCTCTCTGATCAAGGTTTACCGATTTATAACTGAGCTCAAAGCTCTATATAAATTAAGTGGGAAACAGAAAGCACAATGTTTAAAAGTTTGTTTCTAAATAAATTGTTATCCCCTATGTGCTACAACTCCACATTCTTATTCATTCACTGACAAACAAATCTGCACAAAATACACACATCCCTTTTCATGCCAGTATCTGCTGAGTAAGTCTGCTCCAAATACAAGAGAAAAAGCTAAAAATACTAATAGGCAAATTTCAAATGGCACAATTGAATCTTGATATCACAACAGCACCACAACACTCATACTAATGTCTCTGTGTATCATGTTTTGATGAGCAGTTCAGAAGGAAAAAAAACACAAACTTTTTGATGAAAATAACAAAGTAATGAAACTTTAATTACATTTATTTAATAACAGAACCCTCCTTACTTTCAATCCCCCTCTCTCTCTCGGCACATACAGTGAAAACAATCACAGAGTGGGTGCCTGTGTGCATGCATGCATGCGTGTGTGTGTGTGTGTGTGTGTGTGTGTGTGTGTGTGTGTGTGTGTGTGTGTGTGTGTGTGTGTGTTCGTTCTTTAATTTAATGTCTTTTCACTTTAAGTGATATTAGACCAAAAAAAAAGAAAAAAGCCAAGTGTGTGTATGTGTGTGTGTACGTGTGTGTGTGTGTGTGTGTGTGTGTGTGTGTGCGCACGCGTGAGTGTGTGTGTGTACATGTGTGAGTGTGTATCCGCGTGAGAGAGAAAATACTTACCGGTAAGTAATACTGTATATGCAAATGTGTTTAAATTAGTAAATTCCAATCACATTGAAGGGGAGGGAAGGTCAGGATCAGGGGGGATAGGGGAGGGGAGGGATGTCTGCAATACTAAATGGGAAAAACAAAAACAAAACAAAAACCACCACAAACTGTAATACAACCTAACACAACATTATCAAAACAAGGAATCATCAGAGCAAGTTACCAATGGGACTCTTATACAGTCCCTGTACAATGTCAAATATTTGTAAATGATTTGAAAGTAACTTTTCGAAAGATGAGCGGGATGGCTCAATGTCTGAGAGCCAACTAGGCAAATGTTTTTTCAACTGCTGGCAAAGAAAAATACCATGAAACGGTGAGATATTTTCGCCACATACACACATTACATTATGACTGAATTTCGTTTTAAATGCATCAAGTCTTAATCTAAAAACTATGCTTGTGAGTAGCTAATGTTGATGGTAATTTTTTCTGGCACCAAAAAAATGTTTTTATAGATTTTTTACGCCGAAGGACATCAGAAATATCTCTTTCTTCTTGCTGCATTTTTATAAAACTCCAGCAAGTTTTTTCCAAAAGATAACATCCTTCTTGTAGGGACAGGGGGATTTGTATTTTAATAGAATAGTGTGTGTGTGTATGTGTGTGTGTGTGTGTGTGTGTGTGTGTGTGCGCGTGCGTGCGTGCATGTGTGTGTGCGTGCGCGCACGCGCACGTGCGTGCATGCGTGTGTGTGTGCATGCATGCTTGTTCATCATGAAAATGGCAGTTATTGGTAAACCGAGAATCTGAGCAAGCAAACAATGAAGAGAGAGCCTGTTCCTTTGAATGAACAGAGTTCATCTAAGTAAAACAGGTAAGAGTGAGATTGTGTATGCATGCATGAAGTCCTTGTCTATCTGTTGAAACACATCTATCTATCTTATCTATCAACGCTTTGTGGATATATATTATATACATATGCATGCACGCTCTTTTATTTTTTTTAACTTTAAAATATTACCTCAAGAAAGTTCTACATTACAACTACAAAAATAAATAAGTTATATCGCTGCCAGTCACATTACTTCAAGTATTCTTGCATAATAACAGGGTCACCTTCTTTTCTTTTTTTTTTCTTTTTGTTGTTGTTTGTTTTGCAAATCTTTCATAATATCAGAACAAACCTAACTATGAATTTTTCATCCCTAATTTTCAATACTACCATTCCACTAAGCTTATTTCACATCCACAACATCTGTTCACAAACAGTATTTCTCCAGGACAGGAATACTGGATTTCAAAACAAAAACATATGTGGTTCATTTTTAGGAATGGGATAGTGAGCACCAGTGGAAGCAGGGTCATTCATAACATATGATGCATTAAAGGTGTTAAACACATTGAAATTCTCCAGCTGATAGGCAGAGTCAAGTTCTGGGGTCACATTTTTCAGTGTCACATGCACAGTTTCTTTTTCAATCAAGCCATTTGGTTTGCTTGCAATCAACTGTTTTTCCGCTTCTACTCTTTTCGGTCGACCTATAGCAGGAATACTGTTGTCTTCAGGTTTTATCTGTCTTGCCTGCATACCAGTGTCAACAATGATGTTGTGTTTGGACTTCAAATGCGTTCGAAGAGACACGTTGACAGTGAAAGACTGGCCGCACTGGTCACACACATAGAGCTTTTCTCCAGTGTGCTGGCGTGTGTGAACCACCATGGCATTTTTCTTTGAAAACTGTCGTGAACAGAAAGGACAAGTGTATGGTTTTTCCCCGTGTGAGTTCGAATATGTTCAGTTAAAGTCTTTGGCATTGTGAACTTTTTCCCACACCAAGTGCACAGATGTTTGCGCACTTTGAGATGTGCATTCTTTATATGCGCACCTCGAGTGGAACTGGACATGAATGATCTGGGACACAAGGTACACTTATATGGTGTCTCACCGGTGTGCTTCCGTGTGTGGACCTTCAGTTTGCATGGATGGTAGAATTCTTCTGTACAGTACTCACATTTGTAAAGACACCTTCTTTTCTTCATGGATTTTCCCACTTTAATGTTCATGTTATTTTCAGAAGCTGCCACAACACTGTCTATATAAGCTGCTGAAGTGTCCTCATGTTTTTTCAAACTGGATTCCGCTTTTATCAAGGTTTCCTCCACTGGAGTCTCCAGGTCTAAAATCTGTTTCTCAATACTAGATTCAAAGCGCACACTGGTCTGGTCTTGAAGTGCCTCCGGTAGGTGGAGAGAACTGCTGGAAGAATCCAGGTCATTATCTACAAGTGCATATGGATGGCTGATTCTCACATGATAATTGTGGTTTTCCGCCTGCAGAAACTGCATGCCACACTCACTGCACTTCCATCGCGCACAAACCTGATGCTCTAGCATTTTGTGTGTTTCCAGCACTCGAGCAATGGCAAACTTCATTTCACAAAGATCACACTGGTGATGTTTCACTACATTAGTTACCTCTGACTGAAGCAAATCTTGATCAGCTGACAAAACAAAGCCTTTCACTGCAGCCACCATGTTCTTTTTCGCTGACTGTGTACAACGTGAAGGAACAAAATTCTGAAAACAGAAAAGATAAGGGGGGGGGGGGGGAAATCGAATTTGTAAAGGCAATCACACCCTAGTATATATGTTTTTTTTTATTGTAAAACAAAAAAACAAACAAACAAAAATTGGCCACCAATCCCAAGAAGAAAATATAAATTACTTCTAGTAAAATAAAATTTTCAGACGATAAGGCACTGCTTTTTTTTTTTTTTTTCCATATAATGACAATACCTTATAATTTGGAGCACCCTATGTTTAGCTAAATCAGTTTTGATGGCTTAGAGTTGTAGGCCTGCTTTCTATACATGATCTACAACCATGCTCACTGTCTACATTAACACAATACAGCTAAGAGCATCAGTCATCCAGTATGAGCTTCAAGCTAGTGCACAGACTACTACAATATTTCAGCTTTATGAATCATTTATGACCAAACATCGAAAAATCACCCCTAAGGAAATTCACAGTAAATTCTGGTTGATCTATACTTGTTTGTTCTATGACAAACTGATTTTCACCGAGATAAATGTGGACAGGTATGATGCTTGACAGGGTCTGATAATATATATGTGTGTGTGTGTGTGTGTGTGTGTGTGTGTGTGTGTGTGTGTGTGTGTGTGTGTGTGTTTTGAAGAATGGGGGAAAGGGGTGGGAAAGAGAAAAAAGATGGGGCTGGGGGAGGAGGTACAGGGTCACTCTTTCAAAGCCATGTCATTTAAGTGGTGTATGATGAAAAAAATAAAAACATTCTAAATGACATATGATCCACTTTAACATTTTGCTCAGTTTCTAACATCCTTTAGCCGTACACAGACAAAAAGTTAACAATGAACTGAAAAATAATCTAACACCACTTGACACATCAATCGACAATTTGTTATCAAACAGCTGATTGCCTGATCTGTATATTCATACATAATAAATCAAAACACTGGATACTGTGCAAAAAAAGCTGATTGCCTGATCTGTGTATTCATAGATCATAAATCAAAACACTGGATATTGTGCAAAAAAGAATGTCATCAAAATTACCTTCGATCTTTACGGTGGGTAGTCACAACTCTTCTATTTTCCTAGCAAATTCATGCTGCATGTGGTCACTGATGGGTAATAGATGACTCTCTTACAAACTGTCAAATGTAAAATACTTTGCAACAGTTGTATAAAACAAATTGAAAGACACACATTTGTTTCGGTCGAATATTAATGTTGTTTTATTTAACCCCTTGACTGAAAAGGCTGTGCTGCAACTGAACAGTGCAAAGCCGGTGCGCTAACCAACAGTGTTGTCCATGACGCACAGGTTTGGCAGCTGCCCTGAAAAACAGCCGCCTGATGACCAGCAGATACAGCAGCTACATTCAAAGGGTTAATGGCAATGATTACACTGACTGGTGCTTGTCATCAAAAGAGTTTTACAAAGAGTTACGTTTTGTGCTCCTATCTTCTGAAACGTCATGAAAAATGGACAATATATTTCCATATGTACACCCCTAATGGAGAACCTGGATCTGTCATTTATTCATGCCACCACAAGAAAACATCTTAAAAGTACTTCATCCATCTTACTTGAAATCATGAAACAAAGCAACAACAACAACAACAAAAGGAGTGGGGTCTACATCATGGTCTTCAACCACATTGTCTAGCTGAACTTGTTTATGTGTGATGATTCTATAAGTGACCTTCATAGTACTTAAAGCCTTTGTTTTTTCAATAAATCAGGACCAACAATGCTAAAGTAGAAGGCTCAGTACCTGATGTATCTAGATCAACTCCTGCAATAATAATGGTTTTGTTATGTACGTTTTCATGCTATGAAGCCAATGAATTGCTAACATTTTCAGATTTTGTCATTTATGATTAATACACTTCAACACAATCAGGAACAACCTAAAAGGTAAGATGCTACCAAATCCTGGTTGGAGTCTTTCACTGATCTTTTTTTTTTTTTCCTCTCAACTTGACCTGAGGTGAAGGTCCAAGTTCAAGTCTTTAATGAGATCCTGCGTGCAGCCGCACCTATCAACTGCACATGGAGACACACAAAAAAAAGAAAAAAGCAACAAGACAGGTGCTCTAGCAAAATCCTTCAGAATTTCCACTTAACAGTTTAAAATAACAGCAGATTTCACACAGAAAGCGACAGCAGCCAAAACTTCACACAGAGAAAATGTTGCAGAATTGTAACAGTACAATACAATGTGAACTGTACCTGATTTGTTGTCTCTGGTCCATGACTGTGTCCCACAGTAATCACCAGCTTCTGGTTCTTGTATACTGCTCTCCCCATGCACATTCTCGCTTCCTTGTCACGAGGACGGTTTCTGCGGCATCGCCACCAACTGCGATTTTTGCCAGTTCTTTCCCTTTGGTAGATGTATCCATCCCTTATCATGGTCGCACGATATCGAAGAAGGTCCTGCAGTTTCAATGGTTCTCCCATGAAGATATGCTGTCTGTTGACTGGGGGAAAGATAATTTGCATCAAACAAATCACAGAAGGGGTTTTTTTTTTCTTTCTTTCCGTTTTTCTTTTTTTTTTTTTTTTTTTAGATATGTCATTTATTAACAGATGTCTTCTTCCCCAGGACTGTAAAGATTACTACAATGGAAAAAGAATTGTCAAGAAACTTCTCCCTCTACTATGCTATCTAAATAACATGGTGAAAAAAAATGAGAGGGGGAAAAACAAAACACCAAGGGTACTTCAAACAGTCTGCCCATCTATGTTAAATCAGAAACCAAGCTGAGGAAATATAAAGATGTTGATGACTGAGTTTGAAATGCAGAGAAGGTTGTTGCATTTTGAGAAAAACAAAAAATGCTATTGTGTGGTCCAGCTACAACCATGTAAGTGGAGTTTTAAGTGGAGTAAGTTTTAAACGGTGTTTAAGATGTGGGCACACATGCCATGGTGAGTAAAGACCTATGCCACTACTTTAACTGTCTCCACCCATAACTCTTTCCCTCCCCACTATTACATGCATTACATTTAGTCTAAGGCTGATCTTTCTCAGCTGTTACAATGTTGAGTGGATTCTATGATTTTTCGTGGACTCAGAGGATTTTTCAAAATGTTAGTCCATCTTAATGAAAGTAAATCTGTTCATCCGTTTCCACCAGCCCTGATGTGGCCCTAGCGGTCGGGCTGGGCTATAAGCAACATTATCTTATCCGTTTCCACAGTGGCTTTCCCTTCTATACCTTTGATGGTCGTTTTGTCTGAATGTACTTGCTGTTCAATTTCTTAGTGATGTCTATAATTTCCTCATGTATTTTTTGCTGCTGCTCCTTCTGCTTTTGCTGTGATGCTGCTGTTCTTGCTGCATCTGGCTACCTTGAGGTTTGTCATCCCTTCTGTGTGGGCTATTGTATATTTTTTTGCAATGTTATCTTGGCTGCCTTCTACGACTGTTGTTTTCTGTCATTTTCTTTGCTTTCTCTCCTGGATTTCCAGCAGTGTTTCTGCTGTTGACCACTGCTTCGGGGGGGGGGGGGGGGGGGGGGGTTGCTGTACTGCTACGATACCAAGGCTGCCAACCCACAACACTAAAACAGCTCAAATACGTTACCACCGTTATTTGCACAAGATCTGCAACATCAAGTGGCAAGATGAGATTGGATAGTTTCAATATCTGTAAAATGCGGGCTTTCCAGCTGTAAATGCCTATTCATCATGAGTTGACAGCAATGGGCGGGAGCTGTCATGTGATAAAAGAGAACAGGATTCCTTGTGTGCTCCTGTGCAGCCAGCTGAAGCATTCTGAAGGCCACCCTCAAGAACTGCATCATGGACAAAGTCAACTCTCAACATTCTACTTCCACTGGTGCACCTACAGGCACAGAGCTGTCTCCTTTTTTCTTCACTTTATGACGACTGTAGAGGCACCGACAAAACTCTCTTCATCAACTACTCTGCCAACGAAGATCATTCTAACTCTGATTTTGTCTACCTTGAGAAGATGACGTTCTTTTCATGGTCCAAAGTAAATCATTTTGATTTCAATGTTTCAAAAACAAAAGAATTGTTTGTGAACTTCCGTAAAGACCAACCACCTGTGCCCATAATTACCACTGACAGTCACACTGTCGAGAGGGTGGATGGACACAAATGTTCTGGCAGGGTTTTACTCACACACACACATACACACACACACACACACACACACACACACACACACACACACACACACACTTATTACCAGAAAATTGCCACTATACATAAAAAGTATCTATCAAGAATCTTTTGCATGCAGGAATTGAAAAATATTGGCATCCATTCAAAAATGTTGCAAACATCGCTGTCATATTGTATCATTGCTCACCATGTTATTTAAATGACAGTATCCAAGTCTTTGTGTTTGAAACAAATAAGTTTGAATGATGTGGTGAATGTGGTAAAAACTGTAGATGCAAAGTAAATTGGTATGCAAGAACTGTATGAGAGGTGAGATGTTCAACACGCAAATCATACTGCAGGTGATTGCAGGTGATAACAACCACATTTCAGCCAAATACTGTGAGCCTTTACCATCAGGCCATAGGACAAGACGGTTACATCAAAGGCACAGAAAACTTTCACCCAACTCACTTACTAAATTTGTAATAGTTTTATGCCATTTCTTCCAGTAAACCCAGTACATGTGTGAATATTGTGAACCTGCTAGCGTGCATCTCTGTGCATTCATATGCTTGTGTGTGTGCATGTATGTGTGCATGTGTGTGTGAATGAGTGGGTATAAGTGGGACTGTGTATGTATGTGCATGTGTGTGTGGAGTGAGGGAGACAGGGACGGAGAAGGGAGGGAGGTTCCTGCATGCATGTTATTATTTCATTTGACTGTTTTCTTTAAAACTCTGGTTCTGGCCTATGTATGCAAGCATACACTTAAAACATAATCCAGAAATAGACATGTATACATTTCGTTTGCAAACAGTTTTCAGTCTATTTCAGCTAGACCCATAAAAACATAATATCAACAAAGATAAATAAAATCTGCATTGTCTACAACTTATCATTATCTACATTAGCTTGCAGACAATAGTCCTGCTCTCCATCTGAATTGTACAGATCTGCCAATTCAGGGTCATTTGCATCTACCTCTCTCAGTCTCAGTTCCATGTCACAGCTGCATCAAAATCTTCATTCCCACTATCTGTATCATGTAGTTCTTCTTGCAAAATTTGCACGGCTTGACTGAGTGTAAAAAAGGTGTCTAGTAGGAAACTGATGCACCATGACAGCAAATTTTGGACTTAGAGGGTTTGCATGAGTTGAAAAGCAAACTGTCAATTCTGCTATTTCATGCATGTATGGCAATACCTACATTTTCTTGGTATCATAGAAAAGAGAGTTTCACTGAAAAGCAATCTTCTTTGTGAATCTGCTTCATTTCATGATTTGCATGACGAAAGAGGCTTTTGTTCAGCACATCATTGTAGCACAGCACTGCAGTGCAATCCAAGCTGTGTCCACAAACATTGCTTGGGTACATCACAGGCTGTAAATATAACCTTACAATCTGTACATTTATAAGGTACAATGATAAATATGATGCATGTACAACTGTGAATCTTATGTCTAATTATCAATATCTTAACAAATACATTCATTACTTGTTTCATACTTATTCAACTTTTGCTGCTGTGACAATTATTGCACAGGATCAAATTTCTCTTTTCGAGTATCAGAGAACACAAATTTCAATATTAATAATATAATAATGGGACAACTGGCATTCAGGCAAAGTGGAACAAAAGAAGCATGGCCCCAACTTTCTCAACTCCTTTCCTGTAATGTCTGTAGCTGACTATGCACCTATAATGACTAACTGACATGCCTGTTTAGTATGCCCAGTTTTTTATATCAAGGAGAAAGTTTCTTAGTTTACAAGTTCACGAAAAAGTATGCATAACTGAATGATTTACACTTGTAATAATGCAGAAAAGCATAATCCTTCTTTAATCACTGACAACATGATTTACAACATAGAAATGTGGAGTTTTTCTCATACTCCTGTTTGACTAAATATCTTACTTAGAATCTACCAGTAAAACTAGGTCTACTGTATCAACCATTGCACCAGTAAGCAAGATTTCAGAAGAGTCCTCCAGATACCATGCTAAATTTCAACAAGAGCACAAAGCTATCTTACTACACTGCCAAACAAACGGACCAGTGATGAAACAGAACATGCAACATGTTTACTCCCAGATCTTCTTAGGTAAAACAAACATAACTGACAAACAAAAACAAAGAAAAATGAGAAGAACAATGACTTAACTGAACTTGGGTGATGTCCTTTTCCCGGTGAGTGGGAAGTGTAACAGAATAATTGCTCCTGGATGGAAATCTTACTCTCCAAATAAGATGGAAAAATCTTGTTACTGTAAAATGATCAACCCTTTTTATCCCCAGCTTTTTTTCTCAATAGTAGGAAAAAAACAAACAAACAAACAACAAAAGTATACAGAGAATGAAGCACATGCCATCTGAATTTCTGTATGAGCCATCAAACTCCGAGAGGTTAGGTATTTTTCACACAATCTATGGTAGGTTTCCTTTGACAGATGATAAAAAAAAAGAAACTGCATCCTTTCCAGAAAACCAGACTAGACTGCTGCATGCATAACGTGTAATCACAAACTGATTTGCTTTACTATTAGAAAAGATCCAAACACAAAGTGAGCAATGTGAAGAATCAACCATCATGAATTTCAGCCATTATGATAGGTTAAAAAAAAAAATATTAGAGCCTTCATATCCACCCTTTCTTTTTGGGGGCATGTTATCTTAACCACTACTTTTTTTCCTTGTCATAAAGTTAGCCAAGTCATGTTGTTTATATTCCTGCCTACCATAAAGACCGCATCTGGGCTGTAAAATAAGAAAGTAAGAATACTGAAATGAGTAAAAAGAAACTTTTTCTTAATGTTTTCAGAACAGTACATGTACTAATCAGGATTCATGTTTAATGATGGTAACTAGCCGTACTTTGCCTGTTCAGATGACAAGATACCAACAAAATATACAAGATGCCACTAACAAAATATTGGCCTTACTGTGTACTGGTTCAATTTCTGTTTGACTACATGCTGTGGGTAAAAACTGTACCATTGTGCTGCTAGCGCATGCCGTTTGTTTTTACAGATTCTTATGACCAGGCTATCGATTTTGTTTATTTGTCCAGCTGAGTTTGCTGTACCATTTTTTTTTTTTTAACATTGGTGCAATCATTGATTAATGAGCTGAAAATGAATCAAGTGTATCAAAACAACAACAACAAAAATTTGCCAACTGATACATTTTCAAATAAATGATAAACTGTTTCATAGGTAAAATTGTAATAACACTAAAATTAATATTACAGATGATTGACTGAGCTGGCTTTTGAGTATTTAAAACTGTAATCAAAAGCAAACAAAACAAAAGAAAGATAATTTGTCAACTGATACATTTTCAAACAAATGATAAACTGTTTCAAAGGTAAAATTGTAGTAACATTAAATCAACATTACAGATGACTCAATAAAATGACTTTTTACAGGGTTCTAACAGACTCCCAAGAACAAATTCAAGGAGTTTTCACGGAGTTTTCAAGGAGCGTTTATTTCATTTCAAGGCAAGAGGTGTCACGAAAATTAAACCATTGTTCTTTTAAAACGTCTTCATTTCTTTCTATTGTTTTTTTTTTTTTTTTAAACATGAAAAAAAAAACATATTTAGGCGATTTCAAAGCTCTTGTGTGATTTGGGGACCACAAATGGGGGCAAAATGATGAAAAATGAAAAAAAATAGGTTCATGACAAGAACTGTATTTGTATCAAAACAGACATGTTAGGCACTTGAAACATGACTTTTCTTGTTTTGCTGAGCTACAGTAATGCAATGAATTTTCTTGTTTAGTAATGCAATTACAAAAGGATTTTTATATATTGTTTTGCTGAGCTAAAGTAATGCAATTACAAAAGGATTTTTATATATCTAAACTGCTTTTTTTTCAATATGTTTTTTTCCATATGGTGGGCCTCAAGCTTCGAGTTTCATTGCATTTGAATTATTCCAACAGAAATAGCAAATGATACGTGCTGTTTTGACTTATAAATAAAATATAATTGCATGCAGAAATCATTTCTGATCAAACGAGAAAAAAATTACCATGCTAGCTAGTCTGGATCCAGGGACATTGTACTCCTTGCACATCAACCGTTGCTGAAAAAAGTGATTTTGAGAAAACGGCGTTTGAAAATAAAGAAGTTAAACAATTTTCACACACACACATCTTTCAAATAAAGTCCTTTTTTACTAAGAAAAATGTGAAAATAGATAAAATGAACACCACATATGGTTTCAACAGACTTACTTGAGCACAAAACACAGAAAACCCAACACACGATTTTTGAAAGAAAATGGTCAAATTTTCGAGCCACCTCTCTGCACTACTTGTGTAAAAATTGAAAAAAGAAATGGCAGTTTGATTTTCCTGTGTTCAGGTAGATCAAAAAAAATATTTTAAAACAAATTTTTATAAACATTGTCGCGATCCTGGACTGTCGTCGGCGATGTAACCAAGGGAGATAATTTGTAACTTCATCAATTTTGATAAGTTACAAAATTATCTCCCTTGGTAAAATCGCAGACGATCCAGAATCCCGACGATGTTTGTGAACATTTGATTTAAAATATTGTGAAAATTTGATTTAAAATAGTTTTTCATTAACCTTAAACACAGAAAAATCAAACTGCCATTTCTATTTGCCACATTAAAGATTTCTGGAGCTGATGGCTTGATTTTCAAAGGTTTTCAAGGAGGTTTGGTCAACAGAACCACATTTTATTGATTTTCAAAGGTTTTCAAGGTCTTGAAATTCCCTGTCAGAATTCAAGGAGTTTCAAGGAGCGTACGAACCCTGTTTTAGTATAAATTTAGCAACTGTAAATTATGGAGAAACAATGGATAGCAGCTTTTGCTCAAATTCTGTTGTATTAGGAGACACCTGTCATTATGAAAGCTGTGAACTTCAATGTTCTTAAACTTAAGTATTGGTCAATAAAATGAAATACAGTTTACACATTGTTAACATTTTTCAAAAATGTGTTCTTGAAATTAGTGAGCAGAGGTTTTGGCAGTTTTTAAATTAACTGACAGCAAAACAGGCAGCACTGAAAATTTTCAGTCACAGCAGACATTTATTTACCTGTCACTCGCCCAAAGCTTTTTGCAGTATTCTGAATACAACTTCCGAGTACCAGACTGCTCTCCTACTCAGAGCAATAAACACAGGTTGCAAGTAGAAACCCTGATGTAATTGTGAAGAACTTAGGCTGCTTTAGAGCAAGAACTGTGATGTTCTTCTGCTTTCCTTTCACTATAAAGTTGCAAACTTACTCATGACGAATGACAGAAATCATAATGATTCAGTGGAATGCACTGTAAGCCTTTCATATATTTATCAATTACATATTAGAAGATCTTCATCAGTTACTATCAGGTACCTATCTAGATACAGCTGTCTTTGACTCTGACTTTAATACATCTAAGCAGCACCTAGCACCTGACCCTGCTCCCCTCTCCTGCTTTCCAGCTGCACCTCTCTCTCTCTCTCTCTCTGCATTTGAAATATCAACCATCATCAAATCGGACGGCATTGGTGATCTTCTGTCAAGCTTATTTTTCAACCTTTCAATCTGGAACACTTTCTGTTTTCTAAATTTCTGATTGAGGTTACAGTAAGTCATTAACTGATTTAAGTTGATTGTGAACAATAAAAATACTGAAAATAGTATAACATTACCAGAAATAGAAGCCTTCCAATTCTTGTGATTCCCACACATAATTTTTGAAGATTTTTACTTTTCACAATCACTGCCATAATAACATCATGATCATTATTGCACATGAAAACATAGTTGTTTTTGAATCATTAATCTCGTCCAACAGTTTTTCAGTTAAAATTCAAAGCTCTGATAAGTTTAAGTGTCAAATATATTCTAAAATAGCCCTCACGCCATACCTCCACACAAATGCTCATTTTAGCACCAATTTACCTAAAAGTAAAACAGTCTATACATACAGACAAAAGCACAAAGAACCAAATTAGCTGAGCATTCTGGAGACCACAGACCTTGCCATGACTGAACAGATCCTGGACACGCCGCAAGGATAATAAATAGATCGTGCTTTTACTATGTACACAAGTGCTAGCTCAGACTAAAAGATTTACCCTTTCCCCATAGAAAATGTCAAACTGGTTTAATAATCTGTGAAAAGTATTACTTCTCTGATCAGTTTGTAAACAGTTACTTCACTCTGTAATCAGTGTACGCATTCAGTGGAAATTCTGTAACCTTGCTGAACAGATTCCCAGCCACTATCTGATCCAGATCTGCACAGAATCAAACCGATTCATCCAAGGGCCACACAACATCCTTCCATCAACTTTTGCTTAAATCATGCAGCAGCTTAACAAACAGCATGGGCCGTGGTAATTAGGAAACGGCAATCTAGTCAAATACTGTAATAGGTCCAAGTAAGGAAGAAAAATAAAAAGAAGAAGAGGACAAAAAGGGGGGAAACGGGGTTTGAGGTGGCGTGTGGGTGGAAGACGGAATGCTTGCACAGCCTTTTCTAGCAATGTTGTGTAATTTGGCTGAATTTCTTCTCTTCTTCTTCTTCTTCCCAAAATACTGGTTCACTCAAAAACGAGCAGGTCACCAGCGCGCATGTTAAAAAGTAAAATAAAATAACATAAAACAGTGCGACTCTGACTGTTGGCCCCTGGAGCAAATTTGGCAACAAGGGGTCGCACTCGATTTAAAAGCAATGGCCAAATTCGGGCCCCAGTGATAATAAAATATCTGGGGAAATAAAAATAGAAAATCATAAATTTATACAGATCTCAAAACTGTCGAATCAATTTGTCCCTTGAATGGATTGCACTTGTGGCAATCTTGATGGCACCCGGCAGTGAGTTCCACAGCCGTACAGAACTGGATAAAAAGAATGTAAGTGGCTGTAAATATTTGATACAGGTATGGTATAACATTGACCGCCACTCCTGGTGCTACTTTATTCAATACTAGTTGTTCCATTGGAATATCAATTACTTTAGCTCTGCCTTTGAAAAAAGGTGTTAAGTTTAATAAAAGCTCTTCTCTCTTCTAAGGGTTTCCATTCTAATTTCCTCATGTTCTTCCTAGTATTCCCTTTTCCTGATGTGGTTCCCTGTTACGAACCGTGCTGCTCTCTCTGAATCTTTTCGAGGTTATCAATGTCCTTTAGATGGTAAGGATCCCAAACTGAGCAACCATATTCCAGTACTGGTCTAACCAGTGTTTTGTAGCAGTCGTCTTTTAACCTTTTGGGGGCAGTCATTGATGTTCCTGTATAAGAAAGCTAAGATGTTATTTGCTTTCTTACATACTAAATTGTAATGTTCTTTCCATTTGAGACGACTATCTATAATCACGCCTAAATATTTTGCAGCATTAGTTTCTTTAAGAATAGTATTATGGATAGAATAATCTGATCTAATTGGTGAGCGTTGTTACATATACGCAAAAACTTGGCACTTTTGGGATGAAATTCCATTTTCCAAGTTCTTTCCCACTCTTGTAAAGCGTTTAGATCTTCTTGTAGAATGCGAGTATCATTCTTGCTTCTGATTGTTCTATATACTAAACTGTCATCTGCAAAAAGCCTTATAGTAGTTCCAGGAGAGAGATTTCTACTTATGTCATTTATATAAATTAAGAAAACAAGGCCCCAGAACAGTTCCCTGTGGTACACCTGACAAGACTGGTTACAATGGGATGACGACCCTTCCACAACAACTTTCTGCGTTCTCCCAACGAGGAATGATCTAGCCCATTTTAGCAAAAAAACCGTCAATGCCAATGTGTTCTAATTTAAGCAGCAGGCCCTCATGGTCAACCTTATCAAAGGCTTTAGAAAAGTCTAATAAAATTGCATCTATTTGCTGTCTGTTATTTAAACAGTTACTAAAATCATTGAGAGTTGTTATAAGTTGAGTCTCACAACTCCTTCGCTGTCTAAAACCATGCTGGGAATTATTTAAGAAGTCATATTTGTCAAGATGGTCCATTATGCTACTATATATTATGTGTTCAAGTAGTTTAGCTGATATGGATGTAAGAGATACAGGTCTATAGTTCTCTGCTTTTGTTTTGTCACCCTTTTTGAATAAGGAACCAATGCTCGCATCTCGCCACTCATCAGGTATTAACTCCTGGTCCAGTGAAGCTTGGTAAAGTAATTGGTATACCTCACTCATTCATTGGCACATAATTTAAGAGCTTGCCAGGAACGCCATCGGGACCAGTAGCTTTGTTTTCATTGATTTTGGTCAGTAACTTAAATACTCCTGCTTTGTTTACTTTGATGTTTTGCATTTCAGGAGTTTATCATCATCCTTTAGTCTAACGTTAATTAAAGGTTTGGGATTTGAGAAACTGAACAAAACTGCTTGTTTAGTAAGTTTTGCTTTCCCTTCAGGTCCTGTATTAGGTTATTCTGGTTGTTTCTCAGGTCTGGAATCCCAATGTTGTCCTGTCTCTTACTCTTATGTAAGACCATAATTTCTTGTTCTGATGATCACCTTCCGAAATCATCGAATTAACATAATTGGAGTGAGCAAGTCTACATTCTCTCTGACACCGTCTCTTAATATGTTTATACCTAACCAGTAATCTTTCTGAATTAGGATGTAGTTTTCAATTTCTTAAAGAAACGATGTTTCCTTCTCAACAAACGTTTAGTTTTTGTAGTAATCCATGGCTGGTGGTTCTTGCTTGAAGTTATTTTAGTAGGTTTTGTTGTCATCCATAATAAATTCCAAGTTAGATTTTATACACTTCCAAAGGTCACTGACATTATCTTTAACACTATGGGACCTCAAAAAAGACGGCTGAAATCACGAGTATCCCTGCGCAATTTTGGTAAATCTGCTTGGTTCCAGAGTCTGATGGTACGTTTAGGGGGTTTTCTTCGAAAGGGTTGAAAGTTGCTCTCTAAGAGAACTATATCATGATCACCCAGGCCTGCAATTAATTCTGATTGCCTAAGGGCCTGGACAATTGGTAAAAAATAAATCCAGGAATGCCTTACCCCGAGTTGGTGATTCAACTGACTGTACTAATCCAAGGTCTTTGGTGGCATCAAAAATCTGAGTATTAATATTTTTACTGTATTGATTACCAAGTATGGCATCTTCACTCCAATCAATATCTGGTAAGTTAAAGTCTCCACCAATCCATAATATTGCTTCCTATTGGCCAAAACAATATTAGAAATGTCTCTGCAGATAGACGAACATACATTTTCATCTGAGTCTGGAGGTCTGTAAACTGATCCAACAATGACAGGTCTCTTATTCTTAAAATTAATCCTACAAAATAAACTTTCACTATTTTGCCTTGATATAAAAACTCACTGGGTAAGTTCTTCCCAATGGCAATCAAGACTCCCCACCTCTTTTTTCCAAGTCTGTCCTTTCTATAAAAATCAAAGTCCTCCATTAGAAGTTCGCTGCTGGATGTTCCAGTTTCTAGCCAAGTTTCTGTTCCAATTACAACATCAAATGTTTTTTTCGGTGAACTAAATTACTGAGTTCTTCCTTTTTCTTTATAAGAGATTGAAAATTTACAACTATGCATTTAAGTTTATCTTTTTCTCTTAATGATTTGGGGTTCCGTTGCACTTTATGATTTGGGATTTTTATCAGTTTTAGAATCAGGGGTGGATGCAAACTTAGGACAAAATTTCAAGTTTTCTTTTGGGGGTCGGTCTGGTGAGATAGGGTCAAAACGGTTGCTTTCTGAGCTGCAGTCTTCAATAAAATCTTCAAAAAGTCTCGAGCTAAAGTTTGGAAGCCCGCAGGTAAAACAAGTCCAAGATATATCACTATTGCATAATGCTTCATAAACTGCTGAATTCAACAATTGTTAGAGTTGCTTCATTATCATTTGTCTATGCGTTCATTTGAAGTACATACAAAGAGAATAAAATACCTATCGGCTGTAATTAGTTTAATATTTTTTGTTTAATTCTGAGACTGACTGAGGGGCGGGACTGATCTCATCGTTTCCACGAATTCGTCAACCGACAAATCGCAGACAATACGGCAAATCGTTTCGTGAAACATCATCAAATATCAACAACTTGCGTGTTCTGTAAACTCTGGATAAGTAGATCATAGCTGTTTATCTTTATCTGAAGAATGTGCTCAAAAAGTCCGCCCTTCCATCGAGTCCGACTACAGACTGGGGCATAGGCCTAAGCTACTGAGTAGTCCCCACGACCGTGTCCGTCACTTCCAACTCGCCTGAACTGCGTCTATATCTTAAGCACATTCCTCAGCTCTAGCATTTATGTAAGACTGAAGGAAGAGAATAATGAATAACAATTCCAGACGTATCACGAGTGTGAACAGACAAGTACAGTTGTAGAATAAGACCAAAAAAACTCATTTTACTTACTACGCCAAGCATCTGGTCGCCATTTTTAATTTTTTTCTGTCGACGTGGTCATACACCACAAATTCGTTCCAAATGGGTTTGTTTTCGGGTCCATCCTCAAGACTATACATCTGTAGGCCTCACTGCGTGATGCGGTGCTGGCGTTCAACACCTGGCAATAATCCTCATTCAAAATCTTGAAAAATGTTGGCTATAACAGGCCGGAGGACGTGAAACAGAATTTAGCAGAGAAATAAAGGCCGAGGTGCTAAATAAATTCTTTTCTAGTGTATTCAAAAATCGATGTTACTAGAGTGACCAATTCCTTCCCTCCATGTTTGAGCAGCTCTGCTGGAATATTGTCTGCTCCAGGTGATTTCCCTGCCGGAAGGCTGCCGATGGCTTCTTCCACTTCTTCTCTCATCACTGGTAGTGGTGAGGATTCCCTTGATGGTGTTGAGTCCCCTTCAAACAGACTGTCGTCTGGCTGTATAGGGTAGTTGTAAAGTTCTTGGCAGTACTGTGTCCATCTGTTCAAAACAGCGGAGCTTTCTGTCAGCAGCTCGCCTGAGGTATCCTTGATGACTGACGATCTGTTTTGCTGCGTCTTGGTGAGGTTTTTCAGTGTGGTGAAGGCATGTTTGCTGTTTCCCTTTTCCATGCCTTTCTCGATGTTCTCGCACTGATTATTGATCCATTGTTCTTTGGCTTCAATCATTTCCTTCTTTACAAGGTTGTTGGTTTTTCGATACTGTGCGGCTTGTTCAGGGCTGGAATTTTTCGTATTCTTCAGTGATCTTCTTTTGTCGCAGAGGTCAAGGATGTCGTTTGAGATCCATGCTTGGTGTTTCTTCCTCTGTCGCCCAAGTACCTCCTCTGCTGTTTCGCAGACTGCCTCATTGAAGCTGTTTGTGAGGTCGTTGATGTCATTGTCCAGGAGGTTGAGTGCCGCGAACCGCCCCCCGAGCTGTGCCTGGAATGCCTCTTCTATCTCTGGGTCTTTTAACTTCTCCAGGTCAAACTTGATGCGTGGCTGCGCAGGTTGGTACTTTTTCTTCAATTTGATCTTCATTGTGAGCAGCACGAGATCGTGGTCGCTGCCTATATCAGCTCCGGGGTATGTCCTCGTCTTTGCTTTATTGATGCTTGATTTGAAGCGCCGCGGAGTGAGGACAAAGTCGATCTGGTTGTGAGTCATTCCGTTCGGCGCATGCCAGGTTGTTCTTCTTGACAGTTTGTGGGGGTAAAGGGTGTTGGCAATGGTGAGCTTTTGGGTGCAGGCAAACTCCAGAAGGCGAAGTCCCGTGTCGTTAGTTTCCCCTGTGCCGTATTGACCCACTGTTCCAGCCCAGTCTTTGTAGGCATCTGGGCCGACTTTGGCGTTGAAGTCCCCCTGAACTATGATGATGTCTTTCTTGGGGGCTTTTCTGATGGTGTCTTCTACTTTCTCGTAGAATTCTTCCACCGCCTGATCTTCGTGGCTGGTAGTTGGAGCATACACCTGTATGATGTTGATGTTCTTTGGTTTGGCTGACACACGAATGCTGATGATTCTGCTGTTAACAGGTGTGCAGCTCAAGATGCATCCAGTGATTTCTTTGCGTACGATGAAAGCTACGCCTTTTTCATGTAGTGACTCTTCGCCACTGTACCACATCTTGTGTCCTTCCTCTGTGATTGCTTCTCCAAAGCCTGTCCATCTTACTTCCGACATACCCACAATGTCCCATTGGTAACGTCTCAGCTCGTGCTCTAGTTCTTTTACTTTGCCGCACTGATGGAGTGTACGAACATTCCAGGTTCCAATGGTAATTTTCTCAGTTGGCAGCTTGTATGATGTCTTTGCCCCAGTAGCTGACTTTTCACTTCCACCCTGGTGCTTGTCAGTGGGAAGCGCGGTCGTTGGTAACCCGGGCCCCGGCCGATCCGGTATGTTGCTGGCTATGGTTGTATCTCTCATGACTTTTCTGTGGGCTTAGGTTAATCCTTGGTGGCGCCAATCCCCTCTCCAAGTCTCCTACTGTGACAGGTAGTACTGGGCTACAGCTTTACCAGTAGCAGACCATTTGTCTGACCTGACCGTGACCGTGTCACTCTAGTAACATCGATTTGTCAGAAGATCTGGGAGACAAAACAGTGGCCCACAGAATGGACTCAATCACTCATCATCCCCCTGCCCAAAAAGGGAAATCTACGCCAATGCCAGAACTACAGAACAATAAGTCTCATTAGCCACACCAGTAAAATCATGCTCAGAGTCATCTTGAATCGACTGAAGAAAGAGGCGGAAGAACACCTGGCGGAAGAACAAGCTGGATTCAGGGCAGGCAGAAGCACAGTAGAACAGATCTTCACCTGCCGGATACTGATGGAGAAACATCTGCAACATCAGAGAGACCTGTTCCACAACTTCATTGACTTTAGGAAAGCGTTTGACAGGGTGTGGCACAAGGGTCTGTGGCAAGTGCTCAGAAAGTTTGGCATAGAGGAGGGTCTCGTCCAAACCATCCAGGCGCTGCAATAACACCGCCAGCAGCGCAGTCCTCCTCAACAACCAGATAGGGGACTACTTCAAGACCACAGTTGGAGTCCGTCAAGGCTGCCTGCTATCTCCCGTACTGTTCAATCTCTTCCTGGAAAATCATGCGTGAAACCCTCCATGACTTCCACTCCACTGTCTCCATCGGAGGAAGAATCATCAATAATCTGAGGTTCGCAGATGACATCGACCTGATGGGAGGCAGCAACGAAGAACTACAAGACCTGACAAAGAGACTGGAAGAAAGGGCAGGTGCATATGGAATGGAAGTGAGCACAGAAAAAAGCAAAGTCCTGGTCAACAGCACAACCAACACCCATGCTGAAATCTACATGAACGGACAACAGCTTGAAGAAGTGGGCGCTTTCAAATACCTTGGCGCCACTCTCACCAAAGACGGTCGCTCTACAACAGAAATCAAGACCAGACTAGCGATCGCAACAGCAGCAATGGCAAAGCTAAACAAGATCTGGAAGAGCAGGGAGATCAGCTTTCCTACAAAGATGAAGCTGTACAAGTCCCTGGTGCTGTCCATCCTGCTGTATGGCTGCGAAAGCTGGACCATGACAGCAGAGACCACCAAGAGAATCCAGACGTTTGAAACTAAATGCTTCAGGCGCTTGCTCGGGATCTCTTGGCAAGACCGGAAGACAAACGACCTTGTGAGGAGCCAAATAACATCACTTGCAGGCCCCCAAGAACCCCTCTTGGCAACAGTCAAGAAGAGGAAGCTGTCGTGGTTCGGGCATGTCATACGCCACAATTCACTGCCCAAAACAGTCATCCAGGGCACGCTGGAAGGCGGCAGACGAAGGGGACGACAAGCCAAATGCTGGATGGACAACATCAAAGAATGGACCAGGATGGATGGCCCTACGCTGATGCGACAGGCAGAGGACAGGGCCGGATGGCGGTGCCTGGCTTCGAGAGTGTCTCTCATCTCTCCTCTACGCCCATCATGGGCAAGAGAATGATGATGATGATGATGAGTGTATTCATACATGAAAATATTGAAAATGTTCCTGAAATTGACAGCGCCTCATTATCTGATTGAAAAATTCTGAGTGACATAGTCGTTACACCATTAGCAGTAAAAGAAAATTAAGTAAATTGGAGGTCACTAAAGCTTTTGGTCCAGATGGTTTAGTTATGTGAAGCATTAGCAGTACCTTTGTGTGTGTTATTTAATAAATCAATAAGCGAAGGAGTGGCACCCACTGATTGGAGGTTTGCAACTGTAACTGCTATATTTAAAAAAGGCACCAAGTCTGACCCAGGAAATTATCGCCCTGTAAGTTTGACTTGTATCCCTTGCAAGGTGCTTGAGTCATTTGTGAGGGATGCAATATTTAACCATATGAATGACTTTTTCTCATATTCAGATTGTCAACATGGGTTTCGACAGGGTAAATCTTGTATGACACAACTTTTAGAATTAATGGAAGATTTTACAGGCATGATCGATGATGGGCTTGCTTTTGATGTAATTTACTTGGATTTTAGAAAAGCCTTTGATTCTGTGCCCCACTACCGATTGTTGAAAAAAATTAGGTTATGGTATAAATGGGAATGTATACAATTGGATTAAGAGTTTTCTTTTTAATCGAGTACAAAGGGTGAGAGTTGGTAAAATTGTTCCTCAAGTATAGATGTTTTAAGCGGTATTCTGCAAGGAAGTATTCTTGGACCTATTCTGTTCACAGTTTTTATAAATGACCTGCCAGAATGTGTAATTAGTACATGTAAAATATTTGCAGATGACACGAAAATATATGATTCTGTAAGTAACCATCTTAAGTTACAAGATGATATTGATAATCTAATTAAGTGGAGTGAAACATGGAATTTATATTTTAATCCAGGTAAATGCAAAGTTATACATTATGGAAAAAATAATCCGGAATATACATATACTATGAAATACAATGATGCTGTCTCAAATATTGATTCCGTTTCAGAAGAGAAAGATCTTGGGGTAACGTTTGATAGCTGTCTGAAATTTGATAAGCACATAAACAGTGCGATGATGAAAGCTAATAAAATGCTTGGTATAATTAAACGGTCTTTTTCATATTTGGATCCTGAAGTTTTTACAATACTATATAAGTCATTAGTTAGACCCCACCTGGAGTATGGAAATGTGATATGGTGCTATTACTTAAAAAGGCAATCAGTGAGTATTGAGAGAGTGCAAAGAAGAGCCACCTTGTTAATTAAAAAGTTTAGACATATAACCTATGCAGATAGATTGCGATGGTTAAATTTACCATCGTTAAAGTTCCGACGAATAAGGGGAGACTTGATTGAGACTTACAAGCTATTTAAGGGACTTAACAGTACAAACTTTAACAGATTTTTTTTCAACTAACCTCTGATCAAATTACAAGAAATTCTGCTAACAAAATCCAAATTAAATATTGTCGCACTAATATTAGAACATTTTCCTTTAGTAACAGAGTGGCACCATATTGGAACAAACTACCTGCACACATTAAAAAAGCAAAAGATTTGAACACTTTTAAAATCCTTCTGGATACTAACGCAAAGTTAAATATTTTAACATTCAATTTTGATTGAAAGAATAGAGTAAAATAAATCCTGAGCATATGCATGCATTATGCAACCACTATTTATTTATATAAATAAGATGATTGGGACACTAAAAGCCGTGAGGCTATCTAAGTCCCAAGTGAACTGAACTGGACTGAAAAATAAACCGGCATAATCACAGGAGGAGTGGAGGTAGCTGGTTGCAAAGTCTTCTATCGTGCCCCAACGGTCCTCAAGACACCGAGATATGTAACGGGTCATAGTCACGACAGTTGGTATGCGCAGTAGGGATGTCACTGACGTCCGACCGGAGTCGGCGCGCTTAAAATGTCTTAGTGCCAGGGTATCTGGCTTTGTTGTCCAGATGGTTCCTGTCATAGTTGTTCTTGGAGAAAATTAAAAGATTTTGTGTTGTTTTAATTTACAAGCTGGGACTGCTAAAGTCATATTGTTCTTTTGAAGGTGATTATCCACAGGTTTTCTGGTGTTGAATCCCACAAAAATTAAATGGAGAGGGGGTAATGGAAGTGGAGGGGGGGGGGGCATAGTCAGTCCCTCAACCACCATGTGGAAAAATGTCAAACGCACTTCTCCCTCTTCTCCTTCTTGTTCTTCTTCTTCTTCCACAGGCGAAAACACACAAGGAGGAAAAAAGGGATACAAAAATTAAATGAACAAATCAAAAACACAGCCTCGGGCAGCAGGAAGAATTGTCGCTGCGTATGGAGTTGCTGGCAGGCACACATTTTGGGACCCATATAATAAATGGAACCATAGCATAGCCCTGGAAACAGCGTTGACCCATGTCCTGACAGGCTAGCAAAGCCCCACACTGTACCCATTGACATACAAACATATTGGTGACCGTACGTAACTGAAGGCAAATTCAAATCAGGAAAAAGGGAGAGGGGAAAGTAAAGTTAGCTTCAGATTTTGTGTATGAGTGACTCTACATGGGATGCAGATACTGCATTATATCTGCATCTGGGGTCACATTTCACTCCACAACAGTACCTGACAAGAGAGAGAGAGAGAGAGAGAGAGAGAGAGAGAGAGAGTTTGCGGTCGTCGGTTCTGCAGAAGTGAACAAGGTGGACAGGGAAGGTACATGCGGTGGGCTCAATGTCTCTCTGGATCTGGGAACAGATAACATATACTGGCTATCTGTGAAGATCGATTTGTAATAAAACTTTAAGAAATCCGCGAGGCATGCCTTTCATCTCCTGCACAGCAGTACAGTCAACTCCAAGCTGCAGGTCAGCATGTCATCCACATTGGAATTTCCGTCCCATCTCAGTCTGGCACATCCACCTCGCGTCTCTACATATCTGACTAATGTCTAGTATGCGGTCCTTCTCTCCTTTTGCATTGACTTCCACAGTCCTTCTGAGATAGCCCAGGATCCTGTCTGTGCTATTGGTAATGGTGTGGGTGTGGAACTCCCAAGGCACATTACCTAACAGGGTAATGTCAAAATTCTTAGTGGCATGCCTTCTGAAGTGGTTAGCCATAAAGAACATATGTTTCGTGGTATGTCTTTTTACATTTGGTTGCCCTCAGGACTCTACTTGCCAGGATGGGACACTCATGATGTCCTAGTCGTCTTCCCATGCTTCCAGCTTCTGAAATCTTCTCGAAGCATGTTCTGGTTTTTGTCAGATGTGTCAGGGTGGTGGCAAATCGTGTCATCTGCGAAAAGCACTGCTGGGATAAATCTGGCTGGGAAAGTCTTGAAGTGGCTGGACGTGAGGAACGTATGTTGTATGTCTTTTTGTGCTTGACTGGTCTGAGTATTTGACACTTGCCTGAATAGATGCACATATCCCAACTGTCTTCTCGTGCTTTCAGCTTCAGGGGATCTTCTCGAAGCATGTTCCAATCAGATGAGAGAAGGCGCTGGCAAGTAGTGTCAAAAGTCTTGAGCTGGATTCAGTCTGGCTTGAAAGGTCGTTAATGATGAGGAGGAACACCTAATTCAGGACCAAGAACGGAGCCAAGAAGAATTTCTGAATCCATTGCAATGAAAATCGACTTTACTTCATCAATGACTACTGCTTGCTGTCAGTCTTTAAGGAAGTCTCTGTCCAGGCATTGATCCTACCCATGACCCCAAAATACGAAAAATGTGACAGGGGGCTGTGGCTAACCTTATTAAAAGCCATCTGGAAGTCTATCAGGATTAGTTCAATCTGCCTCCTTGCCTGAAGATCACTGGTCAGCTCTTCGGCCAAGCCTAATAGCTGGGTTTCACAGGACCCCACTCGCCGAACACCATGTTGTTGTGGAACGATGACATCATTATTTTCTGCAGGATGCATGATGCGACTGACAGTGATATGTCCCATGGCTTTACTACATGTTTATTTCCATACATATTAATTTATTTCTGCATGAAGAAGACCAATAGGTTGAAGGTCGTTACTTCAATGTTCATCATGTTCTGTTAGTGTGCAATACTTCAACTTTTGGCTTCCACATGCAGTCACTACATTTTGAAACTTACTGTATTCAGACCGATACCTTTCGTTGTGTTTCCTCTTGTGCATGGAAAAGACCTCACCAACCCTTCAAACTATCATCCAATATCTCTGACTAGCTGCCTCTGTAAGCTAATGGAAAAGTTGGTCAACTCCCGACTGATGTGCAAGCTGGAAACCGATTGCCTTTTAGCCAGTGAACAGAGCGGGTCCCGGAAGTACCACTCGACAGTTGACCATTTAGTCCGTCTAGAAACCACCATCCGCAACGCCTTCATCAATAAACAGCATGTGGTTGCTGTCTTTTTTATCTGGAAAAAGTGTACGACACCACTTGGAAATCTGGAATTCTCACAGATCTTCAAAAACTTGGTTTTCGTGGTCATCTGCCTTTATTTATTGAAAACTTTCTGGCTGATCGGCAGTTCCAAGTCCGTATTGGCACCACACTCTCTGTCATCCATGGGCAGGAGTTGGGTGTACCTCAAGGGAGCATTCTTTCACCTGCCCTCTTCAGTATAAAAATCAACGACATTGTCAAATCAGTAAACCAGGGTTCTGAGTCCTCTCTCTTTGTTGACGACTTCACACTGTCGCAGTTGGAGCCTCTTACACCAGTGTACAGCGTCAGCTTCAGCTTTGTATCAATATGATTCAACAGTGGGCCGAGGAAAACGGGTTTACCTTTTCAAGCACCAAAACTCAGTCAATCCATTTTCACAATTTTCGTCAGTTCTTTGCTGATCCTAAAATTCGTCTGGATAAGTCCACCATTCCAGCTGTGAAAGAAGCCAAATTTCTGGGTGTTATTTTTGATCAAAAACTGAACTTTAAAAGTCATATCCAACACTTGAAAACTGCATGTCAGAAAGCACTGAATATTCTGCGAGTTGTGACACACACAGATTGGGGCGCTGACAAGAAAACTCTCCTCCATCTTTACAGGGCTCTGATCCGCTCTAAACTGGACTATGGGTGTGTGTAGGTACGGCTCGGCCAGACCATCCTACCTGAAAAGTCTAGATCCTATCCCCTATCAAGGTCTGCGATTGTGTCTGGGTGCGTTCCGCACCACCCCTGTTTATAGCCTATATGCTGAGGCAGGAGAACCGTCCCTCTCAAATCGTTGATTGAAACTTGCCTTGAACTACTGTCTGAATCTCTCTTCTGAACCTCAAAACCCTGCATATGACTGTGTTTTTTTACCCCAAGCTCTGTCGATGACCATCCCAGTTCCATTCCACCCATGGGAATTCGAATTCTTCCCCATTTGAACAAAGCATATAATAGACCTTGGAGTAGTTTGTGATTATTTTTCCAAGTTTCCTGATGACCCACCATAGACTTTCTTCACTCCAGAGATCCGGTTTGATTTAGCCTCGTACCGTAAAGATTCCACTAGTTCCTTGGCATACAAGTCCCTTTTTGCCGAACTGTGTTCGAAGTTTCCGTCCTTCAAAATAATTTTCACTGACGGTTCCGGATCTGAGGAAGGAGTTGCTTCTACTGTGTTTTGTGCAACAGATCCGCCTCAAAGATATTCTGAACACATTCCGACAGTCACCTCCATCTACACTGTTGAGCTGACAGCCTTGGTCCTGGCTCTTAAATTGGTCTGTAAATCCAAACATAAAGATTTCTTCATTTTGTCAGACTCCCTTTCTGCTTTGGAGGCCATTGCCGGCTGTAATCTGAAGCACCCTCAGCTGCTGAAAGTTTTTTTTAACTGTACACCTCTCTGAAATCAGATGGATACAACATAGTTTGTGCTTGGGTTCCCAGCTATGTGGGCATTCGAGGCAACGAGGTGGTTGATCAACTTGCCAAGATTGCCACAGAGAAAAAGTTAAGAAGGTTTGTCTATCCCTAACACTGATCTGATATCCAAAACACAGGCTTATGTCAAAAAACCTCTGGCAAGAGGAATGGAAACTTGCAGACGGATAACAAATTGTACAAAATCCGTCCAAACCTGAATGAGTTTTTACCATGTTCCCAAGGTGGCCGTAAAGACGAAACAGTCTTGTGCCGTTTGCATACAGGCCACTCGTTTTACACCCATTCTCATCTTTTAAAAGGCGAAGAAGCTCCGTGGTGCATCCCATGTCATGTTCCACTCACAGTGAGACATATTATTTTAGAGTTTTGGGATTTGGACGATGTGAGACATAAGCACTTTATAGCAGACTGCATGAAAACTTTGTTCAGAGATGTCCCACCTGACGTGATCTTTGAATTTCTGAAAGAGATTAACATTTTTCATCTGATCAAAGATCTTACAGAAGAAAGATTTTTAATGAAGTTTTCTGGTGCGTTTTTTAGAAAGTGTATTTTAAAGAGATATGTGAATGTTTTTTGTGGGTTTTTTTTTTTGTGATGACTTGTGAGTTGACTTCAACGTGGTGACAGCCTTGATATGGCCCTTTGCGGTCGGGTGGGCTATAAGCATCATTACCATACCTTACCTGACTTCTTCTTCATTTGTTTAAGACCTTCAAGCATAGATCTAAGTATGCTTTTTTTCTAACTTGATGATATATGACTCACTTTCGCAAACTTATTTCTTTATAATATTCTTCCATTCCCCTTTTCTATCCTACACTGGCCACCTTTTTTTGTTGTTGTTGTTTTGTTTTGTTTTGTTTTGTTTGTGTGTGCATAAGTTATTGGATCAATGCAGCACCTAAGGCGGTCATCTCCCCCGCCCCCCCCCCCCCCCCCTCCTCCAACCAGTCTCTTACACACCATGCATAGGGGAGCGTGCCGGTGTTCCCCGGGTTCTATGTTCCCCAGTAGCGCTGTTCCCCGTGTCTCTGTTCCCCAGTGTCGATGTTCCCCGACCGAAAAAGTGTGCCGCTGTTCCCGTACCGGTGTTCCCCAGGTTCTCTGTTCCCCAAACCGATTTCATGCACGTTAGCGCCAGTACGGGCCCTACTGTACAAGGAGAGGTTGCGCCGGGCACATCCCAAGGTAAACAAAATAATAGGGAAAAAAAATGCACATCCCCCCCCCCCTCCCCTCCCCACCGAGAGAGCGAGAGAGAGAGAGAGAGAAGCGAGAGAGAGAGAGAGAGTTGCACGTGCCCCACGCGTGTCAACTCAGGTTGTTCCCATTTCAACCGCGACATTGGAAGTGTCATCGCGCTTCTGTCGTCTGCGAAGCGTGTCACTCCACCCCCAGGGCGCATTCCCCCGGGCACCGTTCCAACGGATAGGGGGTGAGGGCGGTGGGGGAGGGGGGGGAAGGGCAATTTCGCTGTGAGTTTTCTTGGTCAAATCAGTAAGAAAAACGGAATATTTCGATCGTGTATGATTCTAGAACGGAAAGCATGAATTTGTGACGCCAGAAAAGGGTTTTGACAGTGATGGGCTTCTTTTTAAAGCTTTGAACTCCTATCCCTTTATATCACACTTTGCGTGAGCTACACCTTTTCTTTCGCAACGGGCCATTCACTTTTAGCCTGTCTACACAGACCCGATGGGGTCATGCAAGTGCTGACCTGCTGATTCCAGCGCTGTCCAGTCGGCATGAAACCCCTCTTCTACGGCCCTCCTGCTCCACCCCCAATACCCTGACCCTCCTACCCCGCCCTCCCACTGCCTCGCCTATAGCAATGAAACAACAGTAACAACGTTTAAGTCAGCAAAACTCACCAACACCACCAACGGCAAAAACTTGGGGAACAGCGGGCCTGGGGAACACCGGGACCGGGGATTTGCGGGAATGGGGAACAGCGGGATCGCCACAGGCTGGGGAACAACGAAACTGGGGAACTTAGGGACTGAATTTCGATTTTTTCTTGAGGGGAACACCGGGACTGGGGAATATAGAGACTGGGGAACAAAGAACCTGGGGAACAGCGGCATGTTCTCTTACAAATGGACATATTTTTGCTGATTTCAGTGTTTTGGCGTTTGATACAAAGTGTCTGGGTTACACAGGCCACCTTGCAAGTCGTTGGATTCTGATGTTTTCCAAGGCAATTTTAGAAAAGCCACAAAACTGTAGACAGTGCTCTATCTTCGATGCCGTGAGTGGATTGCCACAATTGCTAAAGGTTTGAAAATTCGGCTTGCTCCTAGATCACAGTCGGCGGCATGAAAATGACAATGTATGAAAGAGGAATAGTCAGGACAGATCAAAAGCAGAGAAAAGATGGGGAGAGAGATGGAGTGGGAATGGGGTGGATGGGAGAAGCGTAATTAGTGAACTGGATCTGGTAAACAGAAAGGGAGGGGGAGGGTGGAGGGGAGGGGGGCACACACGCTGGGGTCTGTCTCTTTGTCAGCATGACCTGGGCCTGGAACTCATCTGTGACAGCAAATCATCAGAGGATGTTCCAGTTTCAAAGATTTTCACGGGGCTTGGTGCCCAACAAGGCGATACAGTAGGCCGAGTACAGGTCTGTATTTTACAAGTTTTCTTGGGTTTAGGGCCCAAGGACTGTTGATACGAAATAGACATAACCTTCTGGAATGCCGTTTGATCAACAACTATATCTGGAGGAAGAACCATTTCATTTCCTTGACTTTTTCTTCGAAACCCGAGTTGTTGGAACACAGTGTGCAAAGTAAAAAATAGAATAAAAACTGAAAGGAGTGCTGGTTTTGGAGCTGGGGTGATGGAAGGGCTGTTGTCGAAAAAGGCGTGTGGGTTAGTTCGCATGCTGTGAATGAAGTGGAGAGTGCTGTATGTGTGATTGAGACAGTCATCAAGGAACGTGATGCATTTGTCACAAGAACTTCAACGCCTGACAGAACATTTTTTTACATACCTGATGAAGTCCTGAAGATGAGCAATGTCCATGGTAGTGGCACCAAGGCCATTGTCGATGTATTGTATGTAGAATTCTGGAAATGGGGCCATGGTATTGTACCTGGAAGTTGTTTTCAAAATATCCCATGAAGAGACGTGCACAGCTTGGGCCCACTGATTGTTCCGACTGCGACGCTACTGATCTGCTGGAATGTGTCATTTTGAAAGGTTTTACCTGTGAGAACACGTTTGGCGAGGCATATCAGAATCAGTGGTGTTGATGGAAATGGGTCTTCCCTTTGGTCAAAATAACAGTTCGAAGGCCTTCGGCCATTTGTATCAAGAGTGAGCAAAAGGCTAGATTGAAAGTTAATTTGAAAGTTGGAATTCTGATTCAGGGCATCAATCAGATTGAGAGCGTGAGTGGTGTCTTTGACGAATGTGGGCAAGTTTTGAACAAACGGCTGCTTGAGATTGTCAAGATACTCAGAAATATTAAGTGGGACAACTGCGGGCAGATACAGGTTAACCAGGGAGATGTACAAAATATCGTGTTAATTGTTACTAATTCTTGCTGACCTGCGCGTGTGACTAAAATGTTGGTTGTCTGCCATGAGCATGCCCAGACAGGGAGTCATCGCATATGAATCAGACATAAAGGAAGAGAGACAAAGGCAACGAGATGTAGTGGAGAGAGGTTTCTGTACGGTACTTTGCTCTGGCGAATTTTGTGTGCTCAGAAGTAGAAGTCTGCTTCCAAAGGGCGCATTATTTTCGGCAACACTAAATTTTAAACAGACAAACAAACAAAACAAGAAAAAGGATCATTTTCAGATCTTGTTAATGTATATTGGTCTAGATTTTTCACTTCAGCAAATGTCTGCCCAACCTTAAGTAAAGTTCCAAGCGATGTGATGGTGGATCTTGGGGATGCGATAGCCATGATAACTTGATTTGTTTGTCAACTTTTGTCTGCTGATGTAACCTCTCTTGACCATACAGGTGTTTTTGTGTTGTTGTTTTTTTTTTTTTTTTTTGGGGGGGGGGGGGGGGGGGAGGAGGTGGGGGTCATGTGACCCTGGTATGTACACAGACGCATAGTTTTGCACTCACAGACCTCCTGTGCATTTCAATTGTTAAAAAAATAAAAATTAAAAAAAAAAAGGGGGGGGGAGCAAATGGAGCCAAAATGCAACCATTTACAAAAATCATAACTTTCTTTTAAGGTGTCTGATTGAGATACTTTCTGCACCATATAAATGCATTTTTTTATGGTGTTCATTTTTAGATCTAGTGATATATTTTCACCCACGTCCCTTGGTTTAGCACTGTGAATGTTCAGTAGATTGTAGAAACCAGACTCTCTAGGTTTGGCTTTGATGAGAACTTTTGCTGTGGAAGATAGATAGCCTTTGATGATGAGACCCTTAACCTTCGCCGGACGGTGTGGGTCCATGTGGACCCAGAAGGGTCTTTAAATGCCAATATCTCGTATATTTATAGATATTTTTCAATGAAATTTTAGATATGCTCCAAACACACAAATTCTCTCCTTGTCCTAAAATTTCGAAAATATA
Source organism: Conus ventricosus (assembly GCA_018398815.1). NCBI lineage: Eukaryota > Metazoa > Mollusca > Gastropoda > Neogastropoda > Conidae > Conus > Conus ventricosus. Next base: position 69,940,486 of record CM031595.1, on the reverse strand, counting down.
GGTCAAAATTTCAAAAGGTAATTAAAGGTGACATTTTATATAGTCATTGATGACGGTGTGGGTCCGTGTGGACCCATGGCCCGCAAAGATGGAAAACTCTCCGCGGACATGGGTCCACGTGGACCACACCGTCTTCCGTGTATAGTCAAAAGCACCGTCCGGCGAAGGTGCTTTTGACTATACACGGAAGACGGTGTGGGTCCATGTGGACCCATGTCTGCGGAGAGTTTTCCCTCTTTGCGAGCCATGGGTCCACACGGACCCACACCGTCTTCCGTGTATAGTCAAAAGCACCGTCCGGCGAAGGTTAATGGCAGTAGAGATTCTTTTCATGTCTTCAAATAGGGCAGATTTCTCCAGCTTTTGACAGCTGGTGATGTCGTCCAGTTGCCTAAGGGTTTCCTTCAAGTACAGATCTCTGTCCAGTGCAATCACAGCTCCACTTTTACCTGCTTTTTGAAAGCCATGTTTGACAAAAAAAGTAGTTTTTGTTTAAAACACTAGATGACAGCCGGATCTGAACAGCTAAAAACAATACCAAAGAAATGGTGCAAACACTGATCTCAGGGGATCGAAAACAGCAACATTTTGAATCATAGGCTCTTAAAAGGCAGTTCCAGTTCCTTTTATAATATAACCCAGAGTCAAAAGGCCCCAAAATACACATTCCCGCAGTGTTGGCCATGACATCTGAGAAACACTCTTAGTGATACATCCATTAAATGGATTAAACTTGATTGTGCGGTTCCAGTCTTCCATTTGCACACTTAACTTTGGTCAGCTATCACCAACACCAGTCTTCGTGGAAAAATCCAACAAATATGTAACTGTAATAAGACTTCAGCCTATGTTCTCCCAGCCCACAAGTCTCTCATGCTTACCACAATGCCTGGCTGATTATTATTATTGTTTTCTTTTTAATGAACAGCGAATAAGTCACCATTGATTTAAAGTTATTCTATGTGAAACAAAAACACATGATGTCGACAAATTATAGTCAAATTGTGCAATAACAAAATGATATTTGAATATGTGGATAACAAACAGAATAAATTTGTAGAAATATTGAATGACTAAGTGGAGTCTAATAAGCAAGGGGCGGCTCAGCTACTAACAAATTCTGATGCTACAAATCCAAGAGAAGTCCCCACAATGTTCAAAAACAGATATCACATGCATTTCTGTTTTAGCTTTGTCCTTTGTGTAAAGGTTACACAGCTGCATTTTGATGATAATTTTGAAACTGTGTAAGAATTCACTTAGATTCCTGTCACAGTTAACAGTGATCTGCAAGAACAATTTAGCCAGCATCAAGAGTATTTTACCATCCTCTCAACGAGGGGTGCTTCAATGTCATGTTCTTCCTGTTAAATCCAATACATTCTAAACAGAGACAGAAAATAAGCTGTGGACATTATAATTGTTGTCCATATTGAAACTGTCTGGATATCAGACACACAAATAACTATAATTGTGTTCATCACACTTCACAGTCATCAGAGGGAATCAGACAATAAGTATTATTTCTTTTTTTTAATCTTTATTTGGAACATGTCATTGCTTCTTTAGAGATTCTTAGAACCAAGTAAATTAAAATGCATATATACTCACACATTCTGTTGTTTTTTTTTCCATTTCCATACTTTTCATTTCAATTTTCATTGGACTTTATTTACAAACATGATTCATGATTTTATCTCGTTCCTGCACTCTTTGGCAATAATTGAAATTCTGTCCATTTTCTATTTTTGTCCACCTCTGTTATCTAATCAAATCTTGAGTGTCTGTCTATCCAAGTCCAAGGTGGAGAATATGGTAGACGATTCATTTAATACCTTCACTACCATCCTGCACTATTATGCAAAATTATCCCTGGTGAAATGTAATAAGTCTCTAAAACAACAATTAGCATTCTTTGTAAGACTGCTGTTTCTCTTTCAAATCTGCATTTTCTTTACATTGAAAAAAAGATGAAAGGAAGACGACGTGGACAGGCACAAAAACAAAAAAAAGGAGGGGGGTGCAGGTTGGGGGGGGGGGGGGGGGGGGGAAGTAAAAATGTTCATGTACACTATCACTTACGATGTCTTGCCACCAAAAGATGGACACAAAAAAAGGAAATGTTCTGAAAAGTAAACTAACTTTTAACCCTTTATATTCATAACAAACAGTGTCAATGAATATTCAGTGATAGGAAGATGATAACTTTCTGTTTGTTTATTTTTGACACTTAAATGCCATGCAGAATCTCAACAGAGATCGTAGATTGTATACCAAAAATCCTCTACTCTGCTGTCATTTTATAACTTTATTAACTCTGCTGTCATTTTATAACTTTATTAGCTTACGAATACATCCGTCACTGTGTCCATTTTTGGCATATAATTCTCTTAGGTGAATCAAATTGACACTGGAAAATGTTTCACTCCAGCTTCAACCTTTCACATTAACTCTTTCCCTAATAAAATGCCTTCCCACATTAATCATTATCATGTGGATACAAACTATATGCACAGAATACAGCTGAGCAGTTTAGTTACGCCATTCTCAGAAGGTAATGGATGACAACCCATTAAGACCATTAATGGCATTTTTTTGGTCATCAGGTGTATCTTCTCTATTAATAGTAATACATCATTCAAAAGAGAAAAGATTGAAATGATAATAGAATCAGTATTTAATTTAGACAGTACAAGACTTATCTCAAAAGTTGTAATTGGTAAGTATGTTATGCAGAGTGAAACTAAGATACTGAGGTAAGCTGGATATCCTCTTCTTCTTCTTCCTAAAACACTGGTTCACTCAAAAAATGAGTAGGTCACCAGCGCGCATGTTAAAAAGTAAAATATAATAAAATAACATAAAACAGTGCGACTCAGACTGTTGGCCCCTGGAGCAAATTTGGCAACAAGGGGGTCGCACTCGATATTCAAGAAGTTAAAAGCAATGGCCAAACTCAGGCCCAGGCAATAGTAAAACATCTGGGGAAGTAAAAATAGAAACTTATCAATATGCAGATCTCAAGACTGTCGAATCAATTTGTTTTTTAAAAGAGATTGCATTTGTGGCAATCTTGATGGCACCCGGCAGTGAGTTCCACAGCCGTACAGAACTGGGATAAAAAGAATGTAAGTGGCTGTCAATATTTGATGCAGGTATGGTATAACATTGACCGCGACTCCTGGTGCTACTTTTATTCAATACTAGTTGTTCCATTGGAATATCAATTACTTTAGCTCTGCCTTTGAAGAAGATGTTAAGTTTGATAAAAGCTCTTCTCTCTTCTAAGGGTTTCCATTCTAATTTCCTCATGTTCTTCCTAGTATTCCCCTTTTCTCTGATGTGGTTCCCTGTTACGAACCGTGCTGCTCTCTTCTGAATCTTTTCGAGGTTATCAATATCCTTTAGATGGTAAGGATCCCAAACTGAGCAACCATATTCCAGTACTGGTCTAACCAGTGTTTTGTAGCAGTTGTCTTTAACCTTTTGGGGGCAGTCATTGATATTCCTGTATAAGAAAGCTAAGATGTTATTTGCTTTCTTACATACTAAATTGTAATGTTCTTTCCATTTGAGACGATTATCTATAATCACGCCTAAATATTTTGCAGCATTAGTTTCTTTAAGAATAGTATTATGGATGGAATAATCTGATCTAATTGGTGAGCGTTTGTTACATACATACAATACGCAACACTTGGCACTTTTGGGGATGAAATTCCATTTTCCAAGTTCTTTCCCACTCTTGTAAAGCGTTTAGATCTTCTTGTAGAATGCGTGTATCATTCTTGCTTCTAATTGTTCTATATACTAAACTGTCATCTGCAAAAAGCCTTATAGTAGTTCCAGGAGAGAGATTTCTACTTATATCATTTATGTAGAATAACATAAAAAAAATTCCATTTACAACATTTTTCATGCTTTCCCCTTGATATTTTTATTTAAATTATATACTGTGTGTACTCTCCTCCCCTCCCCCACCTTCAACCCTGCGCTGTTCAGCATTTTTATGGAAAATGCGCTACAGAAATAACTTTTTTTTTTTTGCACCGAAATGTAATGTCGTCCACATGTCAAAAAATCAAACGAGAAGTGATGCTGGCTGGTTGCGTTAATGTCGCAAATGGTAATGAAAACGTATCTTCAACATTTCCTGGAAGTGACGTGACTAAGCGTGCTTTTCTTTTCAAAATACCATTGGTGATCGTAAGAAATAAGGACCATTGTATAGACTCTATGTTGCATCATGTACCAAGTATTTGTGATTTGAAAAGCAAAATTTACATTTCTTTTTCTTTTTGTGGAGGGGAGGGGTCCTTTTGTCATGAATGATCACTGATGGCAGTTAGAGGAAAAAAGTGAAGGCAAAGATTTCGTCTCATTTTTTGACAACGTCAAGATTGTTAGACCACCAACAAAACTCCCTCTCACAATGTATGAAAGCCTATTTCATGTACATTAGGAACCTTATACCAGTATTTAGCACCACAAAAGTGTATTGAAATTAATAAAACAGAACATCAACATGTCAGTCAATCTTCATAACAACACATTTTCTTATCTTGTTTGAACAAATCTTAAATAAATGTTAGCAAACTGCCCCAAAACATGGACAAACATATCACAAGACAATCCACTTTTTGTCTGGTGATACGTTTGTCCACGTTTTTTGGGTGGTTCGCTAACATTTATTTAGGATTTGTTTAGATTCCTGCCTGCAGTCATCTCACTTTGCAACTAGGAGTAGATCTTGTTTGAGTGAAAATCAGTTTCAACCCATACCATACTACAAAGTCTGATAAATCATAAATGGAGAGTTTGCACAATTCTGATTCACTGCATTTATCTAGTTTTTGTAGAAAGCATAAACATTACCAACCATGTTTTAACCATTCTTTTTACAGTAGATTACAAAGGACAAAGTCCTGCGAAAGCAAACTGTATTTTTAAGTGTAATTTCAACACACTAAAACTACCTTCAAAATATTTTTTCTTGTTTTTGCTCATTCTTTCGGTGTACTTCCTTCTTACTTTGTTTAATCTCATAACTGATCAAACTCAAACTAATATCTTGCTCACAGTATCTCTCTCAGGAATATTAGAACTATATTAATATGTTTAATGGTATTGTTTCCAAATGTACTTAATAATCAACAAACAAAGTACTATATACCCAACTTTAGTTTGAATTTTCACATAAACATCACGTCCCATTGCCACAGTCACCTTTTGATAAAGACTGGAGTTTAAAATACAAACTGGAAAAAAAGTGTTAAAAATTACTGTGTCCACCTTTTTTTTTTTTTTTTTATACAATTTAACAATACAAAAACTCTAAAAAAAAATTGTCAATGAGAAAAAAAAAAGCTTTCATATTAAATGCTTGCAACACTCTAAACACAGAAATGTTAAATCTTGAGTTGTTCTTGATGAATAAAACTCATAAAGATGTCTGAATTCTATGACTGGACACAAACATACGTCTTCATCAGGAAACATCATCTGTACATGAAGGCAAGTCTTTACTATACCCACTGAAAAAAAAAGTATCATTACTGTCCTATAAGATGATGAGTATGAAGGCCACAGACTTTAAAAAAAAAGAAGTGAGGGTGGGGTTAGGGTCTGTGAAACTTTATGGGCCAAACAAATAAATCTAGAGAGTCAAACTTTTCATTTGAAATGCAGATCACGATAATGGACTCGACAAAGAAGACTGGGATCACTCTCGCTGGACGCATCTCTGAAAGTGTTGCCCAAATTTCCAGACCAACACTGCAGGTGTCTGCATCTCTTGGACCTGGTTGACAGTAAAGGTTGATGAAAGTAAAGTACAGCAGTGTCAAGCAGTCTCGGGCCAGAATGGAAATCCACAGCATCATCTTAACCATCCTCACTGATCAGCATGTTGAACTAGAACTAGGACTAAGGCTGCTGGCTGTGAATGGGTGGCCAGAATGAACAGTTTGGGAGTAATAAAGCTAATATCAGGATGAAACGGAGGAAAGAAAGCGGGGAAGAAGGTGTGGGTTGGGGGGTAGGGAGGCAATTGGTTGCAGGTCCAGATGATGAGACCACCCCAACCCTTTCCGTCACCACAAACATATTTGAAGATAGAACAATCCAGGTGATAGGGGGACAGTAGTGGAAATGATGTTGGATGGCAAGTTTCATACATGGGACGTCTTCTTCAAAATTACACACAGACATAAACAGTTCAATAATGATGCTTGGGAAAAAAAAAAGCAAATCTTTCATACTAACACATGCATTAACTTAAGGTATTCATGCAGGACACCTAAAGCAAGAAACCTAAAGAAAATAACACACGCATACACACACATTTAAAAAAAACATTAATTAATGTAATTTTCATGAACATCATCATTCCTCACCATTATTGTATTTGGTTTTATCTTGGCTAAAATACGATTGAAGAGATTTTACTAATCTTTAGTTTATCATGGACAGAATAAAAACTGCGTTAAAGATGATTTGTATCTAACTACAAGATACTGAACAATATGATAATAATGTTTTAAAGAAATAAAAGTTGATACCGGTTGCATCTCTGCATGAAAATGCCCCACATATAGCTTGACCCAAAGTTGAGAACTTTTCGTTTGGTACATGGAGTGCTTTTGTAATCTTGACCCCTTGCAAACTTGACAGCCAAACAGGACTTTGCTTTATCAAACAGGCATGAAGGTTACAGCTCATATACTTCAGCATTTGGTTTCGAAGCAAATCAACTTCATTTAAACATATATGCACTATATCTGAATGTAAATGAGTTCTTTTTCCAACCTGGTATGAAAAAGAACTCATTTACAATCAGATATAAGTTACCTGCTTTGCCCTGGTACAGCACCTGAATGTGATGGGGATGTAGGGTCTCGTATTGGCTCTATAATTTGTTTACAAAAAATAGTCCCTTTGACTTTGTCAGTTTGCATCTAAAAACTTACATCACCTGAAGTAACATACTAACCAAACAAACGTTTAAAAATTTGACAAAGATCCACTCAAACTTTTCTTCCTGACACAAATTACATCCTTGTGAGTGGAATTTATAACCAAAACTTTTACACATAAACAGTTAACACATCTACTTTTCAAGTCCTAAGTCACAACTTTACTTCTGTGCTTATAATGTTTTCAGTCATTACCATTTTCATCTCAGGCTTCTGCCATGTACACATCATATCAATCCATATTCATCTAAGACAACTTTCATCAATTTGAGATCCCAAACCAGTATTGTTTTCAACTTCATATCTGACAAACTGACAATGCAGTTTTTGAATTATTCAGAGTCAAAATCCATTCAACTTTCTCCAGAACAAAGATGCACATTACTTTTACTACACACACAGCACCGTTTTCACAATCTCCTGGACTTGGATACTCACTTTATTTTCACTACATCCTTTTTTCTTGGGCGACCTATAGGGGGTATATAAACCATCGTCAGGTTCTTCCTGTCGTCTGTACATACTGGTATCAACAATGATGCCATGTTTAGACTTTAAATGTGTCCGCAAAGACACACGCACGGTAAAGGACTGTCCACACTGATCACAAACATAAGGTTTCTCTCCTGTATGTTGACGCATATGAACCCTCATGGTATTACTCTTGGAGAATGAACGTGAACAAAATGAACATGTATAAGGCTTTTCACCTGTGTGACAACGTGTATGCCGCCGAAGCTGATCCGCACAGATGAACTTTTTCCCACACCAATCACACAGGTGATTCCGAGTTCTGATATGAAAAGTGTGTATATGCTTTTTGCGTTCTGAACTTAGTCTGAAAGCTTTTGAGCAAAGAGAACATTTGTACGGTAGTTCTCCAGTGTGTTTTCTCATATGATAAGCTAGTTTCGACTGATGTGGATATTCATTTGGGCAAAATGGACATTTATACAGAAACTTTTCTTCCAACAATCCTCCCACTTCCAGTTGCAGCTGCTGATGCTGTTCTTTGTGAAAAGTCAGTTGCACTTTACTGTAGAAAACAGCATAACAACCACTATAGGCACACAGGTGAGGTCTAACATGGTGGCTGCGCATCATATGTAGACTGAAGAGAGCTCCATGTATAAACTGCATGCCACATTTATCACATTTCCAGGGCGCTGTGACTTGGTGCTCTAGTATCTCATGCGTCTCACACACCCTGGCAAGGGCAAAGCTCATGCCACAAACACTGCACTGATGGCATTTTTCAATGCTTTTCTCCTCTGACAACAGTGACTCTCGGTCTGATGCAACAACAAAACCTTTAACTGCTGCAGACAGATGCTTGCTATCCAGGTGTTCTGATGATGACACAGAGCTGGGTTTCTGAAACAAAGAAAGGCAAAAAAGAAAAAAAAAGGCATTATATGTTTTACTATTTGTTGTCTGTCTTACTCTTTGTAGTTACATATGGACAGAAATATCAAATAAACTCAAGGATGTATTCAAGTATTTATATCTTATGTCTCTGACAATTTCAAAGAACAAATTAAAAGACTTTACAAACTGGAAAATGATTTTGAGAATGTTTCTTTAACCACTGAATTTCAAGGATGATTGTTATCTTCAGTAACACAGGGTTCATTCGTTGTGCAGAATCGCTTAATTTCAACTGCACAATTTCAAAACAAATGTTTTGTTACCATCTATTTGAAGATTGGATCATTTCATTTCCCTCATTTCGCTCTCAATTTTTGCATCCGATCTAGACTTGTTTTTTGAACAGGCTTTTGTGCTAAGATCCATTACAGACTTTACACATGTATGTCAGTGGTGTGTGTGTGTGTGTGTGTGTGTGTGTGTGTGTGTGTGTGTGTGTGTGTGTGTGTGTGTGAGAGAGACAGAGAGAGAGAGAGAGACAGAGAGAGAGAGAGTGTGTGTGTGTGTGTGTGCGTTTGTGTGTGTGTGCTCGTGAGTGTGTGTGCTCTTGAGTGCATGTGTGTGTGTGTTTGATAATTAAAAAAAGACAGATGGAACTAAATAATGATGTAGTCACATATTACTAGTCTAGATCAGAAGAACAGAGACTGATTCTAATTTAGTGTTCGTGGTTGAATGACCTGGTCTGACAAGCACACACATACAAAAACACAAACGCATGCACACATATACATGCAAGCACATCTGCATTTGAACGCCCTGATGTGGCCCTTTGCGGTCGGCTGGGCTATAAGCAACATTATCTTATCTTATCTGTATTTGAATGCAAATTTCCAATTGTCAAGCTTATCTCATGACTTTGACACAATTTCAATATAAATAGTACTGATGATCCTTAAGTATATACCACTGACACGAAAAGACAGCTACAGTTTACTGCATCTGTTTGCCCTCTATATAGAACACTGTGCTTAAAGTACAATGCTGTACAAACAAAATCAGAATTACATATACTCACCTCAGATTTAATTTGTGTGGAGGCAACAAGCATCATTCTGCTGACTTGTTGGCTGCTTTAAGGCAAGGGATTCAAACATGTAAACTTCTGGCCTCTCTCTCCATGGAACATGTATCAACCAAAAATTGAGTCATATTCTCACTGGAATTCCTCTCTGGAATATGTTGTAGTGTGAGCACTCTTCATGCCCAATGTCTGCAGCTGGAAAAGAAACAGTTTTGCAAGATTTAAATTACTGATAAGCCCAGACTTAAATTCTGAGTCGAGCAAAAGAGAACTTTGCAATGAGTGAATGACTCAAATCAGCATTTCTTTCTTATATTAAGTATATTGGAGGATACATGTGCGCTCGCTTTCAGGAAATTATGTAAAAACATATTCTCACAGTACCTTTGGTGGACTCCATTAAAAAACTGCACTTACCTACACTGTTAAACTATCAGATTTGACCCATCCCAACCCTACTCTCTAACTCACCCCTCTTCTTCTTCTTCTTCTTCTTCCTAAAATACTGGTTCACTCAAAAACGAGTAGGTCACCAGCGCGCATGTTAAAAAGTAAAATAAAATAACATAAAACATAAAACAGTGCAACTCAAGACTGTTGGCCCCTGGAGCAAATTTGGCAACAAGGGGTCGCACTCGATTCAAGAAGTTAAAAGCAATGGCCAAATTCAGGCCCAGGTAAAAGTAAAATATCTGGGGAAGTAAAAATAGAAAATCGTCAATATGCAGATCTCAAAACTGTCGAATCAACTTGTCCCCTAAATGAGACTGCACTTGTGGCAATCTTGATGGCACCCGGCAGTGAGTTCCACAGCCGTACAGAAATGAGATAAAAAGAATGTAAGTGGCTGTCAATATTTGATACAGGTATGGTATAACATTGACCGCCACTCCTGGTGCTACTTTTATTCAATACTAGTTGTTCCATTGGAATATCGATTACTTTAGCTCTGCCTTTGAAGAAGATGTTAAGTTTGATAAAAGCTCTTCTCTCTTCTAAGGGTTTCCATTCTAATTTCCTTATGTTCTTCCTAGTATTCCCCTTTTCTCTGATGTGGTTCCCTGTTACAAACCGTGCTGCTCTCTTCTGAATCTTTTCGAGGTTATCAATGTCCTTTAGATGGTAAGGATCCCAAACTGAGCAACCATATTCCAGTACTGGTCTAACCAGTGTTTTGTAGCAGTCGTCTTTAACCTTTTGGGGGCAGTCATTGATATTCCTGTATAAGAAAGCTAAGATGTTATTTGCTTTCTTACATACTAAATTGTAATGTTCTTTCCATTTGAGACGACTATCTATAATCACGCCTAAATATTTTGCAGCATTAGTTTCTTTAAGAATAGTATTATGGATAGAATAATCTGATCTAATTGGTGAGCGTTTGTTACATATACGCAACACTTGGCACTTTTGGGGATGAAATTCCATTTTACAAGTACTTTCCCACTCTTGTAAAGCGTTTAGATCTTCTTGTAGAATGCGTGTATCATTCTTGCTTCTGATTGTTCTATATACTAAGCTGTCATCTGCAAAAAGCCTTATAGTAGTTCCAGGAGAGAGATTTCTACTTATGTCATTTATATAAGAAGTTTGGTGTAGTTGCCTTCCCAATTTGAGGTAGGCCTGATTCTGCTGTGGCAGGATCATGCATTGCCTCCTTCTTCATGGAGGGACCAGTGCTGCACATAGTAACAAAACCCACCATCTCCCCCTTTACCCAACCTCTCTCTCTCTCTTCTTCTTTTTTCCGTTCTTTTACTTTTTCTGTTTTTCTTTCTTTAGCACCAGGATGACAGTTGCCTACCCCCAAATACAGATAAATCTTCACAATGATGAAGTTGGCTGTCTCAACAAAGAGTTGATAGCTGAACATACCTGCCATCCTGAATATTAGTATTGTAAGTATGTGAAAATCTCTTGTCAGAAGAATGAATTTGTGATTTTCAAATATGTGAGCTGGGAGGCTATATTCCAAGAGTTTATTACTAAGTTTATTATAAGGTTCACCCACCTTCATAAGATCAATCAAATAGGGCCAGATGATAAGCAACTGAAACAAATCATGAGGAGCAGCATTTCAGAACAGCCTGTGACATGATGCGGCCAAGCTCATACATGCATTATAGGTTTCGAGCCGTTGGCGTCACACGCAATGATTTATGGGATGGCCCGTCATATTGGGGCGCAGGAAGTAAGACAGCGAGTGATAAACACAGTGAAACGCTGTTGTGTTATCACCTGATGGTGACAGGCGGGAGCTAGGCTAAGGCATGAGCCTGCGTTCACAGTCATTTGATCCTCCAAAGTAATATTGGCCTGCTAGGTGATATAAAGGTACTTGAGAGCGGCAGAGCTTTTCTGGGCGAAGGCAAAGCCCTTTTCATTAGCACATTCACCGACTCCCACTCCTCTCCCATAAGTTTTGTTACTTTTCACTTGCCTATGGTTGCCAACTTGAAGTCGCAAACATAAATAACCATGAATTTTGCACCTAATATTACGAATGGGAGAGTAGAAGGGATGGAATGGGGATGGAGGCTGCTGGAACAGGATTTGCGGTAAACATTACTCAGGATTCGATTTTTTCTTTTTCTTTTTTTAAAGGATTCACTGATTCAATGAATTCGTTGTCATCGTCATCTCAAAATGAAATATTAAGTTTCTCCTACAGTCACGGTTTCTTGTTCAGTTTGGCACAAGCAAAACGAATTGAAATGTTTGTGTACTGAAAATCTCTTTACCTTCAGAACCACGGAACAACACTGGACATGTCTTTAAATGCCGAGTGAATGTCCAAAGCGTGGCCTGCAACTTCGATGGGAAGTCGATCAAACGACCTTAACCTTGATCGGAAGTTGGTCCCTTTCCACAAGATCGAAGAGAAGCAAAACTACAGTCGACAAACATATTCCAGATTTGGTCCCTTCATGGAAACAACGGATAATCCAGTCGTTGCATCAGTAGATTGTCTTGTGCTTTTAGCTCACGCTTTATAATTCAATACTTGCGAGCAGCTCCAAATCTCTGTGTACTCTTCTTTCCTTCTTTGCTTTCCTCCTATTTATTTGCCATCACAACAGTAGCAGTCTCACAAATTGACGAAGACGCTCATCGTTATTATATTTTCTTTTTGTTAAAAAAAAAGAAAAAAAAAAAAAAAAAAGAAAAAAAAAATCATTTTGATAATCACAGTAGTTACATGGTGATGATGTTGGTAATGACGATGATGATGATTATGACCATGATGAAGACGATTATGATGGTTGTTATGCTTTGTTGTTGTTATAATTGTCTCAATAACTTGTGTATGCTTTTTGTAATCCTTTTTTGTAATTTGTTCTATTGTTTTGAAATAAAATGTGATAAAAAAAAAAAAATACTTGCGAGCAGTGTGTATGTGTGTGTGTGTGTGCGCGCGCGCGCGCGCGTGTGTGTGTGTGTGTGTGCGCGCGTGTGCGCACACGTACAATCACTGAAGTAAACATGCTCAGTCAGGAATTCCCTCATCAACACTTTTTTTATTGACTCCAATGAAAAAGTTTGGGGACGTGCTGCCAAGAGTGTTGCGACCCTTGCTGACGACAGTTTGGAGCTTAGAACAGAATTCTTTAGTCTGTCCAGCATCACAGTCTGATGTGAGAGCATATTTCTGCACTACCGTGATATACAATAGAGTTTCACTTTGGTTTAAGGATGGTCATGATCGTGGTGGCGACACAGCAGCATCATGTTTGTCTTCTTCTCTACAGTCACGGTAATAGAGAATGTGACATATCTTTCGTCTTGTTGTACATCTTCGTTGTTCTTCAATCTACTTCATAGATGTGAGGGTCCATGTCTTGCGTGCATCTCAGGGAGATGGAATATACCACTGCATGCATGATGTTGTGTTTCATTAACATGTTTTTGTTCTTCATACAGGGCATAGTTTGAACTGCACTGATAACGTTTTTTCAGCCCTTGTTGACGACTGTTAGGAGCTGAGAGCACAATTCTTCAATCTGTCTAGTATCATAGTCTGATGTGGAAATATATTTCTGTAATACCGTGATGTAAAATAAACGTAGTTTCACTTTGAGAAGGATGGTCATGATCATGTTGGAAACATAGCAGCATCTCAGTAATAGCATTCCTGGTGTTAACTAAAAACCCCTTTGTGTACATATGTTCTGGCTTGGACACCTCACAGCTAATGATGGATCCCAGGTAAGTGAACTGTTGCGGTGTTTCTGTCATTTGGCAGTTACATCAGTAGTGTTGGTGGGTGTGCTATTGGCTATCAACTTTTTGTGGAGTGTAACCATCTGTAAACAGGAATGGGGTCAAGGCAAACATGTGTCTTTGGCGGAAGAAGAATCGGCGCGACAGAACTGTACACATGCAGCTAAACGGAGACCCAACTGTACATATCCAAGAGGATCTGAAGACTGTCCTTCAATGATTTTGCTTCAAATTTTGCATGCTAATTCTACCCACGAGTGTTTCCATGTGGATTGAATTCTAGATCAGTGGCTTAAACCACTCCTTTGTAATAATGAAGGTAACCAGTATTTTGAAGTCTGAAGAGCTGTATCAGGGCGGGTGGGGGTGATCGGGGAGGAGGGAATCGCGACATTTTTACGTAGCCCAAGATACAGAGAAGACTGCTGAGTGTGGATTGTGCGCTTTAAAGTGTATTTAGCGACAGGCCTCTTGGGTCGAAAGCGAGAGAGTACATTGAATATTAAAGAGACTAGAACTAAGGAACTGTTACTGGGTTATAGCTCTCCCTCGAAAGTAGTCAATGAATACCAAAAATAAATTTTAAAAAATATGGTTAACCCTGTATTTTAAAACAAAGGAATAACATGTTTTCCCCAGTTAGGACAATATGGAATTTCATCAAGTAAATGAAAAAGTAAGTGTTAGCATGTTCTTACAGTCCAACACAATTTACCACCAAATTCATTACCATAGGAGAGAGATATAGACACCTGAAGTCTTGGTCAGAAATTTGAGCAAATCTCTCAAAGGTACATTAGTGGATGAAACTTGACTGTGTTGTCCCAATCTTCCCAACTCAGCCCATAGCAAACTCAAATGCGGGTAGGAGTTGGCCATGGCGAAAAAATCCCACAAATATAAATGGCTCTGATGGGAATCAGACCCACAGCCTTCCAGTTAGGAATCCATGATGCGAACCACTGTGCCATGGCAGTTGGTTTATCAGATTCATGCTGGTTGTGTTGCAGTGCCATGCAGTAAGAACCAATATAAGAACCTTCTAAGATGTGTGCAGTCTCTGTTTATTTGTGTGTGTGTGCACATGTAATCACAACAACCTGGTACATGTAAAATAGGCACCATGCCCCCCCAAAAAGAAAGAACTGATTTTCAGATGAACAATATACATTACCATGGGGACAAACTTGACTCTTATGACAGTCTTCTCAGAAGCTATGAAAACAGATGAGATGCAAACTTCAGCACTTGGCATTAAGCCTCCAATAAATGACATCTCCAAAACACCACAAAATTACTCTGGTGTTTTTGAACCTCTTAGATCCTCAGCAGAGCAGGCCTGTTTCAGTGTTCACACACTGGCCATTATGATTTTTGGATGATGTCAGGCCTACCATGGTACGTAGTGTCAGTGAAAGTCGGGCCAATTTTCCTAAGTTGTTCTTCATGCATGAGCATGGGTGCGTGTGCACCTGGATGTACTAAAAGTAAGGTTCCTATTTGAAAGCATGGGTGTACCTGAACTCACAATGTTTAAAGAAGGTCATATGATGTTTTTGTTTTGTTAAGTTGGCTTCCCCCCCCCCCCTCCCCCCCCCTTTTTTTTTTTTAATCAATGGACAAAAGTGCACCAGTTTTAGCACATGCCCAGATCAGTAATTGAAAAGTCATAAAAGCTCAGTAACATTTATAAAAATTGAATGAATTAGTGATCAGGTTTTGTGTGCAATAGTTCCAAACTGTCCAATGTCTATCATTTGAAATTGAAGCTTGATTTTTCAATAATGTTTATCGGTCTAATTTTACCATGAGCTACATATAGAGCCCATATTTACATTTCATGTTTCTAGCAAGGGGGTAAACAAAGAGCTCATGTTTTTCCTTGAGCATATTGGAGATGGATTAAGTCATGTGTCATGTGTAAGCTTGTTCGTCTGTCTGTTTGCGTTAGTGTTTTGTTGTAATAAATGCAGTTTTTCTTCCTTTTTTTTGCAGACTATTTAGTAATTACATATTTCTGTGTGTGTCTGAAAATATGTCTTATTTCCTTTCTGTCTCATTTTGGTGAAACAAATATGATTTCCTACTAAACTGATGATGCCATTTTGTAAGCGGACTTGCCATCATTTTGAAGAGTGTGTTCCATTATGTGTTTCAGAAGAACAGCCCCACAGACCCTCCTCATGGATATCAGAGCAACAACTATCTATTTGCAGCAGTCAGAGGTTTTGTTGTTTCATCTGATAGAGACTTACTGATGTCGAAAAAGAAAAGTGTTACAAAGCGCTACCAGTGTTACATATGTGATGAGAATTTTGCCATCGCCAGAGTCTGTGAAACACATAAGATGTTGGAGCACAAGGTCCCGGTGCCATGGAAGTGCACTGAGTGTGGTATGCAGTTCTTGCATGGAACTCAGTATAATTTTCACATGGTTCAAAGCCATCAAGCCAAAGCCTATGTGTGTGGCATTGACAGCTGTCCTGCAATTTTTCACAGCAGTGCAAAACTGATGGCTCACAAATACGACTGCCACAATGTTTCTCAAGGAAAGGAGAAAATGGTGTACAAATGTCAGTTTTGCCATGAACAATTTCTGCAGCAGTCAAGACTGAAATACCACATGAGAATACACACTGGGGAAGAACCTTTCAAATGTCTGTATTGTAGCAGAACATTTAGGTCTAGCTCACATCGCAATATGCATATGAAAGCAACTCATATCACTGACAAGATTCGAAGTCATTTGTGTGACTGGTGTGGAAAAAAATTCTTTAACGCAAGACAACTGCAATCACATGTCCAGTCACACACAGGTGAAAGGCCATATCCATGTCCACTATGTCCACGTACATTTTCCAAGAATAATACCATGAGGGTTCACATGCGTCAGCATACAGGAGAGAAACCTTATGTTTGTGACCAGTGTGGGCAGGCCTTTACAGTACGTGTTTCCCTCCGAACACACTTGAGGTCCAAACACAACATCACTGTTGATCTGAAGAAGGTAGTACGACGAGAAACAAATCCAGACAGCAGTGTACCAGCCCTAGGACGGCCAAGGAAACAGAATGTGCTAAAAACAGTTATCAAGGAAAAGGTTAAAACAGCAAATGTGGATCAAAGAGAAACTGCAGAGCTCAGCTGGTTGAGCTGATAGCATTCCAATAATTTAGAAAGAAATTCTTCTGTTTTATGACCACATGATCTGTGCAAGAAGTTAAATTGTGAAGTGCAATGTATGCAATAGCCTTTTTTTCTTATTCTATTTATTAACCACGATCTTGGGACTTAAATGATGTCAGACATAAACTGTTTACAACAGCTTCCCAAATATATTGTTCAGAGATGCCCCACCTAACATGATTTTTGAGTTCCTGAAAGATATAAATATTTTTCTTCTGATCTAAGATGTTATGGGAAAAATGTTAAGCAATCATAGCATGCTTTTAGAAAAGCTGTTCTAATGAGATGTGTGTATCTATACGTGTGTGTGCGTCTGTATGAGTACATGCATGTGCTTGTGTGTGTGTGTGTGTGTGTGTGTGAAACAGTAAGAGTTGATTTCGACGAGGTGACATCCTTGGTATAGCCCTTTGTGGTTGGCTGAGCTATAAGCAACATGAATTGAACTGCATTGCTGTCATGTAGCTTTGTCCATTTTCATTTACTTTCACACAGTACTAAAGCAGGCTTCTGTTCATGCTAGTGCTTAGTAAGTGAACTTCGGGGACGTTTTAGGGGGGAGGGGTGTCAAGGGTATCCAGCAGAATAATCAAACGCGCTTAAACTAGTCACACTTGAAAGAAAATAGAATGATTTATTGAAATAAAGTTGAATGACCGATTAAGAATAATAACTGGTGAACACTTGAAATAGATACGCTGAATAAATAAATGATGAAACAAAGATTTGTGTAGAAAGTACATAAAACGGAGACGCAGATACTTGAACTGAACTAAGGTACCAAACAAACAAACCGGAATACTGAACAAGATGCAAAGCATATAAACGTACTCCCAGTTTATCTTCCTGAAAAACGTCACTATCAAACATGCGTCATAGTGTATTTGACATCACAATCAAACATGCGTCATAATGTATTTTGTCACTGAGATATTCCATAAAGAAGAAAAGCCGTTATAAGCCGTTAAGAACGGCTATTCTGGTGAAATAAAACATCGGGCATCATCCATGACCCAAGATGAACATACCTACACATTTTCAGACAGATCGGCCGATAAGTTTTGTTTGGAGTGAGTGGAACACATTTTGACCAGGGACAGACACACAGACAGCATTTCTTCGTTCCCATTGTAAAGTACTCCCTGTTCTATAAGAACTGGGAGTACAATAGAACAACGTCCGCACTTCCTAACACACTGGCACAGCCCTCCAAAACCTCCGATAAAACAACAACCCCTCGGTGACATCATTTCCCGAAATTACGAGACACTTAATGACGTAAAACTTGGAATTGAATCACTCAGAACAGTAGGAATAACTAAAGTAAAACAAGAGACGATAATATAAACTACAGGTAGGCCCTCAGTTCAAACAATGGTGAAAATGGATTTAAATAAAATGAATACTCATTTCAACGTTGACGTGGGGGGGGGGGGGGGGGGGGGGGGCTGATTGTATGTAGCACTTGTAAGTGCACTACCACAACCACAGTACAGTGCAAGTGTGCGCACGTTTACACACACGTACACGCACACACGTGTGCTTCCGTATGCATTGATGCATGCACGCATGCTCACAAACAGGTACAAAAGCACACACACACACACACACACACACACACACACATGTACGCGCATGCGTACACACACATGCACAAGCGCGTATTCACATGCATTGAAGTATGTGTGCCTGCTCACAGACACAGGCACAGATACACACTCACACAATAATGCACACACTCATCCATGCATGCGCACGCACGCACACATAGTGACACACTTACACAGACATGCACACCCACATGCGTGCACACACACGCGCGCGCGCGCGCCTGTGATCATATAAACATTTTAGATAGATTTATTTGCGTGTTTTAGAAAGAAATGCGGTAAAAGAAAGTGGTGTATGTGTATACATTTTCCAACCAGAAACAGTAAAGTCAGTTGTAGGTGGTCTTCGTAGCATATGTATATTCCTCAGAATGTGCCTTTATAGCAGGACTTCCCTCTCCCCCGTCTTAAATTGAAAGATGAAATTTATGAGTTTATGAGGGAAAAAAAGAAGAAAGAAAGAAAAAGAGCGAAGAAAAAGGAAGTAATTTGTTTTGAGTGACAGACTTTGTTTATATACCTGGAATGTATGAAGCAGCATAGGTCATCATTTGATCATATACCACTAGTTGCTTTGATGTGAAGTATAACTTCAGTCTGAGTTCATCAGATCAGTACACAGATCGATTTGCATTCAGGGGACAGAAATTAAGGTTAGAGAGAAACTTAAATCTAGAACATTAGCCACACAAACACAAATATCCAAATGAAATGAATCTACATTACTGAAGAGTACCTTTACTCATCTTTGAACTCTGACATGTTGCTTACCTAGACTCTGTTCCTCATTATGTTGTACAGTTAGCAGAGCATAATGCATACAGTCTTCTTTTCTTTATATTTCAAATTCCATGGTGTGGATTATTTCATTAAATCAGTTTCATGCTCCCACTTGCACACACATACGGTTTTTTTTTCTCTTGAACTGGTAGTAAAGTTGCCAAAATCTCTTTTACTGTGTTTATGGTGTGTGTGTGTGCGTGCGTGTGTTTGTGTGTGGAATATCTCAGAAAGTACTTGGCTAATTTATAAGCGGTTTGGATGATCTTGTGACAAATCAGATCTTCTGTCTGTACTGCATGCTATACGTTCATTTGATTACAAGACAAAAGTCCAAAATTGTCATAGATATCAATCAAATGATTAACATTTTAAGTTTAAAGGGTACCAATATCGCCTTTTGTTGGGTTCCTTCACATGTTGGATTGTATTCAAATGACTGTGCTGATAGAGCCGCCAAAAAGGTGCAAGGCAAGACAAGGAATCTATAGAATTAAACATCCCAT
>CM031595.1:69898461-69919757 GCA_018398815.1 Conus ventricosus | reverse complement strand
TTGTGAGTGTGGTGTGTGTGTGTTGGGTGGGTGGGTGTGGGTGCGGCATGCGTGCGTGGCGTGCGTGGTGCGTGCGGCGTGCGTGCGTGTGTGTGTGTGTGTGTGTGTGGTTTTGTATGTGGTATGTGTGTGCGAGCGCGCATGTGTGCGTGTGTCCCCCCTCCCCCCAACTCCCTGTTACTATCAAACATCTGATTATTAAAAATATTATTTCCATGTATCTCTAAATGTTTTCAATGCAATCATCTGTTGTGTTAGTACATGTATGAATAAATGAATCTGCATGACAAACAAATAAGAACAAAAATCAAATAAAAAAATTAAAAGAAGCAAAAAGAGCAAACAAAGAGCATTAATGATATCCAAAATGAGTGGAAATTTCTCACAGTGAACTTAAAGGCTAGCCTTTTTCAATCTATTTTATGCTGAATCTGACTGGTATAAACAACAGATGATTATTGTAACTGCCATATCGTTTCCTGAAATAAGCAGGTTTTGAGTAGCCTGTCATAATTCACTGATTTAATATCTGAATTAAAAGAAAAGAGGTAGACATTCAGCATATAGAAAAGAGGTAGACATTCAGCATACATAACAAATTAACATACTTCTCTTTATACAAATCACATGTACTGACTTACCGATAAAGTGTTACGTAAACTGATATATAAGAAAAACAAACAAACAAACAAAAAACACTCAATCTTTCACACTGGAGTTTACAAACCTTTAGCTTTGCTGCTGTGTATGGTTCAAAAAATTCTCCGACAATCCTTGGCCAGCTGTCGAATGTTTTTCCCAACTTTCCTCTATGAAAGATGAAAGAGTGTGGAGATTTGTCAAAGGCTTCTTCACTTGCAGCAGTCATACTGGCTGCCCTTGCTTTCTTGCAGCCTTTCCCTGTTTTATTTTGCCAAGAAACATGATTAAAATGTGTTTCTGTTTGTCATGAGCAAAACATGAGTAAAATAAACATCAACAGTATGCATGGTGTTTTTTCTTTTTCTTTTTTTGATTTGAATTTGACATCATCTAAAACATGTTTGTTTTGATTTAGTCCTTTTACAATGTAATTTTTATTTGCTGCTGATCTTTTCCTCTAAAGTTGTTTGCTGTTTGAGAAATCTGTGAAGAAACCCTTTCTGACACTAACATAATAGAGATCTATACTCTGATATGATTTTATGATTATACTATATAGAATTTGAACCAGCGCACCTGTATTCACACACATATACCCACACATAAATGTGTGTGGCAAGTTCTGCAAGTGTGTGTGTGTAGATGTACACACACACACACACACACACACACACACACACACACAGTGATACACACACACACACACACACACAGTGGTCCATTCTCAGACTCTGCTTTGTGATTTTGTCCAGGAAAGTCAGAGCTGTCAATGGGTGTTGAACAAGCAGTCCAATATAAATGACCTCTCGTAATCACCTTGGAAATGTCATAATCATTCCGTCTTGTGAAGAAAGGTCTCTACAGACTAATCAGCATTCATTACACATGAAAATGCTCAAATGATAATGTGACGGTCATGTTAATGCAAAGAACAATCATACAATTGATCAAAACCCACTCATAACACTCCTCACAAGAGATGATAGTGAAGTGTCACCTTGCAAACAATAAAAGAAATCGTTTTAATTAGCTCCAAAGACCACACTCCAACAGATAACAAATGGCTGAAGTGACTGTTAAACCGTTTTAGTTGAAACTCAGTGAAAAAGGTTAAAACCCATGAAAGATTTTTTTTAATGTTTTTTTCGGTAAATTCCAGGCTCATCTTTTTTAAAAATTTGGGGTTTGGGAATTTGGCAATTTTAAAGGTTCCCCCACATTTCGGGGAAATTTTAAACCCAAAATGATTTTCCCTTTTTGAAAATCAAAACTTTTTGTTCTGAGGGGATTTGTTCACCCCTAAAATTTACATAAACTGCGAAATTTCTCTTAGCCCTGAAGTCTTCTAGATGGGGGTTTTTTTTAATTTTGTTCATTTTGGTTTTGGGGAAATTCATGCCAAAAGTCTGAGTGCAAGAAAGTGAAAGATGATAAATTTTTTTTCCCAAGCTTTTTTAAACTTCCCCCCGGTAACAAAGGTTCATACTCCCTGTAGTCCTATCCAATGTCAAGCTTTTGGGTGTCCCCCTTTTTAAATGTTTTTTTTTTTATACACTTTACTTCTTTAAATGAAAAAAGTTTTCAATTTCTTTGTCCCTAATTACCAACTTATCCCCCCCGAACCCTCCACCCCCCAAAAAATTTTCACATTAAATTTTCAATAAACCTGAAGTTTTAACACTTAATCCTGGGGAAAACAAAAAAATTTAGGTCTAGCATGTTTACGGGTTTCCCCTCCCTTTTTGCTGAACAAAAAAAACATAAGCCCCCTAACAAAAAGAACAGAATAAAATCATTTCAGTTAAATCCTTTAAATTTACAATCTTTGAAAATTTTCATACAAGAAGAACTTCACATCCCTAAATTTGTACTTTACATTTAAACCTTTGTTATGGCAACATTTCCCAAAAAAATTCACGGGTGCTAACAATCACAACGGGGAAGAAACACAGATAGTGTCATAGACACACACAAAATCCACTACCCTTCCAAAAACACTTATATTATAAATCTGAAAAACTGATCTTTTTCTTTAAAAGGGAAACCCAAACCAGAAAAACAAATAGCTCTAGCAAAGTTTTTTGAAGAATAAACAAGAAAAGAGGCTAAACAGCAGAAAACCCAAGTGGCTGAACAGCAATGCAGGTAAAATACAAATCGAACTTAAGCAAAACCATCCATGAATTTATAAAGGCGCTTAAAAGAAAGGGCTGCGAACCCTTTTCCAACATTTGAAAAACAAAACGGATCCCCATCAAAAATTTAACCTAGTCAAAGACCCCAACCCCTGTCCCAAGTTCCAATAAGTATAAGGGTTTAAATTAAAGCATTTTTGGGTAAATTTTTTAAATTTAAAGAAACAGGGATATTTCTACGTAAGTGTGACAAAAAAATACTGGGGGTAAAAAAAGGGCACAAAATAGCAACTCACTGACTCACCTACATCAATCGGGACCTACGAAAAAATAAGAAACTGTAGCATTTCCCCAGAACCTTTGATAGTTTTGAAGTTACCACAGTTTACTTTGGCAGCAATTCCAAAAAGACTGTCAAGGTTTTTTTGACCAGTTTTTTGCTGTAGAAAAAAATGTCTTTTTTCAAGAAAAAAAACCCAAAAATAACTGGGTTTCTTGAACGGGTATTTCTTGCGAAAGCCCTGACAACTGAGTGTATTTTTGGGCCAAATTTGAAGCAAAACCTGGGAAGTTTTTCAAAACAGAACGTTGCAGTTTCGGGGAAAACAAACAGCCAAAACAAAAAGCTTCTCATGAAACACTTTTTCTGGGGCCCCCTGTAAACGGGCTGCAAAGTGCTAAGAAAAGCAGGCCTAGTTTAAAAATCCTTTTAAATTTCTGAGCCCAAGTCTCATTCCTTTTCTGGGGCCGGGAAACATACAGCGCAGAGCAGCTCGATTCTCTAAAGTGACGTGCATGGAAACACCTCCAGGGGCATTTTTTCCAGACATGATTGACAACTGCGAGGGCCCCTCGCCCCAAGACAGACAACCACTGGGGCCCGCGTCACCATGCTAAAAACAAAATCCGAAACAAATAATGTCATGAACAGCAAAAAGCACAAAGGAAGCCTGCAGGGGCCCCCACCAGTTTTAAAGGGGCCCCAGACCTTTCAATAAAACCCAAACCCGAATCCCGCCCACAATAC
The DNA here is from genome assembly GCA_018398815.1 of Conus ventricosus. Classification (NCBI taxonomy): domain Eukaryota; kingdom Metazoa; phylum Mollusca; class Gastropoda; order Neogastropoda; family Conidae; genus Conus; species Conus ventricosus. Next base: position 69,915,953 of record CM031595.1, on the reverse strand, counting down.
CAACAACAGACTTTTTTTTACCGAGAACAATCCATGATTGGGAAAACTGTCTCCCCCAGAGCATCAGGGAGGCCACAACCATAAAAACCATTTTTGTGTCAGGGCCCCCAGACCACTAAACTGTAAATAGGTTGGGGGGTTTTTTTTTGTTTTTTTTGTGTGTTTTTTCTTTGGGGACCCCTCCAAAATGACAGAATAATCAACGGTTGGGTTTTCAGTCATTTTCCTGGGAAAAGAAGAAGTCACTTTATCAAACTTCTTATTATTATTCCTTTTAAAAACGGTTCACCCCCAAAAATGGTAGATCACCAGTGCACCTGTTAAAAAAAAGGGAAAGCGAAATCAGCCTTTGGCCCCCGGGGGCCCAAAAATTTTGGGAACAAGGGGCGCAAAAATATATTTGAAAGGGTTAAAAAACAAAGGGCCCGGTTAAGGCCTAGGGAACCATAAAATAAACAAGCAGGGTTTTGCCCCTAGGATTTTTCAAAACCATCCCCTCGTCCCCCCTACCCCGACCGTTTTTTTACGCCTCTGAGCAAAACCATCCCTGTTAAAAAATTCCCCCTAAACATTGCAAATAACGAAGTAAATTTTTTCCCAAACACAATTTCAAAGACTTCAAAAAAAAGACGGGGTTTACTAAACCCACTTTCGACGCCTTTTATTGCGAAAAAAACGGGTCCCTTGGGAAGGGAACATCAAAATCTCGAACACCCCTTAGCGTGGGTATTGAGGCGCATCAGCCGACACTCCTCCCCCCCCCTCGCCCAGCCTTTGGGAAAGCGCCTCTGTTTTTGGGTTCCGTACTGGCACGAAACCCCCCTCTCCGGCGGCCACGCTGGAAACGGGGATTAAAACCCAAAGGGAATTTTGCCAAAAAAAGCGAAGTCTGGAAATGCACAGCCAAGTTTCGGCACAAATTGACAAGACATGGCAAATTATCATCACCCCCGGTTTGTCTGGCACGTGGTCCGTTTTTTTCACTGTCGCATAGTGGCGAGTCTTTCGGGCAGTTCTTCCCGGGGTTTCGTAATGATCCAGTGGTCCCGGGAAAATTGGGGTTGGGTTTGGGGGTTTATCTCTTCTGTCCCAAGATATTTTCCCAAAGCGACACTGTACTCATCGAAACATCGGGAAAAACGGTTTTTTTTTAGAGATTGGAGGACTGTTCAATAAAAATTCTGACGGGTCTTTGAAAGTACTTCTCTGTCCAAGTGTCTGAAATTTTTTGGAACACACCACCATCACGTTCACAGCAAGTGAAAACTCCTGTTTTCCTTTTGGGCCCGGTATCATCAGAAGATGCTGGGAGTCTTGCTTTTTGCACTTTTTCCCCAGCGGGTGAAAAGTTGAAAAAGGCCCCCTCCAACTTGCTGAAAATTTAAGGGGTTTATCTTTCCCAAATGGTATAAAGTCTGAAAGGGATATACGTCATTTCAAAAGAAGCAAACATTCGCATTTTTGACTCAAAAACCCCAGCTGCCAAACGTTCTTTTCTGGGCCCTTTCCCCTTCAAGTTTCCCCCAGTGGGTGGGGAAAACACTCCGACAGCTTTGACAGCTTTCCCCCCCGACCCGGCCAGCGCACACTGATTGGATGCTTCAACAAGATACTCGCCCCAATCAAAGGGGATCACACCCCTCTTCCCAAAAAATGGGTTCTGTCCCCCCGAAGCCCTTTTACAATTTGAAGACTGCTGCAAACAAAGTCGTAGTCCCCCAAGAAAAGTGGGCTCAGCAACAACCGTTGTTCCCCTTTTGCGGGAAAAAACCCATGAGTTCCCCCCCTTTTCCTAGAGTACAGTTCAAAGTTTTTATCTATGATTATGCCCCCCAGAATCACTTTCTCGAGTTTTTCTTGAAATTTTTGCTTGGGAATATCAAACCAAAAAACTGTTCCATCTGTGAAAATGAAAAATGGTGCGTTTTAGACCGGCCCCGACTTTATGACTGTAATCCATTCAACCCCCTGAAGTTTAAACCAGTGCTTTAAAAATTTTTGGGACGATGTTGCTTTTTTACATTCATAACACAGTTCGTAACTGCCTTTCACACATTTTTTTCATCAGCACCGGGGTGCCCTTTAGAGGGGTGGGGGCCATGGAGGCTTGTTTTTTTGTCGTTTCACTTTCGCCCTTTTAGATACACTCCTTTTCATGGGCTGCCAGGGTAGAATACGGAAATTTTTGTGAAACCCCCACTTAAACCATTTTTTTTGTTTGGTTTTGATGCACCTTTTCAGACATTGTCAAATTTTATCATTTTTCATCAACCTCCCCGCCAACTGAAAACTTTTTGCCTTTATTCTCTGAATTTTCATGCTTAAAATTTTTATTTTTCTTTTCTACTGCTGGTGCTCGGGCCCAAACTGTTCGGTGGAGCTGATTGGAGTACGCACTCTAATCTGGGGGTCCCGGGCTAACGCCTAAACCCTTTCGCTTTTTTCCGGCTGCCTGTCTGAAAAACTTCTCGACTTTTTTGGCCCTTTTTTTAGCCTTTTAATTTATTGATTTTTTTTGGCCCCCATAAATCTCAACCAGTTCCCAGCAAAATAAAACCAGTCCCTGGGACTGACAGCTAACTTTTTTTTTCCAGTATTTCCTCTTTATAAACCAGTAATTAACTGGTAATTGCCAGTAAACAACGCGAACCCTGTAACATGGGGAAGTTAAAATAAAAAAAAGTCAATCAATATGCAGATCTCAAGATTGTCTTATCAATTTGATTTTTAAAAAGACTGCATTTGTGGCAATCTTGATGGCACCCCGGACAGCGATTTCCCAAACAGCCTTACAGAACAAGGATAAAATGAATGTAAAAGGCTGTCAATATTTGATGCAGTATGGCATAAGATTAAACCGCCCCTCTTGGGTGCCACTCTTATGAAATACTAGTTTTTTCCATTGGGATATCAATTAGTTAACTCTGCCTTCTGATGAAGGTATTAAGTTTAATAACTCTTCTCTCTTCTAAGGGTTTCCATTCTAATTTTCTCATGTTCTTCCTAGTATTCCTCCTTTCTCTCTCATATGGTTCCCTGTTACAAACTGTGCTGCCTCTTTTCTGAATCTTTTTGAGGTTATCATGTCCTTAGATTGTAAGGATCCCAGACTGAGCAACCATATTCCAGTACTTGTCTAACCAGTGTTTTATAGCAATCGTCCTTAAACCTTTTGGGGGCAGTCATTGATGTTCCTGTATCAGAAAGCAAAGATGTTGTTTGCTTTCTTAACTAAATTGTAATGTTCTTTCCATTTGAGACGACTATAATCACGCCTAAATATTTTGCAGCATTGGTTTCTTTAAGAATAGTATTGTGAACAGAGTATATGATCTAGTTGGTGAGCGTTTATTACAATATACACAACACTTGGCAATTCTGGGATGAAATTCCATTTTCCAAGTTCTTACCCACTCTTGTAAAGCATTTAGATCTTCTTGTAGAATGCGTGTATCATTCTTGCTTCTGATGTTCTCTATAACTAAGCTGTCATCTGCAAAAAGCCTTAAAGTAGTTCGCAGGAGAGAGATTTCTACTTATGTCATTTATATATAATTAAAACAAACAAGGGCCCCAGAACAGTTCCCTGTGGTGCACCTGACAAGACTGGTTTTACAATGGGATGACGACCTTCACATGCGCATGTCCAGCGAGGAGGCTGCCTGCTTTTTGGAGCTTCCCCCGTTTTTAATTCATTTTTAACATCTTTTAGTTTGCCCTGTGGGTTGGGCACAGAATAGACCCACTGCCCTGCCATGCATGTCGTAAGAGGCGACTAAGGCAGGACCACCTCGCCCCGAGGATAAGGGGTTTGCGTAGGGCTAACAACCCTCCTGCTGTAAAAAAAGACGAGTTACAGAAGCATCAACGACAATGAACCAAAGCAATCACCTGGGCAATGAAGGGTCTCCATCCCGGAGACTTATGACGCAGTGCAGTGAAAGGCCGAAAGGAAGCTGCAAGGCCGACTCCCCTTCTAACACCCAGGACAACAACGAAAGTAGCCACATGGAACATCAGGACGATGTTTGAAACAGGAAAAACCATCCAAGTTGCGAGAGAGATGAAAAACTATAAGATCGGAGTGCTAGGACTGAGTGAGACAAGGTGCTACAATCAGGACAGCTGAGACTTTCATCTGGAGAACAGCTGCTGTACTCAGGACACACAGAGGATGGAGCCCCCCACACTGAGGGTGTGGCCCTGATGCTGGCACCGGAGGCACAAGGGGCACTCATCGGATGGGAACCTGTCAACTCCCGCATCATCACAGCCAAGTTTACCACGAAGAAGAATGACATCAGGCTGAACATCATCCAGTGCTATGCTCCCACCAATGATGCGGAAGAAGAGAAGAAAGATGACTTCTACCAGCAACTACAGACAGTGATAGACAAAAGAGGAGCAAAGGACATAACCAACTGATGGTAGATATTTAACGCCAAAGATCAGAAGGGACAACCACAGGCTACGAGGACATCATGGGACACATGGACTGGGACAGATGAACGAGAATGGTGAGCGTTTTGCAGACCTGTGCGCCCTGAACCAGCTGTGATAGGAGGAAGCATCTTCCCACACAAGCGCATCCACAAGGCCACATGGAGATCCCCGAACCATGTCACGGAGAACCAGATTGACCACATCTGCATTAGCCGCAAATTCAGGAGATCATGGCGGGATGTACGAGTGATGAGAGGTTGCTGACGTGTCATCAGACCACCACCTTCTTTAACAACAGTGAGACTTCGCCTCAAGAGATTCACCAACACCAACCAACACACGTACAAGGTACAATGTCGGACTGCTCCGGAACAGGGACACACAAGCAGCATTCCAGATCAGCCTTCCAACAGTTCCAGAGCCGCTACAAGAGCTGATAGAAGACAGTGAGACGGACATCGAGACACAGTGGAACACTGCAAGAAGCTCTGGCATGACACATGTGAAGAGATCCTTGGCAAGAAGAAGGCCCAGCACAAAGAATGGATCTCTTCTGCCGACACCATCCACAAGTTGGAAACAAGGAGAGAGAAGAAAGCTACACTGAACACGAGCCGAACAAGAGCAACTAGGGCAAAGGCACAGGAAGAGCACACAGCAGAGAACGGAGAAGTAAAGAAGAGCATCAAGAAGGACAAGAGGGACTACTTTGACGACCTGGCCAGCCAAGCAGAGGCAGCAGCCGGACAGGGGAATCTGAAGGACCTGTACCTGGTGACCAAGAAGCTGACGGGTAAGTTCCAGCAGACAGACAAGCCATGTGAAGGACAAGAACGGAAACCCACTGACAACAACCGAGGAACAGCTAAAACGATGGGCAGAACACTTCAGGGAGCTGCTGAACTGCCCCGCCCCTGACGCACCACCAGACATCCCACCTGCAGAGACAGACCTGCCCATCATGTGACAAACCCTCAAAGGCAGAGATCAAGAATGCCATCATGACTCTGAAAAATGGGAAGGCTGCAGGGCCGGACGAGATACCAGCAGAAGCCATCAAAGCAGACATAGAGACAGCTGTCAACATGCTATACAGCCTCTTCAGCAAGATCTGGAGAAGGAGGAGGTACCGGCTCAGTGGAAAGAAGGAATCGTCATCAAGCTGCCGAAGAAAGGAGACCTCAGGGACTGCAAGCAACTACCGAGGATCATGCTCCTGTCAACGCCAGGCAAGGTTCTCAACAGGGTTCTACTGGAGAGAATGAAAAGAGGCTGTCGACCCCAAGCTCCGAGACCAGCAGCAGGCTTCCGGCAGAACAAATCATGTGCCGACCAGATCGCCAGCCTGCGCATCATCGTGGAGCAGTCGCTGGAGTGGAACTCCCCCCCTTTACATCAACTTCATAGATTATGAGAAGGCTTTCGACAGTGTGGACAGAGAGATGCTGTGGAAGCTGCTGAGGCAATACGGAGTCCCCGAGAAGATCATCTCCCTCATCCGTGCACCTACCAGGACATGAAACTGCAGGATTGGCCCACGCCGGCCACCTGTCCGAAAGTTTCGAGGTGAAGACCGGAGTTCGCAGGGATGCCTGCTGTCGCCGTTCCTCTTCCTCCCTGGTCATTGACTGGATCATGAAGACCACTACAACAGGCAGAAACAACGGTATACAGTGGACACTCTGGACGCAGCTCGACGACCTGATTTCGCTGACGACCTGGCGCTCCGTCACACAGCCACAGCCAGATGCAGGACAAGACCACTCGCTTGGAGACCACATCAGCCGGGACAAGGGCTCAAGATTAACAGGAAGAAGACCGAGCTGATGAAAATCAACACCACTGCCAACACACCAGTCACAGTCGATGGAGAGCCCATCAGGTGGAGTCTTTCGTCTACCTGGGAAGTGTGGTTGACCAACAGGAGGCACGGACCGAGACGTCACAGCCAGAATCGGCAAGGCAAGAGCAGCTTTCGTCATGCTCAAGAACATCTGTGCATCTGGAGGAATCAGCATAAGAACCAAACATCCCGCATCTTCAACTCCAATGTGAAATCAGTTCTGCTCTACGGATGCGAGACGTGGCGAACGACACAGACGATGCAACAAAAGATTCAGACATTCTTCAACACCTGTCTGAGCTCATCTACAAAATCCGATGGCAGGACAAGGTCCGAAACGAAGATCTGTGGAGCGTGCGGGACAGGAACCATGGCCAAGCAGATACTGCGAAGGAAGTGGGGCTGGATCGGACACAACCCTCAGGAAGCCAGCATCCAGCACCACACGCCAAGCCCTGACCTGGAACCCGCAGGGAAAGAGGAAGAGAGGCCGGCCTCGCAACAGCTGGAGACGAGACACTGAGGCGGATGTTGAAACAACAAGGGACCAACTGGACTGGAATGACCAGAACAGCCCAGAACAGAGTGCGATGGCGAAGGGTCGTGATGGCCTATGCTCCACCGGGAGCGACGGGCATAAATGACATCTTTTACGTCTTTACATTTTTACATCTTTTACTCATACGAGTAACTGTGAATTTTAATGATCAGCACTATTGGTAGTTTAATGCTAAATTTTATTTTATCTTAACGAAATTGTGTTTTAAACAACCCCTTAAAGGTGAGTCTTTCTTATTTGGCTTTTCAAGATGGCTACCGGCGTGTTGTTCCTCGGCTTCGTTAAAAGTTTTCTATTTTCCTTGTTCTTTCCACATGTGACAGGAACAACAATATTCCTAGCACTCAGTTTAATTTTGAAATTTAGATGTTGATGTAGACGCCTTTAGTTCCATTTTGCAGGTTTTAAAACTTTGTGCAACCTGAACCATGTTAGTCTCCTGTGTGCACCTGTGCCGAGTACTGTTCTTTACGTCTATTACTAGCCCAGAATTGAACCCCTGATTTCCAATTAACATCAGAAATAGTACAGTGATAAGGAATTGTTTGATTAAAAGAGTAGACATAGAGGAGTTAAATTATGGTTTTTAAGCCTTATCCTATCAGGAGACATGAACTCAATCCTGGTCCGTCCACCAAAGTAAAATATCCATGCGGAGTTTGCAATTTGAGAGTCACATGGAAACATAAAGCAGTTGCCTGTGACGTCTTGCAATTCATGGTATCACACTAAATGTATGTTAATGAATTCAGCAGTTTATGAAGCATTATGCAATAGTGATAATATCATGGACTGTTTTACCTGCGGGCTTCCAAACTTTAGTTCAAGACTTTTGAAGATTCTATTTGAAAACTGCAGCTCAGAAAGCAACGGTTTTGACCCTATCTCACCAGACCGATCCCCAAAAGAAAACTTGAAATTTGTCCTAAGTTTGCATCCACCCTGATTCTAAAACTGATAAAATCCCAAATCATAAAGTGCAACTGAACCCTAAATCATAAGAGAAAAAGATAAACTTAAATGCATAGTCGTAAATTTTCAATCTCTTTATTAAGAAAAGGAAGAACTCAGTAATTTAGTCACTGAAAAAACATTGATGTTGTAATTGGAACATAAACTTGGCTAGAAACTGGAACATCCAGCAGTGAACTTCAATGGAGGATTTAGATATTTATAGAAAGGACAGACTTGGAAAAAGAAGGTGGGGGAGTCTTGATTGCCATTAGGAGAACTTAGCCAGTGATTTTTATATCAAGGCAAAAATAGTGAAAGTTTATTTTGTAGGATTAATTTCAAGAATAAGAGACCTGTCCATTGTTGGATCAGTTTACAGACCTCCAGACTCAGATGAAATGTATGTTGTCTATTTGCAGAGACATTTCTAACATTGTTTTGGCCAATAGGAAGGCAATATTATGGATTGGTGGAGACTTTAATTTACCAGATATTGATTGGGGTGAAGATGTCATACTTGGTAATCAATACAGTAAAAAATATTAATACTCAGTTTTTTTGATGCCACCAAAGACCTGGATTAGTACAGTCAGTTTAATCACCAACTCGTGGTAAGGCATTCCTGGATTTATTTTTACCAATTGTCCAGGCGCTTTAGGCAATCATGGAATTAATTGCAAGGCCTGGGTGATCATGACATAGTTCTCTTAGAGAGTAACTTTCAAACCCTTTCGAAGAAAACCCCCTAAACGTACCATCAGACTCTGGAACCAAGCAGATTTACCAAAATGCGCAGGGATACTCATAATTTCAGTCGTCTTTTTTTGAGGTCCCATAGTGTTAAAGATAATGTCAGTGATCTTTGGAAGTGTATAAAAACTAACTTGGAATTTATTATGGATGACAACATACCTACTAAAATAACTTCAAGCAAAACCACCAGCCATGGATTACTACTAAAACTAAACGTTTGTTGAGAAGGAAACACGTTTCTTTAAGAAATTGAAACTACATCCTAATTTAGAAAGATTACTGGTTAGGTATAAACATATTAAGAAAGGTGTCAGAGAGAATGTAGACTTCCTCACTCCAATTATGTTAATTCGATGATTTCGGAAGGTGATCATCAAAACAAGAAATTATGGTCTTACATAAGGAGAAGAGACAGGACAACATTGGATTCCAGACCTGAGAAACAACCAGAATAACCTAATACAGGACCCTGAAGGGAAAGCAAACTTACTAAAACAAGCAGTTTTGTTCATTTTCTCAAATCCCAAACCTTTAATTAACGTTAGACTAAAGGATGATGATAAACTCCCTGAAATGCAAAACATCAAAGTAAACAAAGCGGAGTATTTAAGTTACTGACCAATATCAATGAAAACAAAGCTACTGGTCCCGATGGCGTTCCTGGCAAGCTCTTAAAATTATGTCCAATGAATTGAGTGAGGTATACCAATACTTTACCAAGCTTCACTGGACCAGGGAGTAATACCTGATGAGTGGCGAGATGCGAGCATGTTCCCTTATTTAAAAAGGGTGACAAAACAAAAGCAGAGAATTATAGACCTGTATCTCTTACATCCATATCAGCTAAATTACTTGAACACAAAATATATATAGTAGCCATAATGGACCATTTTGACAAATATGATTTCTTAAATAACGCCCAGCATGGTTTTAGACAGCGAAGGAGTTGTGAGACTCAACTTATAACAACTCTCAATGATTTTAGTAACTGTCTTAACAACAGACAGCAAATAGATGCAATTTTATTAGATTTTTCTAAAGCCTTGATAAGGTTGACCATGAGGGCCTGCTGCTTAAATTAGAACACATTGGCATTGGCGGTTCTTGCTAAAATGGGCTAGATCATTCCTCGTTGGGAGAACGCAGAAAGTTGTTGTGGAAGGGTCGTCATCCCATTGTAAACCAGTCTTGTCAGGTGTACCACAGGGAACTGTTCTGGGGCCCTTGTTTTTCTTAATTTATATAAATGACATAAGTAGAAATCTGTCTCCTGGAACTACTATAAGGCTTTTTGCAGATGACAGTTTAGTATATAGAACAATCAGAAGCAAGAATGATACACGCATTCTACAAGAAGATCTAAACGCTTACAAGAGTGGGAAAGAACTTGGAAAATGGAATTTCATCCTCAAAAGGCCAAGTGTATGCGTATATGTAACAAACGCTCACTAATTAGATCAGATTATTCTATCCATAATACTTATTCTTAAAGAAACTAATGCTGCAAAATATTTAGGCGTGATTATAGATAGTCGTCTCAAATGGAAAGAACATTACAATTTAGTAGTAAGAAGCAAATAACATCTTAGCTTTCTTACACAGGAATATCAATTGACTGCCCCCAAAAGGTTAAAGACGACTGCTACAAAACACGGTTAGACCAGTACTGGAATAATGGTTGCTCAGTTTGGGATCCTTACCAATCTAAAGGACATTGATAACCTTGAAAAGATTCAGAAGAGAGCACACGGTTCGTAACAGGGAACCACATCAGAGAAAAGGGGAATACTAGGAAGAACATGAGGAAATTAGAATGAACCCTTAGAAGAGAGAAGAGCTTTTATTAAACTAACACCTTTTTCAAAGGCAGAGCTAAAGTAATTGAATTCCAATGGAACAACTAGTATTGAATAAAAGTAGCACCAGGAGTGGCGGTCAGTGTTATACCATACCTGCATCAAATATTGACGCCACTTACATTCTTTTTATCCCAGTTCTGTACGGCTGTGGAACTCACTGCCGGTGCCATCAAGATTGCCACAAATGCGATCTCATTCAAAAAACAAATTGATTCGACAGTTTTGAGATCTGCATATTGACGTTTTTTATTTTTACTTCCCTGATATTTTACTATTATCCTGGGCCTGAATTTGGCCATTGCTTTTATCTTCTTGAATATCGAGTGCGACCCCTTGTTGCTAAATTTGCTCCAGGGGCCAACAGTCTGAGTCGCACTGTTTTATGTTATTTTATTTTACTTTTTAACATGCGCGCTGGTGACCTACTCGTTTTTGAGTGAACCGGTGTTTTAAGAAGAAGAAGAAGAAGACCCTCCACAAAAACTTTCTGCGTTCTCCCAACGCAGAAAGGAATTGTAATGATGTCACACCCGTCTGCCAAAAAAAGTGACCACATCAAAATGAATAGTACTCACTCTCTTCTTGTGTCTCATTTTCTTGTTCATTTTGTCCCGTTCACTATAGCTCATACAAATCCTTTCGAGAGAACACCGAATTTCGGTGGATGACCACGTTGACTTTTGAAGTTGTAGTGTTCTCCCCTGGTTGACTAAATTTGCATACCGAAGAATAAAACGAAACGAATATTGACAACTGTGACCAAGAAAAGGGGAAATCTGCTGATAACAACATTTTTGTTTCCTAATCGCATGAAACATGTTTATCTCGGCTAGTGTGTGTGTGCGTGCGGGGTGTGTGTGTGTGTGTGTGTGGGGTGTGTGTGTGTGAGAGAGAGAGAGAGAGAGAGAGAGAGAGAGACTCCTGACAGCTGAGTCACTGGACTGCTTCAAGTCCAGGCTGGCCTCCCATCTCTAGAACCTGAAACAACCCCCACCCCCACCCCACCCCTTTTTCCCCATCACCACTAACCTGCCCCCTTACCCTCCTCCTGTACAGCCCTGATGTGGCCCTTTGCGGTCGGCTGGGCTATAAGCAACATTATCTTATCTTATCTTACCCTCCTCCTGACCACTATTCCCTACAATCCCCCATCCCCCCCCCCCCCCCCCCCCATCCTTCCAGTCACTTTTCTACTCCTGCCCCCCCCCCCCCCTACTACTTAATCACCATCAACCCCCCCCCCCCCCCCCCCTCCCCCTCACACCTCTTTCGGACCTAGCCAAGTAGCGGCGATGAAGGCTGAGGCACTGCTGAGGGGCTTGAACCCGGGTACCTCCAAGGAAATCAGACTGGCTCAATTGGAGTTCCGAAAATGTTTCCAAGATCCTCACAACAGCGCAACCTTCGGCAATCTCCCAAACTACGACAAAACCATCTAGTAAAATGAGTTGGTCGTATGGAAGAAGACACAAAGGAAGAAGAAGACCCGACTGTGACCCGCGCACACATACACACAAACAACTGACATATAAACAACATAAAAAGAGATGACACATTGTTTAATTGTTTTCGGTATGGGGTGTTGCGTGCGGGGGCATGACAAACAACCGGGCATGTGTGTATGTGTTGTGTGTGTGTGTGTGTGGTGTGTGTGTTGTGGTGTGTGTGGGTGTGTGTGCGTGCGAGCGTGTATGGTGTGTGAACAGAACAAGAACAAGAACAAGAACGTGCTTTATTGCCGTCACCTTTGAAGATAAAATCGGAAATGAAATGAGGTAGGGAACAGTAAACGATAACAGTAACAAGTGGGGTATGTTTTGCTCCCATAAGGAAACCTAACACAGAGTAACATTTATTCAAGACTGGCACAGCCTTTTAACTTGAAAGTCAGACAAAGCACATAGACGAACGGTCTATAGTGGGGGAAAAACGGGGGAGGCCGACAAGGTGAACGGTCTTCATAGAGGGGGTGGAAGGATTGGTGGGGAGGGAGGGGGGGGGGGGGGGGGGGGGGGGGGGGGGGGTAAGATGGAGAAACTGGGAACATGAAATTTTTTTTTTTTAAATAAAAAAAAAGTTACAGATATGAAAACTCTTCACTAGCCCGCATAAGGGAACCATCGCAATCCCTTTTGAAGGCAGATATATTTGTATTGCCTGCTCCGAGGCCTTTCGTCCGCTGGGTCGGACTCATCAGGGAGACACAACCAGCCGTGCCTCCCTGATGAGTCCGACCCAGCGGACGAAAGGCCTCGGAGCAGGCAATACAAATATATCTGCCTTCAAAAGGGATTGCGATGGTTCCCTTATGCAGCTAGTGAAGAGTTTTCATATCTGTAACTTTTTTTTTTTTTTTTTTTTAAATTTCATGTTCCCAGTTTCTCCATCTTCAACCCCCCCCCCCCCCCCCCTCCCCTCCTAAGTCCAAATCTTTGCCAAGTCATTACTATGAAGACAGTTCAGTTGTTGCCTGCGCTTGTTTTTCCCCCACTATTAGATTGTTCGTCTATGTATTTGTCTGACTTATTCAAGTTTAAAAGGCTGTGCCAGTCTTGAATAAATGTTACTCTGTGTTAGTTTCCTTATGGGAGCAAAACATACCCCACTTGTTTACATACTTTGAAAGATAGTTGGCACAAAACAACAACAACGACAACAACAAACAAGATGCGAAGCATATAAACGTACTCCCCAGTTTTCCAAACCGCTTATAAATCGGCCAAGTGCTATTGTGAGATAAGAAATAAAGGCAAAATAACGGTTTTAAAAAAAAACGGTTATTTACCGATGTACACTTTTGAAACCGTATTTTAGTCCTCACTGGGCTAAAGCCTGTTACATACCAAATTTCATCCAAATTGGACATATGTCAAGAATAACGGTTTTTAACGGTCAGATTTTGAAACACTGCATGGAAGTGCCATTTGTGTGTAAAATGACCTTTCAATATACAAAATTGCATTAAAATCCACCAAGATAAGATAAAATAATGTTGCTTATAGCCCAGCCGACCGCAAAGGGCCATATCAGGGCTGTCACCACACGTTAAAATCAACTCGCCAGTCAAAAACAAAAAAAACAAAAAAAAAAAACAAAAACAAAAAAAAACAAAAAAAACTTTCACACATCTCGTTAAATGACATCGTCTACAAACGCACCAGAAACTTTGTTAAAAATCTTTCTGCCGTAAAATCTTAAATCAGATGAAAAATGTTAATCTCTCTCAAAAACTCGAGGATCACGTCAGGCGGGACATCCCTGAACAGGATCTTCATGGACTCCGCTGTAAAATGTTTGTTCTCACATCGTGCAAGTCCCAACACTCTAAAAGAACATGTTTCATTTGTGAGTGGCGCATGACATGGAATGCACCTCGGAGCTTCTTCACTCTTTAAAAGTGTAGGCGTGGGTAAAATACGAATGGCCGGTGTGCAGCCGGCACAGAACCGTTTCCTCTTTACGACCTCCCGACGTGGATGGGAGGAAGTCCTTAAGGTTTGGACGGATCTGAAAGAGTTTGTTATTCGTCTGTGTGTTCCAATCCTCCTGCCAGAGGTCTCTCACATAATCATTAATTTTGGGTTTTCACATCTGAGCAGGGATATAAATGTTGGACAGTTTCTCTCTTGTGGCGTTCTTGGCTAAACCATCAACCATTTCGTTCCCGCCAATGCCAACATGACCAGGAACCCAAGCAAGAGTAATGTTGTAACCGTCCGCTTTCAACGTGCTAAAAAAGTTCAAAGAAATGTAAAAGTTCTGGATGCTGAAGGTTTGCGGCCAGCTATGGCCTCCAAAGCTGACAGCGAATCCGACAGAACCAAAAGTCCCTCTTTGAAGAATGTGAGATTATCTTCAAAGCCAAAACCAGAGCAGTAAGTTTCAGCAGAATAGAACAGAAGCATCGGAATGTATATGTTCCAACAGTATCTGAGAAGGAGCCCCAGGGCAGTAGGCTGCACAGGCCACTCCATCTTCAGACTTGGAACCGTCAGTGAAAACTTTTTGACAGGATGGGAATTTGGAACAGAGCTCAGCATACAAAGCCTTGTAAGCCAGAGAGCTGGTAGACTCTTTGCGAAAAGCTGCAAGATCAAAACGAACCTCTGGTGTGAAAAAGGTCCACGGAGGGGCAATTCACTGTGGGTTGGAGGTGTGGACCTGCTTCCACCAGAAGCTGACAGTTCTTCCTTGCAGTGTCTTTGAAAAGATAAATTCATCAGTCTGGCAGCAGACCTGACCGAGTGGAAATTTCTTTACGGCCGAAGCATATGAAGATGCTGTGGGCGTCTGACTGCCCACAACCTGCTTGCGGGATTCAAAAAAGGAGATCTTCTTTTCTGTCTTAACTCTTTGTATGCAGATTCCTGAATCCACAAGGACAATTTCGTGAAGAGGAGGGATGGCGCCCACCGCAGTTTGCACAATGTGCCGGATCTTTACACGGCCCATCATGGGTTGCCTTGCAGCAAATACTGCACACCTCCTGCCCAGAACAACGGTCTCTGACATGGCCAAACTTCAGGCATCGGAAGCACCTCAGCGGGGAACGGTACATACAGCTGAACCCCGAACATTCAGGTAACCGACTTTGATGACCGGAGCAGCACAGGTTGCAGAATGTCAGAAAGAGGGTGTTGGTGTCCACTCTTTCTGCACCCTTTTTTACTGTCACCCTGCGCACCTCCGTCACACCCTGGGACGCCAGTTCCGTTTTGATCTCTGCCTCCGAGACAACCTGATAGATCTCTGCAGCGAATGACTCCTTTTGATGAATTTAATTGTTTATGGGGATCACCCTGATCTCCCTGTCCACTATATTGTTGCTCTCAACAGCTGTTCAGATTGCTTTTTAGATCGACATTGAATTAGAAACGAGCCATTCCTCAACCTTTTGACTGACTGAGGGTCACCTGCTATACCTTGAAAGCCCTTTTGGATAGCAAAAGGGCTCAAAGCTGAAAGGGGTCTTTCTTGCTCCGTTCCTTCCATAACGAGCCAGGAAGCCCAAAAACCTGTCTTCTGTCGTACCTCCATATCCGAATCGCTGTCAGAATCGAAATCCCCTGAAATAGGGGATGCTGCCTTCCTCTTTTTTGGGGGGATGTGTTTAGAAAAAGCCATGTGTATTTTATTATATTTCATCCCTCCCTTAACCCACCCACCTTGGAGTCCAACTAAGGGCCAGGCCAAGAATCATTGTCTTGACCCCTTCCAGGCTTCAGGAGAGATATACAACAGACAAAAACCTACCAACCCTATCCCCCCTGATCATGCCCAACTCCCGGGAACAGAGAGCTGAGCACTACAGGGGTTATCTTGGCCACCCGGGAGAAATGCCTGTTTTGACCCAGCCCCAAGAAGGGGAGCCGATTAGTACACCCGGCCAAGGTGTACTCCCTGTCTAGGAGAGGTCCGAGCAAAGGGGATGTGTTGAGAGCGCTGGCCCTCTCAATCACCAGGATCTCATTCCCCTCCGACACAGGTCGCACCCGGCACGGCCAACGCGGCGGATCTTAAGGAGACCACAGAGAAAAAAGGGAGTGTGGAAAAGAAGACTTGAAGGGAGACGAAGAAAGAAAAAGATCCGTTAAGAAAGGCAGAAGACAGAAAGGAAAAAGGTGGTTACTAATTTGCTGGGCCCTCACTCCTAACCTTTCTGACATGGAGACCTACCAGGGCATCAATTCCTACCAACGTAATGTTTGGGCCCAGTCAGCAACTTGGCTATACAGGCCTAGCAGTGTTCACAACTAACCATCTAGCTGAGTTTTGATGCCCCCGTCAGCAAAGCCTAAAAGATCACAGGACCACGCAACCCTCCGACCACGGCAAGGTTGAAACCCCCCGGGAGGGTAAAATCCACCAATATATATAAAAATAACGGCAAAATAACGGTTTACCGGTTTAAATAAAAACCGATATTACACTTTGAAACCGGGTATTTAGTCCTCACTGGGCTAAAGCTGTGTACATACCAAATTTCATTCAAATTGGACAATATATCAAGAAATAACGGTTTTTAACGGCCAGATTTTGAAACACTACATGGAAGTGCCATTTGTGTGTGATAACCTTTCTATATACAAAATTTCATTAAAACCCACCAATATATAAAAAAAAATAACGGCAAAATAACGGTTTAATGGTTATATAACCGATATCACTTCTGAAACCGGTATTTTAGTCCTCACTGGGCTAAAGCCTGTGTACATATCAAATTTCATCCAAATCGGACAATATGTCAAGACTAACGGTTTTTAACGGTCAAATTTTAAAACACTATATAGAAGTGCCATTTGTGTTTTGGGTAACCTTTCTATATACCAAATTAGGATAAGAAAGTTTGCTTATAGCCCCGCCGACCACCAAAGGGCCACATTCATAAAATCCACCTAATATAAAAAATAACGGCAGAATAACGTTTTTAAAAAGTTGTTTAATCCAGCATTACATCACTTTGCCTACATATGGACAGAGGATTGATTTGTCACAAGATCATCCAAACCGCTTATAAATTAGCCAAGTAAATTTCTGAGATATATCCATAAAGAAAGAAAAACCGTTACAGGGCCCTTACAACCGTTAGTAACGGCAAAAACGGGGCAAACTAAAACATCAGGCATCATCCGTGACTCATAATGAACATACCCGCAAATTTTCATAAAAGGGTTTGGGCCCAAATACTTTCTGAGATTTTTCCATAAAGAAGAAAACCCGTTACAGGGCCCTTACAGCCGTCATAACGGTTATAACGGGAAACTAAAACATCGGGCATTTTCGTGACCCATAATGAACATACCTGCAAATTTTCATAAAGGTTGGCCCCAAATACTTTCTGAGTATTCCATAAAGAAGAAAACCCGTTACAGGCCGTTACAGCCGTTAGTAACGGTTATAACGGTAAAAATAAAACATCGGGCATTATTCGTGACCCATAATGAACATACCTACAAATTTTCAGAAGATCGTCAAGTACTTTCTGGATATTCATAAAGAAGAAAAAGCGTTACAGGCCGTTACGCCGTTAGTACGCCCGAACGAAACTAAAATCGGCATCTCCTTGACCCATAAGAACTTT
>CM031595.1:69837184-69886472 GCA_018398815.1 Conus ventricosus | reverse complement strand
CAACACACATACCGAAAACAAATAAACAATGTGTCATCTCTTTTTATGTTGTTTATATGTCAGTTGTTTGTGTGTATGTGTGGCGAGTCACAGTCAGGGTCTTCTTTTCTTTGTCGTCTTCTTCCATAGACCAACATCATTTTACTAGATGGTTTTGTCGTAGTTTGGGGAGATTGCCGAAGGTTGCGCTGTTGTGAGGATCTGGAAACATTTTGGAAAACTCCAATTGAGCCAGTCTGATTTCCTTGGAGGTACCGGGTTCAAGCCCCTCAGCAGTGCCTCAGCCTTCATCGCCGCTACTTGGCTAGGTCCGAAAGAGGTGTGAGGGGGAGGGGGGGGGGGGGGGGGGTTGATGGTGATTAAAAGTAGTAGGGGGGGGGGGGGGCAGGAGTAGAAAAGTGACGGGGAAAGGATGGGGGGGGGGGGGGGGGGGGGGAATAGGGGGATTGTGGGAATAGTGGTCAGGAGGAGGGTAAGATAAGATAAGATAATGTTGCTTTAGCCCACCCGACCGCAAAGGCCACATCAGGGCTGTACAGGAGGAGGGTAAGGGGGCAGGTTAGTGGTGAGGGGGGAAGGGGGGGGGTGGGGGGTGGGGGTTGTTTCAGGTTCTAGAGATGGGAGGCCAGCCTGGACTTGAAAGCAGCCCAGTGACCAGCTGTCAGGAGTCTCTCTCTCTCTCTCTCTCTCTCTCTCTCTCACCACACCACACACACACACACACACACACACCACGCACGCACACACACACTGCCGAGATAAACTGTTTCATGCGATTAGGAAACAAAAATGTTGTTATCAGAGATTTCCCCTTTTTCTTGGTCCACAGTTGTCAAATATTCGTTTCGTTTTATTCTTCGGTATGCAATTTAGGTCAACCAGGGGGAACACTACAACTTCAAAAGTCAAACGTGGTCATCCCCCGAAATTCGGTTTTCTCTCGAAAGGATTTGTATGAGCTATAGTAAAGGGACAAAATTGAACAAGAAAATGAGACACAAGAAGAGGTGAGTATTTCATTTTGATGTTGGTCACTTTTTTTGGCAGAGGGGGTGTGACATCATTACAATTCCTTTCTGCGTTGGGAGAAACGCAAAAAGTTTTTGTGGAAGGGTCTTCTTCTTTTCTTTTTTTAAAACACCGGTTCACTAAAAAACGAGTAGGTCACCAGCGCGCATGTTAAAAATTTAAATAAAATAACATAAAACAGTGCGACTCAGACTGTTGGCCCTGGAGCAAATTTAGCAACAAGGGGTCGCACTCGTATTCAAGAAGATAAAAGCAAGGGCCCAAAATTTCAGGCCAGGAAATAGTAAAATATCAGGGAATTTAAATAAAAAAATCGTCAATATGCAGATCTCAAAACTGTCGAATAAATTTGTTTTTGAATGAGATGCATTTGTGGCAATCTTGATGGCCCCGGCAGTGATTTCCCACAGCCGTACAGAATGGGAAAAAAGAATTTTAGTGGCTGTCAATATTTGATGCAGGTATGGTATAACACTGACCCCCATCCTGGTGCTACTTTTATTAAATACTAGTTGTTCATTGAATATCAATTACTTTAGCTCTTGCCTTTGAAAAAGGTGTTAATTTTAATAAAAAGTCTTCTCTCTTCTAAGGGTTTCCATTCAAATTTCCTCATGTTTTCCCTAGTATTCCCTTTTCTCTGATGTGGTTCCTGTACGAACCGGCTGCTTCTTCTGAATCTTTTCAAGGTTATCAATGCCCTTTAGATGGTAAGGACCCCAAAACTGGGGCAACCATATTCCAGTACTGGTCTAACCAGTTTTTTGTGCAGTCGTCTTTAACCTTTTGGGGGCAGCATTGTATTCCTGTGTAAGAAAGTAAGATGTTATTTGCTTTCTTACATACTAAATTGTAATGTTTTTCCATTTGAGACGACTATCTTAATCACGCCTAAATATTTTGCAGCATTAGTTTCTTTAAGAATAGTAATTATGGATGAAAAATCTGATTAATTAGTGAGCGTTTGTTACATATACGCAACACTTGGCACTTTTGAGGATGAAATTCCCTTTTCCCAAGTTCTTTCCACTCTTTTTTAAAGCGTTTAGATCTTTTGTAAAATTGCGTGTTCATTCTTGTTCTGATTGTTCTATATACAAAAACTGTCATCTGCAAAAAAGCCTTATAGTAGTTCCAGGAGACAGATTTCTATTATGTCATTTTTTTAATTAAGAAAAACAAGGGGCCCCCAGAACAGTTCCTGTGGTACACCTGAAAAGGGACTGGTTTACAATGGGATGACGACCTTCCACAAAAATTTTGCGTTCCCCCAACGAGGAATGATCTAGCCCATTTTAGCAAAGAAACCGCCAATGCCAATGTGTTCTAATTTAAGCAGCAGGCCCTCATGGTAAACCTTATCAAAGGTTTAGAAAAATCTAATAAATTGCATCTATTTGCTGTCTGTTGTTAAGACAGTTACAAAATCATTGAGAGTTGTTATAAGTTGAGTCCCCAAAAACTCCTTCGCTGTCTAAAACCATGCTGGGCGTTATTTAAGAAATCATATTTGTCAAAAAGGTCCATTTTGTACTATATATATTATGTGTTCAAGTAATTTAGTGATATGGATGTAAAAAGATACAGGTCTATAATTCTTGCTTTTGTTTTGTCACCCTTTTTAAATAAGGGGAAAAATGCTCGATTTTCGCCCCCTCATCAGGTATTACTCCCCGGTTTCCCGTGAAGCTTGGTAAAATAATTGGTATACCTCACTCAATTCATTGGCACATAATTTAAGAGCTTGCCAGGAACGCCATCGGGACCAGTAGCTTTGTTTTTTATTGATATTGGTCAGTAACTTAAATACTCCCGCTTTGTTTACTTTGAAGTTTTGCATTTCAGGGAGTTTATCATCATCCTTTAGTCTAACGTTAATTAAAGGTTTGGGATTTGAGAAAACTGACAAAACTGCTTGTTTAGTAAGTTTGCTTTCCTTCAGGGTCCTGTATTAGGTTATTTGGTTGTTCTCAGGTCTGGAATCCAATGTTGTCTGTCTCTACTCCTTATGTAAGACCATAATTTTGTTTGATGATCACCCTTCGAAATCATCGAATTAACATAATTGGAGTGAGGAAGTTTTACATTCTCTCTGACACCTTCTCTAATTATGTTTATACCCAACCGTAAACTTTTTAAATTAGGATGTAGTTTCAATTTCTTAAAGAAACGTGTTTCCTTCTCAACAAACGTTTAGTTTTAGTAGTAATCCATGGCTGGTGGTTCTTGCTTGAAGTTATTTTAGTAGGTATGTTGTCATCCATAATAAATTCCAAGTTAGTTTTTTACACTTCCAAGATCCTGCATTATCTTTAACACTATTGACCTCAAAAAAAGAGACTGAAATTATGAGTATCCTGCCTTTTGGTAAATTTTGTTGGTTCCAGAGTTGATGGTACGTTTAGGGGTTTTTCGAAAGGGTTTGAAAGTTATCTCTAAGAGAACTATGTCATGATCACCCAGGCTGCAATTAATTCTGAATTGCCCAAGGCCTGGACAATTGGTAAAAATAAATCCAAGGAATGCTTTCCCACGGGAAAAATTGGTGATTCAAAATGACTGTACTAATCCAAGGTCTTTGGTGGCATCAAAAAACTGGTATTAATATTTTTACTGTATTGTTACCAAATATGACATTTTTCACCCAATCAATATCTGGTAAATTAAAGTTCCCCAATCCAAATATTGCCTTCTATTGGCCCCAAAACAATGTTAGAATGTCTCTGCAAAATAGACAAACATACATTTTTATCTGAGTCTGGAGGGGCTGTAATGATCCAACAATGACAGGTCTCTTATTCTTGAAATTAATCCTACAATAAACTTCACTATTTTTGCCTTGATAAAAAACTCACTGGCTAAGTTCTTCCTAATGGCAATCAAGACTCCCCCCCTCTTTTTCCAAATCTGTCCTTTCTATAATATCTAAATCCTCCCTTGGAAATTCACTGCTGGATGTTCCAGTTTTTAGCCAAGTTTATGTTCAATTACAACATCAATGTTTTTTTCAGTGACTAAATTATGAGTTCTTCCTTTTTCTTAATAAGAGATTGAAAATTTAGACTATGCATTTAAGTTTATCTTTTTCTCTTAATGATTTAGGGGTTTAGTTGCACTTTATGATTTGGATTTTATCAGTTTTAGAATCAGGGGTGGATGCAAACTTAGGACAAAATTTCAAGTTTTCTTTTGGGGATCGGTCTGGTGAGATAGGGTCAAAACGTTTTCTTTCTGAGCTGCAGTTTTCAATAGAATCTTCAAAAAGTCTTGAACTAAAGTTTGGAAGCCCGCAGGTAAAACAAGTCCATGATATATCACTATTGCATAATGCTTCATAAACTGCTGGAAATTCATTAACATACATTTAGTGTGATACCATGAAATTGCGACGTCACAGGCAATGCTTTAGTTTCCATGTGACCCCTTTAAATTGCAAACTCCCCAGGGGTATTTTACTTTTGGGGGAAAGGACCAGGATTGAGTTCAATTGTCTCTGATAGGATAAGGCTTAAAAACCATAATTTAACTCCTCTATGTCTAACTCTTTTAATCAAACAAATTCCCTTTTCACTGTATATTTCTGATGTTAATTGAAATCAGGGGGTTTAAATCTGGGCCTAAATAATAGACGTTAAGAACAGTACTGGCACAGGTGCACACAGGAGACTAACCCTGGGTTTAGGTTGCACAAGTTTTAAACCTGCAAAAATTTGGAAAATAAGGGTCTACATCAAAAATCTAAAATTTCAAATTAAACTGAGTGCTAGGAATATTGGTTGTTCCTGTCCATGTGGAAAGAACAAGGAAAAATAGAAATTTTAACGAAGCGAGGAACAACACGCCGGTAGCCATCTTGAAAAGCCCAATAGAAGACTACCTTAAGGGGTTTAAAACAATTTCGTTAAGAAAATAAAATTTAGCATTAAATACCAAGTGCTGATCATTAAATTCACGTTACTCTATGGTAAAAGATGTAAAAAATGTAAAGAGGAAAAAAGTGTCATTTATGCCTTTCGCTCCGGTGGAGCATTGGCCATCAACGCCCCTTGCATCGCACTCTGTTCGGGGCTGTTCTGGTATTCCAGTCCGTTGGCCCCTTGTTGTTTCAACTCCGCCTCAGGTCTCGTCCCCGCTTTTTGCGGGGCCCGGCCCTTTTCCTCTTTCCTGCGGGCCCAAGGTCGGGGCTTGGCGTGTGGTGTGGATGTGGTTCCCTGGGGTGTGCCGATCCCCCCCATTCCCTTTCGCAGTATCTGTTTGGGCCCCCTGGTTCCGTCCGCCGCTCCCACAGATCTTCGTTTGGCCCTTTTCCCTGCCATCGGTTTGTAGATGAGCCTAGACAGTGTTTGAAGAATGTCTGAATTTTTGTTGATCTCTGTGCGTTCCCCCTTTTCTCGCATTTTAGGCAAAACTATTTCAATTGGGGGAAAGATGCGGATTTTGGTTCTTTGCTGATTTCCAGATGCCGATGTTTTGAGCATGACGAAAGTGCTCTTGCCTTCCCGATTCTGGCTGTGGTTGGTCCGTCCCTCCTTTTGGTCAACCCACCCCCAGGTAGACGAAAAGACTCACTGATGGGCTTCCATCGACTGTGTGGTGTTTTGGCAGTGGGTTTTTTTTATCAGCTGGGTCTTTTTCCCTGTTAATCTTGACCCTGTCCGGGTGTGGTCCCAAGCGGTTGGTCTTGTCCGCATCGGGTGTGGTGTGTGAAGGGCGCCGGTCGTCACGAAATAAAGGTCTTTCGAGTTTGCGTCCGAGTGTCCACTGTTTAGTTTTTTCTGCTGTTTGTGTGGTCTTCGCCCGTCAATGACCAGGGGGAAGAGGAACGGCGCAGCAGGATCCCGCAAACCCCGGCTTCACCTCGAAACTTTGGGGGCAGGGGGCCCGGGGTGGGAAATCTGCATTATGTCCTGGTAGGTGCACGGATGGGGAAATTCTTTCGGGGACCCGAATGCCTCGCAGCTTCCACGCATCTCTTTCCCACTGTCGAAGCTTCTCATAATCTATAAAGTTGATGTAAAGGGGGGGTTCCACTCCAGGATGCCCCACGATGAGCGCAGGCTGCGATCTGGTGGCACATGTTTTTCTCCCGGAACCCTGCCTGTGGTCTCGGGTTGGGGTCGAACCCTCTTTCATTTCCCCGTGCCTTTTGAAAACCCTTTCCCTGGCTTTGAAGGACATGATCCTCGGTAGTTTGCTGCATCCCTGAGGCCCCTTTCTTCGGCAGCTTGATGACGATTTTCTTTCCACTGAGCGGTACCCCCTCCCCCCCAGTCTTGTGAAGAGGCTGTATAGCATGTTGACAGCTGTCTTTGTTGCTTTGTGGCTTTGTGGTATCTCGTCCGGCCCTGCACCCTTTCCCCTTTTTCGGTCATGAGGCTTTTTGATCTCTCCCTTTGGGGGTTTTCACAGATGGGGGGGTCTGTCTCTGCGGTGGGTGTTGGTGGTGCGTCGGGGGGGGGCGGTTCAGCAGCTCCTAAAGTGTTTGCCATCTTTTTTTAGCTTTTCCTGGGTTTGTTTCAGGGGTTTCCGTTTTGTCCTTCACTGGCTTTTTGTCTGCTGGAATTCCCCGTAGTTTTGGGTCCCGGTACGGCCCTTCAGTTCCCCTGCCGGTGCTGCCTTCCCTTGGTGGCCGGCGTAAAAGTTCCTTTGTCCTTCTGATGCTTTCTTTCTTCTCCTTTCTCTGTGTGCTCTTTGTCCCTTTTTGCCCTATTTGCTTTGTTCGGTGTGTTCGTGTAGCTTTTTTTTTCCCCTTGTTTCCAATTGTGGAGGGGTGCGGCAAGCCCATTCTTTGTGCTGGGCCTCTTTTCCCCAAGGATCTTTCACAGTGTCATGCCGAGCTTTTGCAGGTTCCCACTGGTCTCATGTCGTTCATGTCTTCTATAGCTTTGTAGGGCTGGAAACCCTGTTGGAAAGGCGATCTGGAATGTGCTTGTTTTGTCCGCCCGGAGCAGCCCGACATTGTACCTTTAGTGTTTTGTTGGTTGGTGAATTCTTGAGGCAAAATTTCCACGTTTTTTTAAAAAAGAAGGTGGTGGTCTGATGACAGTCAGCACCCTCATCACTCGTAATCCGCCTAAATCCTGAATTTGGGTATGCAGATGTGGTCAATCTGGTTCCCCGTGAATGGTTCGGGATCTCCTGTGGCCTTTGGTGGCTTGGTGGGAAGATGTTTCCCTCCTATCCCCAGCGGTTTCGGGCGCACGGTCTGCAAAACGTACCATTTCGTCATCTGTCCAGTCCAGTGCCCCCATGATGCCCTCGTAGCCTGTGTTGCCCCTTTGATTTTTGGCTTTAAAAATTTCCCCCCTCGTATGGTTTGCCCTTTTGTCCTCTTTTGTTATCTGTCTGTAGTTGCTGGTGAAAGTAATTTTCTTTCTTTTTCCCGCATCTTTGGTGGGAGCATAGAGGGATGTGTTAGCCTGATGCCCTTTTTCTTGTGGTAAATTGTTGATGACCCGGGAGTTGAAGGTTCACCCAAAGAGTGCCCCTTTGCCCCCGGTGCCGCATCGGGGCCCAATCGTGTGGGGGGCCCCACCCTCTGGTTCTGAGTACGCAGCTGTTTTCCGATAAAAAGTTAGCTTTTGTTTGTAGCCACTTGTTCACTCGTCCTGCACCCCGATTTTATAGTTTTTCATCTTCTCGCAACTTGGGGGGTTTTTCGTTTCAAACATGCCCTGTTTTATGTGGCTTTTCGTTGTTTTGGGTGTTAGAAGGGGAGTGGGCCCTTGGCTTCCTTTCGGCTTTCACTGCCGGATAAATTCGGGTGGAGACCCCCCTTCAGGTGATTGCTTTGGGTTTTTGTCGTTGATGCTTCTGTATGTCTTTTTTTTTCAGGCAGGGTTGTTACCCCCGCAAACCCCCTTTACCCCGGGGCGGGTTTTGGCCTGCCCTTTTCGCCTTTACGACTGATGGCGGGAGTGGGTTATTCTGTGCCCAACCCCAAGGGCAAACGTAAAAAATGTAAAAAAGAATTAAAAAAAGGGGGTCAAAAGCCGGCGCCCCCTCGTGGGCATGCGATGGAGGTCGCATCCCATTTAACCAGTCTTGTCGGGGCCCACGGAACTGTTCTGGGGCCCTTTTTGTTTTAAATTTTTATATAAATGACATAAGTAGAAAACTCTCTCCGGAATACTTAAAGGGTTTTTTTCAGATGACAGCTTTGTTTTAGAACAATCGAAGCAGAAGATCACGATTTTACAAGAAAAATCTAAATGCTTTACAGAGTGGGTAAGAACTTGGGAAAAAAGGAATTTCATCCCGAAAGGCCCAAATGTTGTGTTATGTAATAAAAGCTCACACTGTATAAAACCTGTTCACAAAACTATTCTTTAAAACCAATGGCAAAAATATTTAGGCGTGTTTTTGTGCCAATGGAAAGAAACATTTTCAATTTAGTTTTGAAAGCAAACACATCTTGCTTTTGATACAGGAAAATCAATGACTGCCCCCAAAAATTTAAAAGGGCGATTTCTATAAAACATGGTTTGACAGTACTGGAAAATGGTTTCTCAGTTGGGTCTTACAATCTAAAGGACATTGATAACCTCAAAAAAAATTGAAAAGGCGCCCCGTTTGAAAAGGGAACCATATGAGGGAAAAGGGAAACTAGGAAGAAAATTTTAGAAAATTGATGGAAAAAACCTTAGAAAAGAGAAAAGTTATTAAAATTTTACCTTCTCAGGGCCGAGTTAAATAATTGATATTTTCCCAAAGGAACACTGATTTATAAGAGGGCACCAAGAGTGGGGGTCAAAATTTTTGCATACCGCATAAATATTGACAGCCATTTACTTTTATTTTTCTTTCGTAAAAGGTGGGAAAATCGCTGCCGGGTGCCCCAAAATTGCCACAAATGGGCTCTTTTAAAAATAAATTGAAAAAGACAATTTGAGTCTGCTATTGATTGCTTTTTTTATTTTAATTCCATTACAGGGGTTTGGTTTTTGAATTACCAGTAAATTATGGGTTTTAAAGAGGAAATACTGGAAAAATGTTAGCTGTCAGTCCAGGGATGGGGTTTTTTTTTGGGGATGGTTAGGAAATTTTTGGGGCCAAAAAAAATCAATAAATTAAAAAGGTAAAAGGCTAAAAGTTTAAGAAGGATTCAGACAGGGGAGCCGGAAAAAAGGCAAATTTAGGCAGTTCGACCGACCACAGCTTAGAGGACAGTACTCCAATCAGCTCCCCCAGCAAGATTGGGGGCCCAGCGTAGCAAGAAAATGAAAATTAAACATGAAAATTAGAGAATCATGGCTGAAGATTTTAGATGGTGGAGGTTGATGAAATGTGAAATGACAATGTATGTAAAGTGTGCATCAAAAAAAACAGAAAAAGGTTTAAGTGGGGGGTCACGAAATTTCAGTATTTACCCTGCAGACCATGCAAAGGTTTATTCCTAAGGCAGCATAGCAACAGACACAAACAAGCCTCCCTGGTCCCACACCTGAGAGCCCGTGTGATGAAAAAGAATGTGTGAAAGCGCAGTAGAACTGGTTATGATGTCAAAAGAACATCGTGCAAAATTTTGGGCACTGGTTTTTAATTCAGGAGGTGAATGGGTACAGTCACTGAAATCAGGGCCGGGTCTACACGCCCATTTTCAGTGTCACAGATGGAACAGTGTTTGGATGAATTTCCCAAACAGAAAAAACAGAGGGGAAAAATCGAGAAAAGTGATTCTGTGGGATCATCTGTGAAATTTGAACTGTTCTTAGAAAGAAGTCACGTGTATGCCGCTAGAGAACAAAGGTGTTGTGGGCCCCTTTTTGGCTACAGCCCTTTTTTTTGCAGCGATCTTCAAATTGTACAGGCTTCGGGCGAAGAACCCATTGTTTGAAGAGAGTGTGATGCCTAGATTCGGCGATATCTTGCTTGAAGCTCCAATCAGTGTGCGTGGGCCCATTGGGGAAAGTGTCACAGCTGTCAGGAAGGGGTACCCCCGCATGACGGGAACTTTAAAAGGAAGCCCCGAGAAAGAAGTGAGCTGGGTTTGGTCGAAAATGCAGAAAAGTTTGCTTCGTTGCAATGACGTATATGCTTTCGACATTTACAGTTGGAAAAATGAAAACCCGACTTTTCAGCAAGAGGAGGTGAATTGTCGACTTAGCCGCTGTGGAAGTGAAAAGCAAGGCAGCATCTTTATGATAAGGCCGGAAGGAAAGGGTTTTCCCTGTGTGACAGTGATGGTGGTGGTTCCAAAAAATCACTGACACTGGGCAGAGAAGTACTTTCAAAGGCCCCTCAGAACTTATTGAACAGCTCTCCCAAAATTGAAGAGCCCCGAGTCGAGAGTACAGTGTCAGCGTGGGGAAATATTTTCGAAGAAGAGATACCACAAGCAAACCAATTCCCCCACCATGGATCATTACGCACCGAGGAAAAACTGACAGTTGACTGCCCCTTGCGACAGTGTAAAGGACACGTGCCCAAATACGGGGGGGGGATGATATTTTTCCCCTGTCTTGGCAATGTGACCAGAAACTTGGCTGTGGTACCCCCATTCGCTTTGTTGGCAAAAATTTCCCCTTTGGTTATCCCCCTTTTTCAGCGTGGCCCCGGGGGAGAGGTTTTAGTGTCCGTCGGATCAAAAAGAGGCGCGTTCCGGGGTGGGCGGGGGGAGTGTCAGGTGATGGCCTCAAAAATTTCCCGTAAGAGTGTTCGAGATTTGAGTTGCTTGCCATGTGTTTTTCGCAATGAAAGGCGTTTTGAAAAAAGGTAAGTGAACCCGTCTTTGTTTGACGTCTTAATTGTGCTTGCAAAAAAATTTTAAACGTTTTTTGCAATGTACCGGAATTTTTCCAGGGATGGTTTTGCTGAGGGTGAAAAAAAGGTCGGGGTAGGAGACGAGGGGATGGTTTGGAAAAAATCCCAGCGCGAACCCCGCTGTATATTTTTGGTTTCCCAGGCCCTTAACCCGGCCATTGCTTTTAACCTTTTAAATATCATGTGCGACCTTTTTGCCAAATTTTGCTCAGGGGCAACAGGGGAGTGTTCCTTTTTTTTTCAGTGCACGGTGATCATCTTTTTTTAGTGAACCAGTTTTAAGGAAAAATAATAGAAGATTTAAAGTGATTTTCTTCCCCAGGGAAAAAGTGAATCAACGTTGATTATTCTGTCATTTGGAGGGGTCACCAAAAAAAAAACACAAAAAAAAAAAACCAAAAAAAAAAAAAACCCCAAAAACCCCTTTTAAATTTTTTTCCAAAAGGGTTTTTGGGGTTTTTAGGTCTTTTTTAACCCCCAAAACCAATTCCTTATCACTGACATTTCGTGTTAATTAAAATCGGGGTTAAAATCGGGGCCAGTAATAACAAAAACAGTACTCGGCACAGGGCCACAAGGGACTACAGGGTTAGGTTTCCCAAAAAGTTTTCCTGCAAAAATGGAACAAAGGCCACATAAATCTAAAATTTTAAAAATTAAACTGAGTGCTGGGAATATTTTGTTCCTGTCACATGTGGAAAGAAAAAGGAAAAAAAAATTTTTAAAACGAACCGGGACAACACGCCGGTAGCCCAAAACCAAAAAGAAAAACTACCTTTAAAGGGTTTAAAAAACAAATTTCGTTAAAAAAAAATAAAATTTAGCATTAAACTACCAAAGGTGATCTTTAAAAATTTCCAGTTCTTAAATGAGAAAAGATTAAAAATGAAAGACGTAAAAGATTCATTTATGCCCGTCGCCCCCGGTGGACATAGGCCCAACCCCCTTCGCCACGCTCTGTTCTGGGCTGTTCGGCATCCAGTCCATTTGGTCCCTTTTGTTTCAACCCCCCTCAGTGTCTCGTCCCACTTTTGCGAGGCCCGGCCTCTCTTCCTCTTTCCCGGGGTTCCAGGTCAGGGTTGGCGGTGGTGCTGATCTGGCTTCCTGAGGGGGTGCCGATCCAGCCCCCCTTCCTTCGCATTTTCTGCTGGCTTTCCGTCCCGCACGCTCCCACGATCTCGTTTCGGACCTTGTCCTCCACGATTTTTAGATGGCCCAGACAGTTTTGAAGAATGTCTGAATTTTTGTTGCTCGCTGTGTCGTTCCCCATCTCGCATCCGTAGAGCAGAACTGATTTCACTTTGGAGTTGAAGACGATTTGGGTTTCTTAGCTGTTCCCCCAGATGCCCAGATGTTCTTAAAATGCGAAACTGTCTTGCCTTCCCGATTTGGCTTGACGCCCGGGGCCGGCCTCCCTGTTGGTAAACCACATTTCCCCCAGGTAGAAAAAAGACCCCACCTGAGGGCTCTCCATTCCTGTGACTGGGTTTGGCAGGGGGGTTTGATTTACAGCCGGTTTTCCCCGTTTAATCTTAGCCCGCCCGGCGATGTGGCCCCAACGGTGGCTTGTCCTGCTCGGGCGTGGCTGGGGTGACGGGAGCCCCGGGGCGTCAGCAAAATAAAGGTCGCGGCGCGTCCAAGTGCCCCACTTATACCTTGTTTCTCCCTGTTGTAGGTCTTCTTACCCACAAGACCAGAGGAAGAGGAAGGGCACAGAGCACCCCTCCGAAAACCGGTCTTTACCTCGAAACTTTCGGACAGGGGGCCGGGTGGGCAATCCTGCATTTTGTCCTGGAGGGCCCGATGAGGGGGATGATCTTTCCCGGGGGGCCCGTAAGCCCGCCTCCCAGCATCTCTCTGCCAACTGTCGAAAGCCTTCTAAAATAAGTTGATTAAAGGGGGGGGTTTTACTCCACGCTGCTCCACGATGAGCGCAGGTGGCGATCTGGTCGGGGACATATTTGTTTTTCCGGGAAACCTGCCCCGGTCCGGGCTTGGGGGCGCAGCCTCTTTCATCCCCTTTCCAAAACCCCTTTGAAACCTTGCTGGGGTTTTACGGGGCATGACCCCCGGGAGTTTTTCTGCGGGCCCCAGGGCTCCTTTCTTGGCGTTTATACGATTCCCCTTTTTTCCATGAGCCGGTACCTCCTCCTTTCCCAATCTTGCTGAAGAGGCTGTATGCAGTTGACAGCTGTCTCTAGTTCTTTGTGGTTCGCGGTATCCTCCCGGCCCCCACCTCCCCCTTTTCAGAGTCATGATGGGATTCTTGATCTCGCCTTTTAGGGGTTTGTCACATAGGGAGGGCTGTCTCGCAGGTGGGGGGTCTGGTGGTGCTCAGGGCGGGGCGTCACAGCTCCCGAAGTTTCGCCCACGTTTTCTTTTCCTGGTTGTTTCAGTGGGTTTCCCTTTGCCTTCACTGGTTGTCTGTCTGCTGGAACTTTCCCTCAGCTTCTTGGGGCCCAAGGAAGGGCCCTTCAGATTCCCCCCGTCCGGGTGCCCCTTTTGGGTGGCCGGGCGTCAAAATAGTCCCCTTGTCCCTTCTATGTCTTTTTTACTTCCCCTTTTTTTGGGGTGCCCTTCCCCGTGCCTTTGCCCTAGTTGCCTTGTTCGGGTCGGGGTTTGTGTACTTTTTTCTCTCCGTTTCCAACTTTGGATGGGTCGGCAAGATCCATTCTTTGTCGGGGTTTTTCTTTCCAAGGACCTTCACTGTGTCGCCAAGCTCTTGCGGTTCCCCCTTGTCCCGGATTCCTCTCACTGTCTTCTATCAGCTCTTTTACGGGGGGAAACCCGTTTTAAGGGTGTTTTGGGAAACTGCTTGGTTCCCTGTTTCCGAGCTCCCACATTTTACCCTTTTACGTGTTTTGGGGTTTTGGGAATCCTGAGGCGAAGTCTCATGTTGTTAAAAAAGGTGGGGTCTGATACACGTCAGCACCCCTCACACTCGTACATCCCCCCAGATCCCCCGAATTTTTGGCAAAGCGATGTGGCAATCTGGTTCTCCCGGGAAGGTTCGGGGGGTCTCCATGTGGGGCCTTTTGGGTGCGCTTGTGTGGGGGAAAATGCTTCCCCTATCACCAGCTGGTTAGGGGCCAAATCTGAAAAACGCTCACCATTTTGTTTACTGTCCCGTCCCTGTTCCCCCTGATGCCCGAGCCTTGTTTTCCCTTTTGACTTGGCGTTAAAATCTCCCCTCAGATGGTTATGTCCCTTTTCTCCTTTTTGTCTTCAGGGG
This sequence comes from Conus ventricosus, assembly GCA_018398815.1. Lineage (NCBI taxonomy): Eukaryota > Metazoa > Mollusca > Gastropoda > Neogastropoda > Conidae > Conus > Conus ventricosus. Next base: position 69,872,449 of record CM031595.1, on the reverse strand, counting down.
CTTAGTTGCTGGTAGAAATCACTTTCCCTTTTCTTTTTCCGCCTTGGTGGGCATAGCCTGGATATTTCAGCCTGATGTCTTCTTCTTTGGGAAATGGCTGTGAGGGTGGGGAGTTTACATTTCCCCTCCGTGATGCCCCTTGTGCCTCCTGCCACATCAGGGCCACCCCAGTGTGGGGGGGTCCATCCTCTGTTGTCCTGAGACAGCATGTTCTCCAGAGAAAGTCTCAGGGGTCCCGATTTTAGCCCCCTTGTCTCACTCAGTCCGGGACCCATCTTTTAGTTTTTTCAACTCTCTCGCAATTGGATGGTTTTTTTGTTTCAAACATCGCCTGATGTTCCATGTGGCTACTTTTGTTGTTGTCCCGGGTGTTAGAAGGGGATCGCCTTTTCAGCTTCCTTTTGGGTTTTTACTGCCTGCGTCATAATCTCCGGGGGTGGGGACCCCTTATTGCCGGGGATTGCTTTGGTTCATTGCGTTTATGCTTCTGTAACTCGTTTTTTTTTACAGGCAGGTGTTAGCCCACGCAAACCCTTTATCCTCGGGGGAGGGGGTCTGCCTTGGGCGCCTCTTACGAATGATGGCCACATTCTTTCTGTGCCCAAACCCCCAAGGGGAAACGTAAAAAAGATGTAAAAAATAAAATTTAAAAAAGGGGAGCTCCAAAAGCCAGGCGGGCCCTCCTGGGCTGGAAAATGCGAATTTTAAAGGGTCGTCTCCCTTTTGTAAACCGTTTGTCAGGTGCACCACGGGAAAAACTGTTCGGGGCCCCCTTTTTTTGTTTAAATTTATATAAAAATGCATGTGAAATCTTTTCCCCGGGAAATATTTTGGGGGTTTTTTTTTGCAGATGAACCCTTAGTAAAATTGAACAATCAGAAGAAAAAAAGGGAATGAAAACACGATTTCAAAAAGGGAATTTTAAATGCTTTCAAGAGGGGGTTTAAGAATGGAAAAAAAGGAATTTACCCCCAGAAGTGCCAAGTGTTGTGTATATGTAAAAAACGCTCACCAACAAAGTTTCAAAATACTCTTTTTAACAAAAATATTCAAAAAAAACCAATGCTGCAAATATTTAGGGTGATTTAGTGGCTCAAATGGAAAGAACATTACAATTAGTTTTAAGAAAGCAAAAAAAATCTTTGCTTTCTGATACAGGAACTTCAAGGGGACTCCCCCAAAAGGGTTTAAAGGACGATTCCCTTTTAAAACCCCTGGTTAGCCCAGTCCTGGATAGGGGTTGCTCGGGTTGGGACCCTTAAAATTCAAAAGGGGACATTGATAACCAAAAAGTTCAGAAAAGAGCAGCCATTTGTAACGGGGGACCATTGAGAAAAAAAAGGGGAATACTGGGAAGAACTTTGGAAAAAATTAAAAATGGGAACCCCTTTTAGAAGAGAGAAGAGTTATTAAAACTTAATACCTTCATCAGAGGCAGAGTTAAAAACAAATTAAATTACCCCAATGGAAAAATAGTTTTTCATAAGAGTGCCCCAAAAAGAGTGGCGGTAAATCTTAATACCAAAAAAACTGCATCAAATTGACACCCATTTACTTTTCATTTTACCCTTTGGGTTTATAAGGCTGTGGAACTCGCTGCCCGGGGGCCATCAAGATTGCCACAAATGGGGAGTCTCTTTTTTAAAAACAAATTGATAAGGGCAAACTTTAGATTTTGCATTTGATTTATTTTCTATTTTTTAAATTCCCCTGTTTCGGGGTTGCGTTTTTTGGCTTTTCCAGTAAATTCCCGGTTATAAAAAGGAAAAACTGGAAAAAAAAGTTAGTGTCGTCCCCGGGACTGGGGTTTTTTTTTTTTGGGGACTGGTTAGAGATTTTTTGGGGCCCAAAAAAAAATCAATAAAATTAAAAAGGGTTTTAAAAAGGCCCAAAAGTCGAAGAATGATTCAGGGCAGCAGCCGGAAAGAAGGAAAATTTAGGCCCGGGCCCGGGCCCCACCCCAGACCTTTTGAGTGACGTACTCCCAAAAGCTCCCCCAGACCGATTTGGGCCCAAAACACCAAACAGTAGCAAGAAAAAGAAATGTAAACATGATTTAAAATTTAGAGAATCATGGCCCGAAAGATTTCGATTTGGTGGAGGTTGATTTCAAATGGTTTAAAAAAGACAATGTTAAATGTAAAGTGTGCATCAAAACCCCAAAAGAAAAAAAGGTTTTAAAATAGGGGATTTACCCCCCCCAAAATTTTCCCGTTTTTACCCTGGCAGACCATGCAAAGAGTTTTATTTTCATTTAAGGGCAGCAGTAGCAACAGACACAAAACAGCTCCATGGTCCCACATTGAAGCAGCCCCGGGTGATGAAAAAAGAATGTGTGAAAGCCCCAGTTACGAAAAATGTGTTATGCATGTCCCAAAAAGCAACATCGCTGCCCAAAAAATTTTTGGGGCATGGTTTTAACTTCAGGGGTGAATGGAGACCCGTCATGAAGTCAGGGGGCCCGGCTACACGCCCATTCTTCAGTGTCCAGAGGGAAAAGTGTTTGGTGTATTACAAACAGAAAATCAGAGAAAAAAAATCGAGAAAAAGTGATTTGTGGGCATCATCATAGATGAAACTTTGAACTGTACTCTAAAACAAGAAACTCATCGTGTATGCTGCCATTGGAACAACCCCGGGGTTTTTTGAGGGGACTTTTTTAGGACTACAGACTTTGTTTTTCAGGGAGATCTTCAAATTGTACAAGGGTTCGGGCGAAAGAACCCTTTTTTTTGAAAAAGATGGGTGATTCCCTAGTTTTGGCCGAGTATTATGCTTGAAGCTCCAAATCAGTGTGGCCCGGCCCAGTTGGGGGGAAAACTGTCACGCTGTCAGGGGTGTGTACCCCGGGATGCGCTGGAAAATTTTAAGGGGAAACCCAGAGAAAGAACGCTGCAGCTGTGGGTTTGGTCGAAAAAGCAGAATGTTTTTCAAATTTGGCAATGACGTAAATGCTTTGACATTTTTACCAGTCATTTGGGAAAAATTTAACCTGGGCTTTTCAGCAAAAAGGAGGTGAATTTTTTCAGCTTTTAAACCAAATGTGGAAAGTGCAAAAAACAAAAACTGCAGCATCTTCTGATTTATACCAGGCCAAAGGAAAGGGTTTTCAATGTGGGAACTGATGGTGGTGTGTTCCCAAAACCCCCCATGAAACATGTGGACAAAAGAAGTACTTTCAAAGCAGCCGCAGAAAATTTTTTGGAAAAGCTCCTCCCAAACTCCTTTACAGACCGCTTTTTCCCCCTGAACAAGATTTCAAATGGGCAGCGTTGGCAAAATATTTTCGGCAGCAAGAATACCCCCCAACAATCCCAAATTCCCCGGGCCCCCTGGATCATTACGCAACCCCAGAAATGACAGTAAGACTCGAAATTTCGACAGTGATTAAAAGGGGCCAATTTTCAAGGGTACGGGGGGGGGGATGATAATTTGCCATGTTTGCCAAGGGGACCAGAAAAAATTGGCTGTGCAGTACCCCGACTTCGCCCTTTTTTGGCAAAAAATTGCCTTTGGGTTTTCCCCCCGTCCAGCCCTGGCCGCGGGGAGAGGTTTCAGTGTCCAGTACGGGGAAACCCAAAAAAGAGGGGGCGTTTCCCGGGGTGGGCGGGGGAGGTGTCAGGCTGATGCGCCTCAATATCCGCTAAAAGTGTTCGGGACTTTTTGTTGCCCCTTTTCCATGATCGTTTCTTCGCAATGAAAACGTCGAAAGTGGGTTTAAATGAACCCCTCTTTTGTTTGCAGTCTCTGAATTGTTTCTTGCAAAAAAATTTTCATCGTTATTTGCAATGCTACCGGGAAATTTTTTACAGGGACTGGTTTTGCTAGAGGGGGTGAAAACGGGCGGGGGAGGAGACGGGGGACTGGTTTTGAAAAATCCCAGGCGAACCCCGATGTATTTTATGGTTTCCTGGCCCAAATGGCCCCTTGCTTTTAAACCCTTTTAAAAAATTATGTGCGGCCCCCTTTTTGCCAAATTTTTTTCCAGGGGCCCAAAAGGCTGAGTGCATTCCCTTTTTTTTTTAAAATGTGCATTTTTGGGGATCTACTCATTTTTGAGGAACGCTTTTAAGGAAAAATAATAAAAAGATTGATAAAGTGACTTCTTTTTTCTTCCCGGGGGAAAAGACTGCAAACAAAAAGTTTATTATTCTGTCACTTTGGAGGAGGTCCCCAAAGAAAAAACACACAAAAAAAAACAAACAAAAACCCCCAACCTATTTACAGTTTAGTGAGTCTGGAGGCCCCTGACACAAAAGTGTTGATGGTTGTGGCCTCCATGATGCTCTGGGGCAGACAGTTCCAATCATGGATTGTTCTCGGTAGAAAAGTCTGTTGTTGGTATTGTGTGCGGCATCTCGGTTGGTTATATTGATGGTCATGGCCTCTCATCTGGTGGGCCACTGCAGGCTCCATCTTGTGCTTTATGCTGTTCATGCACATTATATTGTTTCGGATTTTGTATAGCATGGTGACGCGGGCAGTGTGTTGTCTGTCTTGGAGCGAGGGCCGTCGCAGTTCGTCAATCATGTCTGAATGATGCACTGGAGGTGTTGCGATAGCACGTCACTTGAGACGAATCGAGCTGCTCTGCGCTGTATGTTCGCGAGAACAGGAATGAGACTTGACTCAGACTGAACTGGATTTCAAACTAGGCCTGCTTTACTTAGCACTTAGCAGCCTGTTTCCAGGGCCACAGAATAGTGATACATGAGCAAGCTTGTGTTTTGGCTGTTCTGTTTCCTCGAACTGCAACGCTGCTGTGAAATCTTCCCATGGTTTTGCTTCAAATGGCAAACATACACTCAGTTGTCAGGGCTTTCGCAAGAACTACCTGTTCAAGAAACACAGTTATTTTAGGTTTTTGTTCTTGAAACTAGACATCTTTTCTACAGCAAACAACTGTCAAAGTACCTTGACAGACATTTAGAGAATTGCTGCCATGTCAGCTGTGGTACTTCAAACTATCAAAGGTTCTGGAAGTGCCTACAGTATTCTTATTTTTTCGTAGGTCAGATTGATGTAGGTGAGTCAGTGAGTTGCTATGTAGTGCCTTTTTTCACCCGAGTATGTTTTGACACACCTTACGTAGAACTCATCCACTGTTTCTTCATTGAAAAATTGACCTAACCATGTCTTTAATAACCTCTTATACTTATCTGGCAACTTGGCACAGGTTGAAAGTCTTTGACTGAGGTAATTATTGATGGCATCCGTCTGTTCATCAAATGTAGGAAAGGCTTCGCAGCATTTCTTGAAGCGCATTATAAGTTCATGGACCTGGTATGCTTAAGTTCAGATTTGTATTGTACCTGCATCTGCTGTTCAGCCACTTGTTGCTGCTGTGTAGCCTCTTCTTCTTGTCATTCTTCAAAAAAGCTTTGCTAGAGCTATAGTTATTCTGCTGGTTCCATGTAAAGAATAGATCAGTTTGCAGATTTATAATATAAGTGTATTTTGGCATGGATAGTGGATTTTGTGTGTGTCTATGACACTATCTGTGTTTCTACACTGTTGTGATTGTTAGCACCAGGTGAATTTTGGAAGTGTTGCCATAACAGGTAAGTGTAAAGTACATTGAGGGATGATGAAGTTCTTCTAGTATGAATTTACAATGATTGTAACTTTAATGTGATTTAACTGAAATGATTTTATTCTGTTCTTTTTGTTAGGGTCTTATGTATTTGATGTTCAGCAAATGGGAGGTGGAACTGTAAACATGCTAGACCTAAATTCATGTTTTCTCAGAGATTAAGTGTAAGCTGTCAGTTCATTGAACTTTAATGTGAAGATTTTGGGGGGTGGAGGGTTCGGGGCATATGTAGGTAATTAGTGGACATTGAAGTTGAAAATGCTGGTATCATTAAAGAAGTAAAGTGTATGAAAAAAAAAACATAAAGAAGGGAGACACCAATAGCTGACATTGGACTAGGACTACAGAGAGTATGAAACCTTCTGATTACCGGGTAAGTAAATAAGCTGAGGAAAAAATATATCATCTGCACTTTCTTGCACTCAGACATATGGCATGCATCCAAACCAAAGTGAACAATTAACTAACCCTCATCATAGAATGACTTCAGACTACAGAGAATTACGCAGTACTTATGTAATTTCAGAGTGAACAAATCACTCAGAACAAATTGTATGATTTTCAACAAGGCAAGATCATTTGAACTTAAATTACCCAGAAATGTGGTAACTAAAATAGCAAGTTCCTTTACAATTTGAAAGAAGATGAGCCTGGAATGACCGAAAGAAACATTAAAAAAAAATCATTTCATTGTTGACACCCTTTACACTGAGTTTCAACTAACACTGTAACAGTCACTTCAGCCATTTGTTATCTGTTGGAGTGTGGTCTTTGGAGCTAATTAAAACGATTTCTTTTATTGTTTGCAAGGTGACACTTCACTCATCATCTCTTGTGAGGAGTGTTATGAGTGGGTTTTGATCAATTGATGATTGTTCTTTGCATTAACATGACCGTCACATTATCATTTGAGCATTTTCATGTGTAATGAACTGCTGATTAGTCTGTAGAGACCTTTCTTCACAAAGACGGAATGATTATGACATTTCCAAGGTGATTACAGAGAGGTCATTTATATTGGACTGCTTGTTCAACACCCATTGACAGCTCTGACTTTCCTGGACAAAATCACAAAGCAGAGTCTGAGAATGACCACTGTGTGTGTGTGTGTGTGTGTGTATCACTGTGTGTGTGTGTGTGTGTGTGTGTGTGTGTGTGTGTACATCTACACACACACACTTGCAGAACTTGCCACACACATTTATGTGTGGGTATATGTGTGTGAATACAGGTGCGCTGGTCAAATTCTATATAGTATAATCATAAAATCATATCAGAGTATAGATCTCTATTATGTTAGTGTCAGAAAGGGTTTCTTCACAGATTTCTCAAACAGCAAACAACTTTAGAGGAAAAGATCAGCAGCAAATAAAAATTACATTGTAAAAGGACTAAATCAAAACAAACATGTTTTAGATGATGTCAAATTCAAATCAAAAAAAGAAAAAGAAAAAACACCATGCATACTGTTGATGTTTATTTTACTCATGTTTTGCTCATGACAAACAGAAACACATTTTAATCATGTTTCTTGGCAAAATAAAACAGGGAAAGGCTGCAAAGAAAGCAAGGGCAGCCAGTATGACTGCTGCAAGTGAAGAAGCCTTTGACAAATCTCCACACTCTTTCATCTTTCATAGAGGAAAAGTTGGGAAAAACATTCGACAGCTGGCCAAGGATTGTCGGAGAATTTTTGAACCATACACAGCAGCAAAGCTAAAGGTTTGTAAACTCCAGTGTGAAAGATTGAGTTTTTTTGTTTGTTTGTTTGTTTTTCTTATATATCAGTTTACGTAACACTTTATCGGTAAGTCAGTACATGTGATTTGTATAAAGAGAAGTATGTTAATTGTTATGTATGCTGAATGTCTACCTCTTTTCTATATGCTGAATGTCTACCTCTTTTCTTTTAATTCAGATATTAAAATCAGTGAATTATGACAGGCTACTCAAAACCTGCTTATTTCAGGAAACGATATGGCAGTTACAATAATCATCCTGTTGTTATACCAGTCAGATTCAGCATAAAATAGATTGAAAAAGGCTAGCCTTTAAGTTCACTGTGAGAAATTTCCACTCATTTTGGAATATCATTAATGCTCTTTGTTTGCTCTTTTTGCTTCTTTTAATTTTTTTTATTTGATTTTTGTTCTTATTTGTTTGTCATGCAGATTCATTTATTCATAACATGTACTAACACAACAGATGATTGCATTGAAAACATTTAGAGAATACATGGAAAATGAATATTTTTAATAATCAGATGTTTGATATGTAAACAGGGAGTTGGGGGAGGGGGGACACACGCACACATGCGCGCTCGCACACACACATACACACATACAAACACACACACACACACACACACACACACGCACGCACGCACGCACGCACGCACGCACGCACGCACGCACGCATGCACGCACCCACACCCACACCCACCCACACACACACACACACACACTCACACTCAATTTGTCAACCGGAATGCATGCATCACTGCATGTGTACACAGCTTTTTTTTTTTTATGGTTGTACCTCTCCACAAATAATGGAAGAATGGACAGCAAGGATTATTGTATAAACTATATGATATGTGATAATGAAAACTTTATCTTTTAAAGTTTTTTTTTATATGAATCCTGTTAATTTCCCATGATTGTTTCTAATACAGGTCAGAAAAAATAATTCTTTGCGCGATCTGGTGGAAGCAGCCAGTCTCTTCCATGTCAGCCATTTCATGTGCTTCACTCAAACAGAACGTGCACCGTATGTCCGTTTCATGTGTACTCCTAATGGACCTACTCTTACTTTCAAGGTAAGTTACTATCATTGATAACTTTATTTTGTCCGATGTGTAGGCAGTGTTGTGCATGATTTTATATTTTCATGTGTATACCATCTTTTTTGTGATGTATGTATTCATTGTTTTTGTTTTAGATACTTCCAGATCTAAGAAAGAGGGCTGCAGTTTAGGCATCCATTATTCTGGTACTGAGAAAGACAGTCATGAGACAGAAAGGCATGCATCAAATCCTTACTTGAGATTATTTATGACCATATCGTGTAAAAAGCAAAAAGATTTTTTTACATAAGTAATCTCTTGTACTAGTGAGCAGTCATATAACACTGCCATTTTAGCTTGCTAGTGAGCAGTAGTATAATGCTGCCATCTTGAACCTGACAAGAAAACTGACCGTGTAATGAAAAATCATTATCAATTTTATGAATAAACAGTAATGAATGCTGCTATGAAAATTATATTACATAACAATCTTAGCATTAGCAATTACCCAACCCAACCCAACATACAGGCACACACATGCTCGCGCGCACGCGCGCGCGCGCACACACACACACACACACACACACACACACACACACACACACACACACACACACACCAACCACACACAACACACAAACCATGCACGCACGCACACACACACACACACACACTTGCTCACACACACACTTGCTCACACACACACACACACACACACACACACACTCACACACTTGCTCACACACACACACACACACACACACTTGCTCAAAACACCACACGCACGCACGCACACACGCACACACACACACACACACACACATACTACACACAGCACACACACATGCACACAGGCACACACACACACACACACACACACACACACACACACACACACACACTTACACTTTACATGTTCTTTCAGATAATTATGCCATGATTACCAGCCACCGTGGCGAAGTGGTTAGCGTCGCGGACTCCCGGCTGGGATGTCGTGGGTTCGAATCCCATCAAGAGTCATGTGGGTTTTTTCCGCCCCGACCGGCTCCTACCCAGAGTTGAGTTTGCTGCGGACTCAGTTGGGAAGACTGGGACCACACAGTCGAGTTTCATCCACTTAATAGTTGCGTTTCTGAGAGTGTTGCTCAAATTTCCTGACCAACACTGCAGGTGCCTGTATCTCTCGGGCCTGGTTGATGCCGGGATATATTATGAAAGGAAGCGTAGAGTACAGCCCTGTCATGTAGTCTCAGACCGAAATGGAAATCCGTAGCATCATCTTAATCATCCTCATTCTCATCGATCAGCATAAAAAAAAAGTCAAATTCTGTGGCCCTTCATGCCCTGCTCTCATGGTGACCTCAGTTTCGATGTCCTCTCCACGTCTGTGGTCTTGGTTTGGTTCCGTCGGGGTCACCGGTATCGGCGAGTCCATGGGGGCTGTCGCTGGACGGACGTGGTGGCGCCCTCCGGAGGGAGAGCTCACTCACGCCGGCTCCGCGACTAAGCAATTATTGTCGTCAGTAGGGGGCTTAGTAGGTGGTGTCCTGCGTATGTTAGATCAGAACAGGTGCCACTGAACACCACCGAAGTGACTCGGCAGCAGTGCACTGTCTCCTCCGGTGGGTTGCCTCTTGACGACTTGACATTGACTGCTCCCTGTGGATTGCTGGTGCCGGGGCTGCGGCGGGGCCGACTGGTCTGCGGCTGTGAACGGGGTGTCAGAATGAGCGGCGTGGGTGCACTGCCTCTGAGGTGGTGCAGAGGTTGGGACAGGAAAAAAAATTTAAAAAAATGCCATGATTCATCAAAAACTGAAGACATTAACAATGTGATTTCAGATCCAAGAGTATTGCCTGAGCCGAGACGTTGTGTCTTCTCTTCGACGACCTAACATAGAACAGAGTGTGTATCAGTCACCTCCCCTGGTGGTAATGAATCACCTGCATGAAGAGTCCATGCAGACCAAGCTCATCGCACTGTCTTCCGCAACATGCTGCCTTCCATTGATGTCTGCACGGTAAGCAAAGAACACATCTGAAAAGTTTCTTATACTGACATCTCTTGCACTAAAAACCTGAAGTACAAAGGGATGATATTTTTTCCCCCAGCCAAAGCACTTATTTTTTATTTTACTAGCTGTGGTTGTGATAACCCATTTATGATGAATTACTTCTCATCTGCTATTGCAGCAAACCAGTAACATTTCAGCTGTTCCACTATTTTGATATCATGATTCATCCATTTTGAAAATTTCCCTTAGAAAATAATTTACAAGCACAAAGAAGTCTTTTCATTTTTAAATGTTTACTTTTAGTAGTTTTACTTCAGTGGATTGTTGTTGTTGAAACTGTGGTATAAGTTCTTTGAAATGGAAGACTAGAGCTTATAAATTGAAACAACAACAACTATAGCAGGGTATCTAAAGATTGAAACAACTCGCCAGCATTGGAAGAAAGAAAGCTTGCGTTAGTACAGTCTCTAGAGCCCTTTTTCCATAATTAAAGTTCATTACAATTACATGTATGTTCCTGCTGTTTCATGTTCTTGTCTCTTCCTTTCATGGATTATTTGTTTGTCATTTGCTCCTTGTGAGTATGTATGAAATGTCTTTCTTCACCTGCCCTTGAAATTCTCCCCAACTTTGATGGACTAGTTTTTTTAAATCTCTCAATTTTCCCCTGCCTCAGAGGGCACAAGGCAACTCCGGAAAATTTCCTTTGTTTCTGTGAAAATGCTTTTAGTTTTGGACCTATTCCTTCAGCTTCCAATTTTTCTCCATCTATGGGGGAGCATTGCTCCCCTAAACCTCCTTTTCTCTTTCCCACCTCCCATCCCTCAACCCTCTGCAACAGGGCACTGCCTCTGTGCCCAACATGCAAATCCCAGGTAATTGTCCCCAAAAGATGTGATTTAAGAAAAAGTTGCTCCCATGTTCCTGCAGTATAAAGAAACCATGTATGTGATTGTCATTGGTTGTTGCTCTGTTACTTTCAGGTGAAACTGAAGAATGTCAGGAGGACACTTCTGCTGAGCTTTGACCCACAGTCTAAAACTCTGGAGCTGAGGCACTAGTATGTATTGGCTACTATTACTCGACAAATAGAAGATTTTTGAATAATTTCAATGGAGGCAAAAGGTGTGTCTCTTCCGTTTTAATTCAGACATTATTTCATTTTTCACAGATCTCCCAGATTTGTAACCTGCAAATAAGCATTGTTAGTCTCCAAGTTAATTGATAAAAAAGTTGTGATGCATAGTTAATCATTGGTTGCTTAGGAAAAAGTCAAATGATACAATCAAGCAACTTTAAATTTGCTCGTGTCTAGAATTTCAGTTTTAAGTTCTTGCTCATGTCAAGTTTGCTCCTCTTGTATTGTTCTTTTCCCCTCTTACTTTGATATATTGGTTTTTATCATTTTTATAGAAACCTGATTATTGGATTAACAAACAAGATGGTGAGACGTTTTCGTTGGTTTGTGTGTTTCTTTGTTTGTCCTTGTCTGTTAAATCAGAGCACAGTTCAGACAAAGTCATGTCGATTTTAGATAAGCCACCACAGAAGTCATATCTGGGCTGAAGGCTGGGGGTCTGGTGACCAGACATCATAGACCATATAGAGAATCTAATTTTCAGAAACCACAGCCTAACCAAGAAACACAATGGTGATATTTACTTGTTTCAGTTTAATCCGCGTTGCTCCTGTGGGGATCAGCAAAGCGACCAAGAAGCTTCTGCGTCCCAAGCTGCCTGATTTGGGCAGATTCACAAAAATTGATGAATTTGTGGAGAAGTGAGTATTATGTCATTGTTCTGTTTCATTCTACTTGTGGTTGCTTTGGTTATTTTCATGTTTGACGAGGATCATAACCAGACGTCTGACTGCTTGAGTGCCTGACATCATGACTAAAGCGCTTAAACAGAAAAGAAAGACCAAAGACACTGGACACAAACCATGTTATCTGACAGGATCTTTGAACATGATTTTCTTCAGATTAAAATATCATCTTAGGCGTGCATTTAAAAGACTTAACAATGTTGGTTTCATCTTCATGATTTCAGACACAACACAGCTATATTTTAAAGAGATAAGTTCTTCCTTCAAATCTCTTTGAAACGCACTTGACAAACTCTACCAGGAAGGCAGTGGGAAAGGAAAGCAATCCAGCAAACAGCACAGGCACTATAACAGCTGTGCTATGTAATTACAGTTAAAAACAACACACTATGGATTATGAAACTTTTTAATAAGATGAAATAGCTAAAAAACCTGATTGGTCTAAGACCAATGGTTCTGACAGAGGTCATAGTGTTCCTTGAATAAACTCTGTTACTGGGTACCAGCAGCTACTGGACTACACTGGCATGACTGTGGAAAATGTATGAATTTCAATTATTTTTACTCGACTACTTGCTTAGATGTCTTGAAACCTTACCATACAATCTTTGTAGCAAAAAAAGGGAAAAATAGATCATTCTTTCAAAGTGTACACATTTTTCTTTTTCCATTGTCAGTGTCCACAGCTTTCCCTGTTAAAATGATGAATACAGTTTTTTAAAAATCCAGTGAATTAAAAATCATAGGCCAACTGATGCAGTAAGAATGTAGCAGCCCAGTAAAGGTTACATGACAACTTACATGGGCCTATGATGAGCTTTACATTAACCACCAGTCATGTTGAGTTGATGTCATGACACTGCTTCACAGGGGAGGCAACATGTCAGAGAGCGAAGGGGAGATGGACGGTCCGCACAATGAAGTGATCCTGCCGGACGAGGTGCGAGGGCGAGGCAATGTCAAGGCCACACAGAGTGCCATCAGGTCAGTCTGTATTTTCACTGTTTATCAGCAGAGGGGAAAGCACGTCCAGTGGAGGAGTAGCTAACCCCTAGAAGATGTTTTAGAAAGAGTATTTATACTTCAGCTGAAGTGTTTTAGAGGGTATAAAAGTAATTAAAAAAGAAGGTTTATTACCAAATCTTGAAAGATTGATGACCTGGTAGCAAAAGCATGTTGTCTTTTGTATTTCAACAGCTGATTTGGTACCAGCTACTGAACAGCTTTGACAAATCATTTTATCGTCTTGTTTTTCTTGCCAAGCAAATTTTTTATGCTAAAATATTTTTTTTTTTTCTCCAATATTCTCTTTATTTGTATTAACTTGACGCAGCTGTAGACAGTGATCCAGTGGCAGCAGCATTGTCTAAACCCAAAGCCTGCAGTATCAAGGAATGCAAAATGCTTGGTTCACCATCTTGTGTCCATTTGTGTATGTGTGTGTGTGTGTTCTGTGAAAGAGTGCATTCCCTTAAAATAATAGTTCAGTGCCAATAATACAGGCAAAGAAAAACTCAGAAAACAGAAAAGAAAAAAAAAAGTGGCTAATAGAGAGATAATTCAAGGATCAAACACATGGTCCTGGTCATGGCTGGACTGTAAAGTAGATGATTTGGTGGTCAGCTCATGTTGCAAGCTGAAAAAAGCAGGGAAGGCTTTCTGTTCACTTTAGTTAGTCATAGGCATAGTTATGACATAAGAGATATATATCAGATTGCACTATTTTTAATGTAAAGTTAACAGGGTTTTTTTTTTGGAAGAGATGGGATATGCATAGCTGCCAACTGCTACGATATCGCCGTAGTTTGCTACGCCAAGAGAATGCTTGCTACGACGCTACTATGATCATTAAATTGCTACGGCGAAACAAAAAATTCGAAGATACTTTCGTTTTGTTTGGACAGCGCTAAGTAACGTCTCTATCGGTCTGTCGGAACTGCATTTCCGCTTTCGGTTTTACTGTAGCACGTGATCATTTCGACCAATCAATGGCGACTTCCGTCTTGCTCAGTTAGCAACAATGGCGTCCAAGAAGCGAACGGAGAGCGCGTCTCTGGGAGAAAAAGAAAGTGGTGTGAAGCGCCAAGACATAGCTGCCAGAAATATCGTGCGGAGTATACAGAGAAATACCCATGCATTCTGAGATGCCCTACCGACCTCACTAAAGTACACTGCAAATCGTGTGAGCTTGATTTTTCTGTGAGCCATGGAGGACTGAACGACATGAAGCACCACGTCGCCACGTGGAATCACAAGAAGAAAGCGGGGGAAAAAACCAAACATGAAGCTATCAAGCTTTGGCTTTGTTCCTGGAGGAAGTTCTGTGGATTATGCAGCGATTAGAGCAGAGACCTTTTTGTGAGTTTCTTGGGTTGAGCACAACCTTCCTCTGTCGGCAGCAGACCATGCTGGTCCACTCTTCCGAAAAATGTTTCCTGACAGCAAGACAGCACAAGAGTTCAAGTTATAGGCCTGATTTCTTTTTAGAACGCGCGCAAAATTAAGTTGCTACTGTCAAATTGGAAATGCTACTGTGAAAATTGTGAAATGCTACTGTAAGCCGCATGAGCAGGTTGGCAGCTCTGGATATGGGTTGGCATGCCTCCTGACCCTGCTAGAAATTCAGGATTTTTGCTTTTCCATAGTGGGAGCCTTGGATGTTGTTTTCCTGTATTTACTGTAGTTGTAATCTGCCTGTTGAATGTGGCATTTCCTGTATCTTCCATAGTTGTAATCTGCCTGTTGAATGTTGCTGCCTGTTGAATATTGCATTTCGTGTATCTACTATAGTTGTAATCTGCCTGTTGAATGTTGCTGCCTGTTGAATGTTGCATTTCCTGTATCTACTCTAGTTGTAATCTGCCTGTTGAATGTAGCATTTCCTGTATCTGCTATAGTTGTAATCTGCCTGTTGAATATTGCATTTCCTGTATCTATTATAGTTGTAAAGTGCCTGTTGAAAGTTGCATTTCCTGTATCTACTATAGTTGTAATGTGTCTGTTATATGTTACATTTCCTGTATTTACTGTATTTATAATAAACTTGTTGAATGTTGTGTTTCTCAAGTCTAATATAGTTGTGATCTGCTTATAGAATGGTGCGTTTCCAGTATGTACTACAGTTGTGATCAGCTGGCAGGAAGTGTTGTTTCCAGTATCTAATGTTGCAATTTTTCCTGTGGAATGTTGTGCTTACAGGATCTACGCAGATGTAATCTGCTTGTGGCATGTTTCCAGATTCTACTACAGTTGTAATCTGCCTGTGGAAGGTTGTGTTTCTAATATCTATTAAAGTCGTAATTTGCTTGTGAGTTGTGTTTTCAACACCTGCTACAGCTGTGATTAGTCTGTGATATGTTGTTTCCAGTATTTACTAAAACTGCAATCTGTTTCTGGAATGCTGTGTTTCCAATATCTGCTACTGCCTACAGTTATAGTCTGCACATAGGATGTCATGTCTATCAGTGTTGACTACAGCTTTGATCTGTCTGGAGGATGTTGCCTTGAATACTTGCCACAGTTGTAATCTGCCTTGTGAGATGTTGTCTCCAGTATCCCCCACAGTTATTGGATGTTGTCTTCAGTACCAACTACAGTTATCTGCCCATGGGATATTGTCTCCAGTACTTACGACAGTTGTAATTTGACTGTATGATTTAGTAATACATTTGTTATCTGTGTGTGAGAAGTTGTGTTTCCCATATTAATGATATTTACTACAGTAATTGTTATTTGCTAGTGAAATGTTATGTTGCAGTTTCTGCTACAGGGTTTGGTGGGTTTTTTTTGCTGTGTGTCAGGTTGAAGGAGGCAGGGCCACGCCTGACACTGCAGCTGGTGAAGATTGAGGAAGGCCTGTCTGATGGGGCTGTGCTGCACCATGAATTTGTCACCAGGACTGCTGAGGAACAAGAGAACTTGAAGGCCATGGTGGAAAGAAAGAGGTGAGATGACTTGGATTTTTGTAACGGCAATTACTGTTGATTTTAGTGGTGTGAGGAGGGACAGAAAGAGTGTGTGTTGTATGTATGTAATGGAGACAGAGGAGTGTACGAGTTGAAATAATCTGAGAAGATGATGCGCACCTCGAATGCTTGTTTGTATGAAAATAATCAGGGTCTGATGCAAACCTCATCCCAGTCTTATGTTTGTATTAGTCAACTAAGTACATTTTTTACCTGCTAGCCATTGGTAAATATTAGTAGTCATTGTTATTCCTTGGTCTTTTTTTTAGATAAAACTAGTTATACTTTATTGTATTGATCAATTTTTCTTAATTTGTCAGATAGGTGAGTGGGACATTGGTAAACGGGATTCAGAAAGTAATGTTCTGTTATAGAATTAGTACATGTAGTCTGGGAGAACAAGCCAACATACTGTGTTACTGAAATGTCACATCTGTTACTGGTGGTGTTATGTTTTGTTAGTGGTTTTTTAGATTTTGAGAGTGCCAGGAAACTTCATTTGTGACACAGCAATTTACTTTGTCAAGGAATTTGGCTGTAGATATTTATTTGTGGTGATAAATAGTCCCACTATTCATTATTTCGTGAAGGATATGGACTGAAAATTTTCAGGATTGTTTTCTTTTCCTGTGTATGTGTGTGTGTGAGCGCATGTGTGTGTGTGTGCATGCAAAATTTAACCAGGGGGTATGGAAACCGTTACATTTTTAATGATGCAAATCCTTACTGTACATGTAACCAGAAGTTTATCGAACGAAGGATTACATTGCAGGCAGCTGAAAGAGAAGAGAAGGAAGGAGCAACTTGAAAACATCCGGAAGAAAGAGGAGATGAAAAAAAATGAACAAACAGAAGAGCTTGCAGGGAATGAAGAAAAAAGCACCTCAGCAAGATGCAGAAGCTGAATCATCCTCTGGTAATCATGTTTTCTAGATAACGGTTGTAAATAGTAGAAACAAACAAGCAATAAAAGGTCTCTGTGGTATATTTGAATTATGGTGTCAGATTTTACTGAATTAGGTACAGAGGAAAACCTTTCTCAGTGGAACCTATAGTATTGTGATGCAGTGTGTACATGCCTGTTACAGTGCGAGACACTCGCACACACACACACACACACACACACACACACACACATATACATACATACCTTCATACACACACACATACATACATACATAATATTTACATACACACACACACACACACACACACACACACACACACACACACACCACACAAACTCACACTTTACAATTGTATGTCGCTGGTGTCTGGGTGTTCCCGGGCCTATTTGAGCCCATAGCAATGTCAGGTTCGGGTAGAAGCCAGTGAAGGCTAGAAAATACCACTAATGGATGGGTCTGAGGGGAGAATTGAACTTAAGAGCTCCTAGCCTGGAATCTGCAGTGCTGATCATTGTGCTGTGATGGCTAGTCTGGCTCCCTTTCTTGCTCTGGAGGCCAGAGCTGGCTATAACCTTAATTTACCCTGCACTTCCTAACTTTTAACTATAACGCCTCTCTGAAATGGGATGGGCTCACATTGTTCTTGCCTGGATTCTCATCATGGCGTTTGAGGCAAAGAGATGGCTGATCATGTGGCCAACAATGCCACAAGCTGACCGGATCATCTGTCCTTTACAGGGATCTGAAAGGCAAAGTTTCATAGTTACGTCAAAGACCTGACGAGGACTGGAACACACTTTTTTTCAGGACCATTCAAGTCTGAAAGAATTTTTACCATCAGCCATTGGATGGTTTTGTGCCAATTTACACACAGGGCTTTCTTGTTACATACACTGTCTTTCAAAGGTGAGGAGGCTTCATTGTGTATACCATGTGATGGGTCACTCACTTTGAAACAAGTCCTCATAGAGTGTTGGGGTTTGCATCAGTTGAAATATACACTTTTTGCCCTGGGGGTTGGGCATAGAATAGACCCACTGCCCTGCCATGCATGTCGTAAGAGGCGACTAAGGCGGGACCACCTCGCCCCGAGGATAAAGGGGTTTGCGTAGAGCTAACAACCCTGCCTGTAAAAAAAGACGAGTTACAGAAGCATCGACGACAATGAACCAAAGCATTCACCTGGCAATGAAGGGTCTCCATCCCGGAGACTTATGACGCAGTGCAGTGAAAGCCGAAAGGAAGCTGCAAGGCCGACTCCCCTTCTAACACCCAGGACAAAACGAAAGTAGCCACATGGAACATCAGGACGATGTTTTGAAACAGGAAAAACCATCCAAGTTGCGAGAGAGATGAAAAACTACAAGATCGGAGTGCTAGGACTGAGTGAGACAAGGTGGCTACAATCAGGACAGCTGAGACTTTCATCTGGAGAACAGCTGCTGTACTCCGGACACACAGAGGATGGAGCCCCCCACACTGAGGGTGTGGCCCTGATGCTGGCACCGGAGGCACAAGGGCACTCATCGGATGGGAACCTGTCAACTCCCGCATCATCACAGCCAAGTTTACCACGAAGAAGAATGACATCAGGCTGAACATCATCCAGTGCTATGCTCCCACCAATGATGCGGAAGAAGAGAAGAAAGATGACTTCTACCAGCAACTACAGACAGTGATAGACAAAAGAGGAGCAAAGGACAAAAACCATACTGATGGGAGATTTTAACGCCAAGATCGGAAGGGACAACACAGGCTAAGGAAATCAGGGGGACACATGGACTGGACGATGAACGAGAATGGTGAGCTTTTGCAGACCTGTGCGCCCTGAACCAGCTGGTGATAGGAGAAGCATCTTCCCACACAAGCGCATCCACAAGGCCACATGGAGATCCCGAACCATGTCACGGAGAACCAGATTGACCACATCTGCATTAGCCGCAAATTCAGGAGATCATGGCGGATGTACGAGTGATGAGAGGTGCTGACGTGTCATCAGACCACCACCTTCTTTAACAACATGAGACTTTGCCTCAAGAGATTCACCAACACCAACAACACACGTACAAGGTACAATGTCGGACTGCTCCGGAACAGGGACACACAAGCAGCTTTCCCAGATCAGCCTTTCCAACAGTTTCCAGCCGCTACAAGAGCTGATAGAAGACAGCGAGACGGACATCGAGACACAGTGGGAACACTGCAAGAAGCTCTGGCATGACACATGTGAAGAGATCCTTGGCAAGAAGAAGGCCCAGCACAAAGAATGGATCTCTGCCGACACCATCCACAAGTTGGAACAAGGAGAGAGAAGAAAGCTACACTGAACACGAGCCGAACAAGAGCAGCTAGGGCAAAGGCACAGGAAGAGCACACAGCACGAACAGAGAAGTAAAAAGAGCATCAAGAAGGACAAGAGGGACTACTTTGAAGACCTGGCCAGCCAAGCAGAGGCAGCAGCCGACAGGGAATCTGAAGGACCTGTCCCTGGTGACCAAGAAGCTGACGGGTAATTCCAGCAGACAGACAAGCCAGTGAAGGACAAGAACGGAAACCCACTGACAACAACCCGAGGAACAGCTGAAACGATGGGCAGAACACTTCAGGAGCTGCTGAACCGCCCCGCCCTGACGCACCACCAGACATCCCACCTGCAGAGACAGACCTGCCCATCAGCTGTGACAAACCCTCAAAGGCAGAGATCAAGAAGGCCATCATGACTCTGAAAAATGGGAAGGCTGCAGGCCGGACAGATACCAGCAGAAGCCATCAAAGCAGACATAGAGACAGCTGTCAACATGCTATACAGCCTCTTCAGCAAATCTGGAGAAGAGGAGGTACCCGGCTCAGTGGAAAGAAGGAATCGTCATCAAGCTGCTGAAGAAAGGAGACCTCAGGGACTACAGCAACTACCGAGGATCATGCTCCTGTCAACGCCAGGCAAGGTTCTCAACAGGGTTCTACTGGAGAGAATGAAAGAGGCTGTCGACCCCAAGCTCCGAGACCAGCAGGCAGGCTTCCGGCAGAACAAATCATGTGCCGACCAGATCGCCAGCCTGCGCATCATCGTGGAGCAGTCGCTGGAGGGAACTCCCCCTGTTACATCAACTCATAGATTATGAGAAGGCTTTCGACAGTGTGGACAGAGATGCTGTGGAAGCTGCTGAGGCATTACGGAGTCCCGAGAAGATCATCTCCCTCATCCGGTGCACCTACCAGGACATGAACTGCAGGATTGCCACGCCGGCCACCTGTCCGAAAGTTTCGGGTGAAGACTGGAGTTCGGCAGGGATGCTGCTGTCGCTGTTCCTCTTCCTCCTGGTCATTGCCCTGGATCATGAAGACCACTACAACAGGCAGAAACAACGGTATAACAGTGGACACTCTGGACGCAGCTCGACGACCTTGATTTCGCTGACGACCTGGCGCTCCTGTCACACAGCCACGCCAGATGCAGGACAAGACCACTCGCTTGGAGACCACATCAGCCGGACAGGGCTCAAGATTAACAGGAAGAAGACCGAGCTGATGAAAATCAACACCACTGCCAACACACCAGTCACAGTTGATGGAGAGCCCATCAGGGAGGTGGAGTCTTTCGTCTACCTGGAAGCGTTGTTGACCAACAGGGAGGCACGGACCGAGACGTCACAGCCAGAATCGGCAAGGCAAGAGCAGCTTTCGTCATGCTCAAGAACATCTGGCATCTGGAGGAATCACATAAGAACCAAACTCCGCATCTTCAACTCCAATGTGAAATCAGTTCTGCTCTACGGATGCGAGTCGTGGCGAACAACACAGACGATGCAACAAAAGATTCAGGCATTCTTCAACACCTACCTGAGGCGCTTCTACAAAATCCGATGGCAGGACAAGGTCCGAAACGAAGATCTGTGGGAGCGTGCGGGACAGGAACCAGTGGCCAAGCAGATGCTGCGAAGGAAGTGGGGCTGGATCGACCCCACCCTCAGGAAGCCAGCATCAGCACCACACGCCCAAACCCTGACCTGGAACCCGCAGGGAAAGAGAAAGAGAGGCCGGCCTCACAACAGCTGGAGACGAGACACTGAGGCGGAGTTGAAACAACAAGGGACAAACTGGACTGGAATGACCAGAACAGCCCAGAACAGAGTGCGATGGCGAAGGGTCGTTGATGGCCATGCTCCACCGGGAGCGACGGGCATAAATGAAAAACAAAATGAATGAAATATACACTTTACAGCAGACTCCATGAAGACTGTGTACAGGGATGTTCCAGTGGATGCGAGTTCTCTGTGTGTTTTGTGTGTGTTTTGTGTGTGTGTGTGTTGTGTGTGCGTGTGTGTGCGTGTGTGTGTGTGTGTGCGCAATGTGACATGGCCCCCTGTCATCAGCTAGG
Source organism: Conus ventricosus (assembly GCA_018398815.1). Taxonomy (NCBI): domain Eukaryota; kingdom Metazoa; phylum Mollusca; class Gastropoda; order Neogastropoda; family Conidae; genus Conus; species Conus ventricosus. Next base: position 69,850,982 of record CM031595.1, on the reverse strand, counting down.
CTATAAACAGCATGAATTGAATTGAATATGTTTTGGTTACAGTCTGAAAGACCTATCATACACATGTACTGTGTATGCAGTATGAAGGACCTGTGTTACAGAATGTGTATGTGTCTGTTACAGTGTGGACCTATGACACAGTGTGTTTATACATCTGTTACAAGGACCTGTGATACATTTTTTTTTATATTTTACAGATGATGATGCAGCCTATTTCAAGGGGGAAGTAGGGAAAATCCTGACAAAGGTATCAGTTTTTTGTATGTTTTGTACATTGTTGAAAACACTTTTGCAATTAGAAATAAAGCATAGAGTTGATAAGAATCTGTATGTGACTGTTCAGTGGTGAAAAAAGGCTTAACTTGTGCAGGCTATTTCATTGTTGGAGGCAGAAATTAGTGGTGGAGTTCAGTGTCAGTGTTGGGCATATTGATTTTATTTTACTTTTCTTTCTTTTCTTTTTGGTGAAAATAGATTTCTAACATTGTAAATGTTTGCATGGCAGTATTAATTTGCTTTAAACATGGATAGCTTGGTAAAAACTGTGTTCAGTAGGCTACGGAGAATGTGCAAGATGGGGTTGCAAAAAGTTTACAAACTGTTTTCTGAAACTGCTGTCAGCACAGTGACTCCCTTCTAATGCCATAACTTAAATATTTTTTGTCCTTGCTCATTCATTCTTATATCAGAATAATCAGGAAAGTCTGCAAGTTTTAAATAAATGCGTATCTCAGAACTCACAATAATCGATTTAGACGGATGTCATGTTGGATGTTGGAGGCTCACATGTAAGATGTGACAGTTTTGAAAGAGAAGCATGGAAAAGTTATGACCAGCACCCTAAACACTCTTTGCAGAATACACCTTTTAAGTTTTTCATTAAACTTTGTTCTGATGAGCAATCACAAGTACATATTGGGGGGAGGGGGGGGGGGGGGGGTCATGTCTTAGAGAGCTTTTTTTATTGGAAAAAGTTTTACATTTACGAAGCTGACATAATGATATCACACACTGTGCATTTATACTCTTGCTTTAATTTTGAGTGTGAGAGTGTGTGTTTGTGTGTGTGTGTGTGTGTGTGTGTGTTGTGTGTGTGTGTGTGACATGAAAACCCTTCACAGCTCTTCATTTACTTCTTTGAATATATTTTTTAATGTGTTTATAAGGCACAGCAGATGCCATATAATTCTAAATAATTTTTTTTCAATATAAGATATATTCCAACAATGTTTCTATTTATGTTGGACCACAGGGGCATTTCCAACTATTTTTTAACAGATGTGAATGTTTTTTTTATAAGTTCATTATGTAATGAAAAATATCAACTTCATTACTCCTGTTTCGTTCCTGTTAGAAAACTGGTGGACAGTTCTGTTGTTTCTGGATGGACTTCCCAAAAGGGTTTGTACAGGAAATGAATGCAGGAGAATTCTACAACTGCTTTGCAATAGCATCTTTTTTTCTCTTTACAAGGTTTTTTTTTTTTTTTTTTTACATAGTTTTAATGTTGCTGTTTTTTTTTTATTGTAATGTTTGTTCTGAAATTTTTGACATTATTTTCGCCTTTTCCTAATCTGAGCCTTTGTTCTAAATTTTAATTACCTTGTGTTCACCTTTTTTGCACAGACATGTTCCCAAGGAAGCGAAAACGTCCAATCTCCAAGAAAGGAAAAGCAGAGGGCCCAGTGATGAAAAAGAAAAGAAGGTCTTTATTCACTTATCTGAAGTATTATTTTGCTTTATTTTGTTCTTGATAGGTTTTTTACGAAAAAAGAATTTTATGAGATGAAAATTGAACTACAAGAAGGGTCCAAAATGATTTAGAGATACCTGAGCTACACAAGGGGTTCAGAATGATTTAGACATACCTGAACTACAAGAGCGGGCCTAAATGACCAAGAGATACCTGGATTTATTTTCTTCTGAACAGACTTTGGTTTTTTTCGTCAGAGAGAAGGTAGAGTGTCTTCAGCTGTTTGTTACTTTGTCACTGTTGTCTTTGTATCCATTATTCTGTGTTAGGGAAGAGCATTGTCAATGGTTTCTGTATCAAAGCATGATTGTGTGCATCTGTTTGCAGAAAATGTGAAGCTGTTGAATCACTGGTGTGATTTTTCCTGGAACAGTGCAGTGTGAGATTGTGAAGGACATCAGAATCGTTGAATGAATGCAAATATTTGGAGACAATGTAAAAATGTGTTGATTTTGATCTTTGTGAGTAAATCTGCATTCATTTATACAGATGTGAAAATGTGTGTTGAATAAATGTTGTGTGAAAGATTTTTCATTTCCGGAAAAACTGTTCTCTTCAAGAAAATGGAAAAGCATGCTGAGTGAATGCAAGGTGAAAGAAGTTTAACGCATCTTTCTTTGTTATATGACCCAATTCTGTTTTTAAAGAACTGGCAGAATAATGAAATCTGGATGCTGTACGTCTGATAACATAACTGACTACCCACAGTGATAAATAACACAGTTATTGCAGCTGACGCAGTTTTCATGAGTTGAGCTCAGAGACAACTTTCGACACGATGAGCTGGCTTTGGAAATACGACAATGACTGTAATGATGAAGCCAAGTGTAGAAGTTTTCTGGTATTTTCTTCATTGGCCAAAGACAAAGTGTTCACCTCCTGAACGGTGAAGGCCGACTTAAACGACTGCTTCTGACAATCAATGATGGACAGTGAACTCGAGAAGTCCAGTTGAGAGCGTGTTCCTTGCCGAGGAAAAGGAGAAAACCGATCTTAATCACTCAGGGAGAAATGGTGTGAACTCACTAAGGGAGACTACTCCTGTTGGCTTGATGGTTAAAGGGCAGAGTTAACTCCATACTCTATTTTTTTTAATGGGAATCCCAATGTGTGGCGTTGTTCCACACCCAGTGGGGATATAGCATTTGTTTGGACAAGAAAGTATATCATAAAACTACCTTGAATAGTAACAGTTCCTTTTCACCCCAGTTTTGAAGCTTGAAAATAATGAATACTTGCAAATTATCACTGTCAGGGATAAATCGTGTCTAAATTTGCGTGAAAATTAACAGCTGAAGGATACTGTAGATAGAAACTAGATAGAGTTTGACAACTGATGATCTTCAGGGAAAATCCCCCTCCTTCCTTCCCCCCGACCCTGCCCACTCCCTGCTGTGTGAATTTGCACCAAAATGAAGAAAGAGTTAAAAACAAACTACGTTCATACTGCTAGTTTAAAACATATTACATTACAACCAAGTATGACATATCATGCATAATACCAGCCCAGTCAATAATATATCCTCGGCATCAGGGCATTGTCCCCTCCGGTGGATTGCCTGATGGTGACTTGATATTGATAGCTCCATTTGGACTGCCGGTGCTGTACTGCAGCAGGACCGACCTGTGTCTGGCCGTGCAGGGGAAGCCTGAATGGGCAGCATGGAGTGATGCCACTTAAGAATACAGAAGATGAAAAGGGAAAAAAAAATCTAGTTCTGGTAGCAATATAATCTACAGGCTAGACAGTGTGGCCCTAATTTATCAAACTGCAAATCACAAAGATTGAACTTGGTTCAGGATTTTATTTCCAGGCAAACTGGTGACATGAGGCTCTGTATTTGGGATATTCACAGTGACTGCTATTCATATCCAAATTACTGCCTTTTCCTTCTGGACAACCTTTCAAACATTTTTTTTCCAAGCTTATCATAACATCAGCTTCTGTGATCCAAGAAAGAAAGAAAGGAAAGTCTACTATCAACAGTATGAAAATCTTGACAACACAGTATATATGAACTATTGGGGTAGATTTTACAGACTATATTTAATCATTCATGTCAGGTTTTGTTGGGCTTTTTCCTTTTTCATCAGTGGCATTTTTCTTTCTTGTTTTTGTAGTATGCTGTTGCTTCCTCATCTTCCATGCCATCTCAGTCAATGGTAGTGCTCTTTCACATTTTGGATTCTTCATACACAACTACTCCCAGGTTAATTATTTTGCAGCTGTAATATCACTAGTCCACAGAGAGCTTTCAATATTGGCATGCCTTGAGATGCCCACCCATCCAAAAGTTGTGGGTTCAAATCCTTGCAGCGCCAGGGGAAAACAAAAGGTTGGCAATAGAAGGGCATCTGGGAGTCATGACCTCCATGCGGCCCGTCCCCTTAGAGTGTAAGGTGTTCAGGGCCAAAACACTTGTCTGGGGGAAGGGGGGGGGGGGGGGGGGGGGGGGGGGAGAGTCCTCTAAAGACCTGCTGTCAAGCTCTCCCTTGAGTTTCTTCCTACTTGGTTGCCATGGATTCCTCATCACAGAACACATTTCACTCCTGCAAATGTTTACTTTGGTGGTGTTCAGTGGTGTGTATGCTGATAAAACATGCAGGAAACCGCCTACTAAGCCCCTTATTGCTGACAAGAACTGGATAGTCACTGAGCTAGAGTGAGTGAGAATCCGGTAGACATCAAAGCCTGACACAAAGTCATTACAATCATGCATATGGAGAGGGAGATAAAAGAGAGGTCACCATGAGAACAGGGCATGAATGGCCACAGAATCTGAGACTTTGCCCCACTTTGAAATTGATCGAAGGATGATGCTGTGAAGATCAGTTTTGGTATGAGGCAAACAAGTGATCAGCATGCCTTCGAAATGCAGGCATCAGCATCAGTGGTCAGAAAGTTACTCTGAAAAGCATATCCAGTAATTTAAATGGGTAAACCTCAATTCTGTTGCACATCCAAGTAATTGAAATTCTTGGTACACTATGTAATACTGTGGTTAGGTATGGGTTCAGATGGAATTTCAGTGAGGGACCTCCTGTCTTCGGTCTATAATACTATCCTTCAGAATGAGTGGACCATAGTAATCTAATGACTTTGTGGCAAAAGTTTGAAAGAAGATTATTTATCATGTTTGCACATCAGATCACTCGCCAAGCATGGAAAAGAATTGAAGGCAGAGGTTTTACTTCGAAAGACATATTAAGAAAATGTTAAGAAGATGTTGCATGTATCTGTCAAGAATTGGAAAGGAAGAAGGAAAAGAAAAATGCCAACATCCACAGATTACTCCGGCCGGATTGCACTGAGACCAATGCTCATGTGACTTTGGATGAATGTCCCTTCAAATGTTTTAGAAATAGGGGGAAAATGTTTACCCTGGTCAGATGTCATCAGTCAGCAGTGTTGTATATAGTGCGGCTGAGAAGGACCACTCTGTGGTCAGTAGCAATGGTGGTTGGAAACTGCTTTCATAATATTGTGGTCCAGTTGAAAAAAGAAAGTTCTTTCATCTGTCTTTTGTCTTCTCTTCAACATGCATGTGTGCATGTGTCCCCACCCCCTGTCCCCTGCACTTCTGTCCACTCACACACAGAGAGAAAATGTAATTAAGAAGTCTGAACATCTCCAGCAATGATCAAATATTTTCTCACAAGCCAGGTGTGGAGATTAGGGATAAAAATCAACCTGTTGCCATTCTTCTTGCCTCTTAACAATCTTAAAATCTCAGAAGATGACAAAATTTTTTCCTTCTGTTAAGTCACTATAGTAATTTTTTTTACGATTTCAACCTCAGTGTATGTCTGTCTGCTGCATTATACAAAAAACTATTGAATCAAGTTTATCCACATGTGTTGGAAAGACAGAATGTGGTCCATAGACAAACCGTCAAATTTTTGCGTGGATCTGTAGCAAAGGACAGATTCAGAATCCATGTGACTGTTGTGGAGATCTGTGGTCTCCTAAGTGTTCTTGTAGGTTTCCATGAAAATAAAGGGAAACTAATCCTTGAAAGGGGTAGAGAGGAAACAGACAATGTTGATAAACTTCATTCACATAAAAACTCACATGTGATTGAGTGACTGAAAGAAAGATTTACAGATATTCATTTCCAAGTGGGAGACAAGTAGAAGTTGTTGTATAAGGTGGACTGGCTACACAGCATAGGTCTCTAGGTCTTTTTACAGTCTCCTTGAATATTGTTTATCCATATATTTACCGCCTGTCAGCATTTGTAAAATCCCTTTTATATTGTTAAACTATGCATCTCTCGGTTGCGCCTGCACACAGTAATTTTTGTTGCATACAAGTTCTCATCAGTCAGGTTTACAACAATTGCACCTCTTACAAAGGATTCCAGTACTTTACATAATACACATAATACACAAGTTAAACTCACTGGTCTAATTTCCTTGATTTATTGTGGAACTTTCTTTTTTTTTTCTAATGGCAGTCACCTCAGCTTTTCCCAATCATCTGGGATACAGTCACACTCTTAATGACTTGCATACAAAAAGAACAAAAAATCTCGAAGAAAGAATCAATTCGTGGTGCAATTCCTTTAGTACCCTTGGAGGAATTTAATCAGATTCCTGACAAAGAGTTAACTTACTGCACAACCAAGATGTTGCAATGCTGCAGCTGTGTGGGCAATATGACTCTCTCCCTCTCTCTCTCCCTCTCTCTATATATGTACATATAATTATATATATATATATATATGTATATATACATATATATGTATCTATCTATCTATGTATATATATATATGCATGCACGCGCATGTGTGTGTGTGTATCAAATGCTTGCCATAGTCCTAAAGCTTCATTTGACTCGGCACAACAAAAGGCATAGCATCCCAGACTCTTTTTGTTTGAAAAACAAGAGTTGCAACGAAAGCTTTTCAGCAGGATGGACACGCTTACATGGTGATGACGGTACATGTTGGTGTCACCTTCCTAAGATGGCAGCCTTTCACTGTAGAAATGTGGCCAGAAGGCATTGAGCACTTTAACAGGCAAAAACATGTTTTCATGTCTACTATTGTATCTAGAGTGACCCTTTTCATGATATGCACATGCACACGCATTTGTGTGTGTGTGTGTCTGTGTGTGCGTGTGTTGAAAGTATTCTGCTGAATCACTGTTCCTGTTAGTCACCAAGGACTTGATTTCCTTTGTGCAGTCACGAGACATGTTAATGACTTGTAGGGAGTTTTGGGCACACTATAGATTACACGCCCAATTAGATACAAGGAAGTACTTATGCGTATGGGTTCCTTCATTTTGATACCTTCTTACTGTGCATCGTGTGTACCAATTCAATGAATAAAAGAAGAGTAAATAGATAATAGAGATGCATTATTTTTGCACAGGAGTTAACAAAAGAAAAATACATAGATGGTACATAGTGTGTATGTGTCTTTTCTTTCTCTCTCTCTCTCTCTCTCATATATATATATATATATATTATATATATATATATATATATATATTATATATATATATATATATATATATATATAATATATATATATGCACACACACGTACACACACACGTGCACATTTTTATGCTTGCATTGTGTTGCCTCTAGTTCTTCAAAATTGTAAAGGCTGTAACTCAAGTATTTTGGTTTAATCTTCCACCATATGTTCTAACCTGCATGCTATAAACAAGCCTTGTTGCTCTTTCGGCCTTTATGACAAGAACAAACTGCTTTTGGGCTTCAAGGGACATCGGTCATGTCACTGATGTCGGCAATCTGGCTTGAACTAGCTCTAGCTGTTCTTTAAAAAAAAAAAAGAAAGAAAGGGCCACGAAGATGTGCTTTTTCAATTCTTTTGCATCATCGTTCCTTGCTGCTAATCCATGATCCCTCTTCCCAAGTCTTTTTCATATCTATTCATTCACCGATTTTTTTTTTTTTAACTGATCGTGACACCTGCATATTGTGACCTCAGGGCTTAGCAGATGTAACATATATGGACTACTCTGCACGCATAGATGATTAAACTGAAACGTAAACCTGTGTGTGTGCGAGTGTACGCGTGCGTGCGTGCACGTATTCCATGCTTAAAAAATCTAGTCGAAGATTTATTAAAAATTACTTTTCCTTGTTACTTTGTGTTCAGAACAGTCTTTTGAAAGTATCCGCCCTGTGCAACATTGTCCACTCAGTTTCATAGTTTAGCCTTTTGCTCTGCAGAGGTTCATCTGGCAACCAGAAGCAAGTTGCAAGCCTAGCGACCTTTTCACATACTGAAACGGCTATCGCTTACTGGAACCGATACATGCCGATCTTTTGTCTGGAAGAACAGCTACTTGCATACAAGACAACTTAATTACATCTCTCTTTGCAGGCCATTGATTGGCGACTCTTCAATTCTTTTTCTTTACAAACTATCTATTGGAGCGCCTTAACATTTTCTTTGTAGGTGTGTAAGTGCTACTTGCTGGTGAATATTACGTCTTTCTCAATATGAAGTATTCATTGGCAAATTTTCACCTTTTTTTTTTTGTACTGTGTAGACCTTTTTGCTGGTGAATCTTAATTTTTCTCATTGCAGATCATCATTCACTGGCGAAACTTGACTCTTTCTTTTTGCAGATCATTCACTGGAAAATCTTGTCTATCTATGGCAGACTATTTACTTGCAAATTTTTAACTCTTTGTTGTTGCAGACCATTCACTCTGTAAATCTTAAATCCCTTTGCAAACTAATCATTGGAGAATCTGAACTCCTCTTATTTGCAAACTGTTCTATGGTGAACTTTAACTCTTTTTCTTTGCAGATCTGTGGGTCATAAGTTTTTCTCTATACTGACCATGATAGGCGAATCTCAACAGTTATTCCTGAGAAAGTTTTTCTTTACTGTCCATTCACTGACATATGTATTCCAACTCTTTCTCTTCACACATCATTCTTTGGCGAATTTCAACTTTTTCTCTTTGCAGTTTATTTATTTGCGAATGTGAACTCTTTCAGTCTCTTTGCAGGCTATCCTCTGGCGAATCGATGTCTTGCACTGTCTCTTTATAGAATACTTATTGGTGAGTCTTAACTCTTTCCCTTGCTGAGTTGCACTCTCTCTTTACAGAATGTTCAATCTCTTTCCTTTTGCAGACCATTCACTGGCGAATCTGTAGACCATTCATTGGCGAATCTTCCTCTTTTCTCCTTCTCCCCACTTTCATTGGGGTAAACACAAAGTTAGGCTATATCAGGATGGCTTTGACATTCCAGTTCCTTTTGAAAACTGAACAACAACATGGCTTGGGAATTTTCCATTTCTGAAGTTCATAACCTTGAACTTGAACTATACGATGTGTGAGGTCTTTATTGAAGTCCTGTTCATCGATCCGTGTGGGTTATACGGCTCGTATACTAATAACTTTGCATGCGTGGCTTATTGGCAAGACAGGTTGTACTGGTCTGGTTTCTTCCTCCAGCAAGCATCCAGCCTACACTTAAACGCTTCTACTGAAGGTGCCAGGACCACTTCGTCTGGGAGACTGTTCCATGTTTTGGCGACTCTTTCACTGAAGAAATGTTTCCTGGTATCGCAGTGGGTATGGTGCATGGAGAGTTTCATCACATTTCCTCTTGTACCTACGTCCTTGGGAGTTTCCAGCTTAGGTTTTACGGTCTTGTAGATTCTATGGACGTACTTAAAGGTGTCAATCATATCCCCTCTGAGACGTCGGTGCTCCAGGCTGGGCAGGCCAAGTCGCTCTAGTCTTTCTGAATATGGCAGTTCTCTGATTGAGGAGATCAACTTTGTGGTTCGGCGCTGCACATCTTCTAATTCTTTGCAGAGTGTTTTATGTCGGGGGGTGCCACACAGTTTGTCCATACTCGAGATAGGCCTTGCTAATGTCTTGTATAGCTGGATGAAGAGCTTGCAGTCCAAGAACTCGAAGGTTCTGCGGATGACGCCAATTACGCTGTTTGCTCTTGAAGTGACGTTGGCAACGTGTTGCTTAAATTTGAGGTCATTATCCACATGAACACCGAGATCCACTTCCACCTCACTTTCTGCCAGGGGTATTTCTCTGCTGGTTCCGGTTTCAGCATCTGTGTATTTCATATGGTATATTGCTTCTGATTTCCGTGTGCCAATTTTCATCACTTTACATTTCTGTGGGTGGAATCTCAGAAGCCAATCGTCCGACCATTTCTGAAGGCTATCTAGGTCCTGCTGGAGTGATGCAGTTGATTCTTGGTCACTGCTTGCGGCATATAACTTTGTGTCATCTGCAAATAATTTGACGGTGTTTTGTACATGTTTCGGCAGATCATTAATGTAGATGACAAACAGGATTGGTCCTAACACGCTACCTTGGGGATGCCGCTTGTGACTGCAGCCTCTTCAGAGAAAGTTCCATTGATTCTAACTCGCTGCTTTCGATCACCAAGAAAGGCTGTTATCCAGTTGAGTATTGGGCCTTTTATTCCATGGGCTTTGACTTTGCTCAGCAGACGGCGGTGCGGTACGGTGTCGAAGGCTTTTTGGAAGTCCATATACGTACACAACATCAATGCTGCTGCCGGAGTCGATGAGTCTGGTCCAGTCGTCAAGAGCTTCCAGTAGATTTGTCACACATGATTTCCCCTGGACGAACCCATGTTGCTCCTTACATAGTAGCTCATTGCGTTGGAGGTGATTCATTATTTGTTCCCTCAGAAGTGTCTCCATTACTTTGCACAGGATGCAGGTTAGGCTGACAGGGCGATAGTTGCCCGGTTGTTGTCGGCTTCCTTTCCCCTTGTAAATAGGGGTGACTGTGGCTTCTTTCCAGTCAGTTGGTATTTCCCCATGGTCCAAAGTGAGATGGAACAGGTGTGCTATTGGACGTGCTAGTGAGTCTGCAGCCTTGGCCAACACCATTGGGTGTATTCCGTCAGGTCCGGGTGCCTTGTTTGTTTTCAGGTTTTGAAGTGCCTTTTTTACATCCGCTTCAGTGATGTTCACCTGCTGAAGTGGTTCCTTAATGCTGTACTCTGGAGGTGATGGCAGGTTATCCACTTTTTCGTGGGTGAAAACGCTGTGAAAAAAGTCATTCAGTACATTTGTCTTTTCTTTGTCGGTTGTTGTTTTGCTTCCATCTGCTTTCTTCAGATCTGCTATGCCTGACCTGCATTTGGTTTTTGACTTGACGTATGACCAGAAGACTTTTGTGTTTTTCTTTGAGTTGGCTGCTACATTTTTCTCTCTACTTCTCTTCGCTTTACGGCATGCTCTTCTGGCTTGGTTGTTTGCACGTCTGTATTCTAGTTCTTCCTGAGGATTTTGGGATTCTCTCCATTTCCAGTAGAGTTTGTGCTTGTTTCGAACAGAGTCCAGTGTTTTCGGGTCCATCCATTTCTTGATTGTTCTTCCAGATGTCATCACTGTCGGGATGTGCTTCACTGCTTTCTGGATCTCTCCCTTAATGGTTTTCCAAGTTTCTTCGACCGATTTGTTGGAGAGTAATTCATCCCAGTCTACTTTTGCGAGGTCCGAATTTATTCCAGCATAATTCCCCTCTTCAAACTTTGTCTTCTTCCTTGCCGGTTCTCTCTTTGCATATGAGCATGAGAAGTTGATGATGAGGGTCACATGGTCGCTTTTTCCTAGTCCAGCTTGTGTTGTGATACTGTCTATCATCTCTTCTTTGTTGGTGAAGACTAAGTCATCGAGGCTGGGGTTTTGTCCCTGCCTGATTCTTGTTGGCTCCTTCTGATGCTGGATAAGATATGCATCCTTGCTGGCTTTAAGGAATTTCTGTGCCTGGTGTTCCTTCCTACAGTTGCATGTCTCATTTTGCCAGTCAATTTCTGGGTGGTTAAAGTCACCCATCACAAGGATATGGGAATACTGCTTCTGTTTCCCTAGGTGCTTGATCAGTTTGCTAAGTTTTGCGGTGTTTTCTGGAGGGGAGTTAGGGCTTCTGTAGATTAATCCAAGCAGTAGTTTATCTGACCCATCTAGACAGCATTCGACTAGTATGTGCTCTTCAAAGTCATTGTCTCCAACACCTATTTGGGAAGCTTTTAGGTTGCTGTCTACATATAAGCACATTCCTCTTCCTCGCTTGTCTGTGAGGTTGTGAAAAATGTCATAACCATCCATAGCTACCTCGCACTCCTGTACTGCATATCTTGCGTTCTTCGGTTTAACTTCAGTGATCCCAATTACTGATGGTTTGTAAATGCTGGTAAGGGCTTCTAGCTCACTCCTCTTGTTGAGTAAGGAATCTACGTTGCTGTAGAGGCACGTACATGATTTCAAGGAAGCATTGGCTGTGCTTTTCTGGTGGTTGGACGAACGTTCAAAAGCTGACGAAGATGAAGAAGTTTTTAAAACTATGTGCACTGGGGATTGAGAGTTTCTTTACGCCGAACCTCCCTTGGCCGCCTGATCTGGCGGTTTCCCGAGGAAGACCACGCGCTTGTTGCGCCTCACCCACTTCGCTTTGTCGTCCCCCGACGCCTGAGTCCTCTTCTCTTGAAGCTCTTTATAGAGTGCTGTCTCTTCCTTGCGTTCTGCGGGAGTCAAATCCTTTCTCATGCTGATGTCAGAGATGGGAGTTGCAGCATCATCCTTGTTGGTTTCTTGTTCTTTCCTCTTCTTATGGTAGGCACGCAAGGTCTCGTCTCTCTGTATCATAGAGGCAAAGGTTAGTCTCACTGGTCTTGGGGGGGCCTTCATAATCCTTCTCCTTCGGCTTGCCCAGTCTTCTGATGTCCGTTGGTTGGTAAGGGATATTCAGATCCTTCAGTATTTTCTTTGCGGTCTCTGTGTCTTCTGCCTTCCTATCCCCTGATTCAGTGGCGGTACTTTCTTTGATTTTAAAGATAATTAAGTTAGTCTTTCTTCGGTTCCTGTCCTCCAATTCGGCTACCTTATCTGTTGTCTTGCTCTCCACAATGTCAGCGATTTGAGTCTCCATGGGACCACCTGTACTACTGCCTGCTGTGTGATCCGTGATATTCTTGATGGCTTCACCTGTAATGTCTTTAATTTTTTCAATCATTTTCTGGGGAGGTCACCTTCTGACATCTTGTTCACGGTGGTGGCGACAGCTTCCACGTTCATTGAGAGTTCGGCGACATCTGTCCTCAGATCTTCCATACCACTGAGAAATTTGTGGATAACTCGGTTACAGGATTGACCACAGTACCAATGCAATTGCGGGGTGGACCTTTCACCGTCTTTCTTAATGGCCTTGCAAGTTGTGTCATCAACGTCGACACAGGCAATGTGAAACCACAAATCACATATCTCGCACTGGAGTGCCTTGTCTCGGGCACCGACTGGAATTGCACAGTGGCCACAGTTGTTGTTCTGGTTGCCTTGAGCGCGGTCATCCCCTGTACTTGATCCTTTGCGAGCCTTTGTATTAGTCTCGGACATGGTACGCTTCTTATCAGCCATGGTTGTTATTTCTGTATGCTACAAAAAGTGAAACACACTCACCTCTAGGATCATGTGTGGACACAGAAGCTATTGCGGGGGTATCCAAAGTAGCAAAATAGTCAAAAACCAAGCACACACGTCTATTCAAGTGTCCTCGTTATCTTCAGGTCGAATCAAAAAGCTGCGGTGTGCGAATCAGAAAGCTGCAGTGAACACAACTTTTACTAGTCATGGAGGATTTAACAAAACTTTTAGATAATGGCAACAATGTAGATATACTGTATTTAGACTTTAAAAAGGCCTTTGATTCTGTTCCCCATGAGAGGCTATTAGTGAAATTATCATCATATGGAATTACAGGTAGAGTGCATACATGGATAAGGGATTTTTTTAACTAAAAGACAGCAAAGAGTTAGAGTAGGAAGCTCATATTCAGATTTTACGGAAGTTCTAAGTGGTATACCACAAGGGAGTATTTTGGGTCCCGTATTATTTACAATATTTATAAATGATTTGCCAAACTCGGGGAAAGTATTTGCAATATATTCGCAGATGATACAAAAATTTATAATACAACCTATAATCATAATACATTACAAAATGATATTGATAGTTTATCCAGATGGTCTGCCACATGGAA
>CM031595.1:69827184-69832184 GCA_018398815.1 Conus ventricosus | reverse complement strand
AAAAACCCCTTCCCCAAGTTCTATTCTATAAAAGGACATGGGAGGTAACTCTTTCAGTTCACACCAACTGTAATTTACCCTTGCCGAAAAAAAAGGAAGAAAAAAAAAAATGTTTTCATTCATGAACTGATTCAAAGGATGGATTCACTATTCCTTCAATCTTTGCGGAGGTCTGCGTTCTCCTGACAGCCTTTCCAGTTCAGTGTGTTAACGGCCAGGATCCTTTAAACACAGCCACACTTTCCATACAGAGTTGGTTGGCCGTTTCTGAATTCCACACCAAGATGCCAGAGATGATCGAGAGTTACTTCCACATAAAACTGAACGGTAAATATTGAAGTATGTACACGAAAACATGCCATCCACTGATGCCCTAGTCTAGTCAGACAGCATCAATTACTTATCGACCTTTCCAAGGTTGCAGTCGCAAAGTGGCTCCATACTTCGGTCACAGTTCGCCAGGACTGCCTTCTGTCTTCCGCGCTTTTCAACATATTCATGGAACGTATAATGTCTGATGCACTTGAAGATCGTGTCAACATAGTCAGCATTGCAGGAAGACCCGTCACCAACCTTCGCTTCGCAGATGACATGGACGGCCTGGCAGGCAGTGAACATAAACTTGCCAAGCTTGGTCTAAAAGACCGGATAAAATGTCGACTAGATCTGGGGTGGAAATCGGCGCCAAGGAGATCAAGTTGACGACCAGCCCCATCACCATCATTACTGACATAACTGTCTCTGGAAAGATACTAGGAACTGTACACCATTCAGTTCACTTACTTTGGATTCATGATTGGTAAGGAACGATCCGAGCCAGAAATCCTGTCAAGAGAAGCACTGTTCACACTGAATTCTGCATGGAAGGACACTAACACCATCATTAAGCACAAGATAGGTTCTTGCCTGCACGAATATATTCCATCTTCCTGTATGCATGCAAGACGTGGACTCTGACCAGATCTGGAAAGAAGAATCGAAGTCAAGGAAACGGGATGTTCTTGCTCGATAACGAAAGATCAGATACACTGAGCCAGTCACCAGCGAACAAGTGTCCAAACCACTATGCAGCACATTGAACCATGTAAAGATCTGCTGACGACAGTAAAGAAAAGCATTGGTATGGTCAAATAAAATCCAAAGGCCTTACCATAACAATGTCCTCAAAGGAATTGAGGGTGGGCATGCAACGAGATCCAATGGCCTCGCCTTTACAATGTCCTCACAGGACTTGAGAGGTGGGCATGTTACAAGATCCAGTGGCCTTGCCCTAACGGTATAATCCAAGGAATTGAGGGGTGGGCATGTTACAAGATCCAATGGCCTCGCCAAAACGATACCCTCCAAGGAATTGAGGGGTGGGCATGTTACAAGATCCAATGGCCTCGCCAAAACGATATCCTCCAAGGAATTGAGGGTGGGCATGTTATAAGATCCAATGGCCTTGCCCTAACGGTATCATCCAAGGAATTGAGGGGTGGGCATGTTACAAGATCCAATGGCCTCGCCAAAACGATATCCTCCAGGGATTTGTTGTGTGAGGAAGACGAAGGAGAAGAAAGATAAAACGATGAACCGATAACATTTCAGGAAAACATTTGCAGATATCAGTATTTTTGGAAATGAGAGAGAGAGAGAGAGAGAGAGAGAGAGAGAGAGAGAGAGAGAGAGAGAGAAGAGAGAGAGAGAGAATGACACAGTGATACTGACATCTTTTATTGACATTGGCTAATAGCCTTTTTGTCAAGGGAGTACAATGTCTTTTTTTTTGCATAGAAGAAAAGAAAACAAAGAAAAACTGCAAATTAGGTGTCTACACACTAAGCAAAATTAAGAAATCATTTCCATTTCCAACACTCATTTGTGTTTCTTGTGTATGTTCTAGTACAAAATAATTCTCACACAACAACCATTCCCTTCACATACGCACACTGGTCCATCCTATTTTCCATCGACTTGCACGCACGCATTTATGTCCTTATCCTCCCTTCTCCCCATTCACACATATTCTCTGTACAAATAATTTATCTGGCTTGATATTATGAAAAACATTCACTTGAACCATCCAGCTTCAAGGTCAAATAAATATTCTACACAATAAAAATGAAAGGAAATTGATATTCCCTCAGTGTTTTGAGCTTTTATTCATTCATAACTTTCTTCCGCGTGTCTACAGCTTCTGTTACATATTTTACCAGCATCTTCAACAATGTTTCATTATTTGTTTGCAAAATATTGTTAAGGTTTCGATGAGAGAGAGAGAGAGAGAGAGAGAGAGAGAGAGAGAGAGAGAGAGAGAGAGAGAGAGAGAGAGAGTCGGTTTATGTGGGAAAAAAAAAGCAAGGCACTTAACTGAAGTAACATTGACAGTTAAGAAATATGTGTTTCAACTGAAAACCAGAATGAACGCACATACTGTGTAAATCCATAAACTACGAGACGCAGGCGCCTATGTAGAGAAAGCCCGTGTCTGGCCGTGTTATCTTGCATCAACAATGTTCTGACGTTGTAATAACCATGTATTGCACGTCTGGGGAATGAACAGTTGTAGTACTATGCGTCCGAGAGGATTTGCAATAACCGAAAGTGTTGCAAACCGGAAGTCATCATGGTCACGGTTAAGATGAAATTTGGATGGGATTTGTTTGTTTGCTTGCTGTACGCGATTTTTTTTTTTTTTAATAGGCGAGTTTATTATAAGCGGGGAGTAGCCTACTTGATCACCTTTGAGGGGTATACTGTTCACTGTTTCTGCTGGTTTCCATTTCGTTGTTCAATTTACTTCGATCATAAAGCTGACAGAGCACCCAAGACAGACGCAAGGCTTTTTTTTTTTCGGAATCTGTGCAGCTTCATTTTAACTTTTATTACAAGAAGACCGTACTTTGGAACAATTATTTGCCTAGACGTAGTAACAATGCACAGTGGAAAGATATATCTTTAAGATTTGTGACATGAACAGTAAACAACCAACACGCACGCACGCACACACACACACACACACACACACACACACACACACACACACACACACACACACACACACACACACACATTGGCATGCCCTCATCCTCTCCAACATCTCCCTTTTTATTGTGTAATACCATTCATAGTGAAAGACGTTAAACTACAGACGAATGCACCCACAAGATCACTGATAATGGTAAGGTGTGTGTCAGAGATAGGTACGAAGATGATGTCATGAGACTACGTGTATACAAGCGGAACCCGACTTAATTTGAGACTTCATTGGAAGGCTGAAGCTCTGTTCTCTGTTTCTGTTTATAATACATCTTAGCCTCAAACCAGGAGGTAGGTGAAAGTAGGAGAAGTGAACAATCATATGTGCAGATCCTTGTAGTAGTGGGCAAGGAAATTCAACAAAACCTATTTCAGTCCATAACAATCACACCCAGCCTATCCAACACTATATATAGGCAAAACGCCAGTTTCCAGAACTGCTACATCCTGTCGTAATGTTTTGACAACAGTTTACCTAAGTCACAGTAGCTTTCAATGCACTAGCGAAACACAGGAGGATGAATCATCCAGAGCCTCGTACTAGAAAGGCGGAAACAATCTCGGCCAATGAAAATGAAAGGCACAGCGTCAGCAACAGACTGAATCGTTCGCCGAAATCTGGTCCATCTTTCGGGAAGAGGAACCCCTGTCGGAGTCTATTTAGGAAAGGACTGTATGAACACGGCCCAGTCATAGACAACGTGCTGTGCTACAAGTGCTTTGTGCATGAACATTTTGTTCTCTGCAGTCAGTGAAAGGTGGACATGAAGATTCAAACATTTACGCCCATTGTGATAACAACGCACTTCAGTGTTTGTGCCCAAAACATGGACAGTGGTAAGGGCTCAGCTGGATTATTGTTTCATTTTAATGTATATAGAGTTTGGGGGGGGGGGGGGGGGGGGGGGGGTGGGGAAGGGGAGGAGAGAGAGAGAGAGAGAGATTCGCCTTTTTGTTTAATGTCTCTTAGACAAATGAATATAAATTACTGTTGTTTCCATGCTGTTTAAAAGCAAAGCATCTTATATTTACTAACTAACTTAACCACGGGGCCGCCGTTCCAGAGTCAGTTTTTGTGTGTGTCAACCAAGTCTAAGCTCGCGGTGCTGGAAGATATTTTGCATGAGAGGGGGGGGGGGGGGGGGGGGGGTGGGGGGGGGGGGGGGGGGGGGAAGGGTGGAGGGGGGAGGAAACAACCTGATTTTGAACCATTTTAACAAAAAAATTATGCGCTTAACTAGGTTTCTACAATTTCATAAAAGGATTATGGGGTTTGAAGGGGGGAATAAGGGAAAGGGGGGGGGGAACAAGAACGCATCCAACACAAAAAAGTGTGTGTGTGGGGTTTTGTTTTGAGAGAATGAGAGGCGGGGTCTCCAAATTCTTGTAGGTCAAGCGTTGGGGAGGCGGGGGGCGGTGGGGGGGGGGGGGGGGGGGGGGGGGGGGGGGGGGGGGGGGGGAAGGACATGTGGAGAACTCTCATCTACCAAGCCGGGGAAAGGGGAGGTGGGATAAAACAGCCGTCATCTTCCAAAGTTTGTACAAGGAGGGGAAACAAGGGGTGGGTTGGGTGAGTGGGTTCGTGGGGGGTACTCTCATCTTTCAAATTCGAATGAAAATTGACGGGAGGGGGACGGACTCTCACCATCCAACTTTCTTCTCTTTTGTCAAAGCGGAAGTGGGTTGGGGTGGGTGGGGGGGGTGGGGGTGGGAGGCGTGATGACAGCCGTCGATGTTTTTATCCAAAGAAGCAGTCTGATGCAATCCAAGCCAGGGTTATTACACCTAGCACATCTCACTGAATGCCATTAATTGGACACATACAACGGCATGAATTAGGTGTGTTAAAAAAAAAAAGTGCTTTCTTCTTGTCTCCTTTTATTTTGTAATTCGGTTTTTTTTTTTTTTGTGCTTTGAATACTGGGAGAGGGTGAAAAGAAGGAGAAAAGGAAGATGCAGAATATTTTCGGGAAGGTGGG
>CM031595.1:69799684-69824684 GCA_018398815.1 Conus ventricosus | reverse complement strand
CTCTTCTTGTATTTATATCAGACACGGCTGTACATAAGCTTGCCCATTGAGGGTGTTTATCTGAATACAACTTCCTGGCTAAAACCATCCTACACGGTGCTACGCATGTGGACTGGAGCAGACCAATTGCGTTAGAGAGACAATATGGACGGTGGGTACCTCATAATATTAAAAATGGCTTAAATATCGAAAAGGGACAAAAAAAACGTCTTAAACATCAAACCCGGGTTGAAACCAACGGACAAAATAATAGAGACCGAACTGTATAGTTCCATCATGTAACCAGAACATGCCATGAATACATCCATTCAACATGATCGGCGAGAGCCATGTTTGGTCGCGTGATATGAAAATAGTTCAAGCAGGAACAGAAAAACAAAGATCTTTTGTAACAGAGTTACTGTAGGTACTGAAATTTTCTTCCAGCACAAATCAAACTTGCACAAAATCAAGATCAGTCAAAAAGGCCACCAAGACAACAACCCAACACTTTAGTTTGCTGTACCAATACGACTAGACAGTTGCGAAGAAATGGTCTCAGGAACGTCAATCAAATCAACTAACATTAACACAGGCAAAAGGACATATTGAAAGGTCGCAAAGCCTAAATGTCCCGAAAATCCTGATACTGAATATTACATTGGAATTATCATGTAGCCATTTTAACTTGTATTTAGCAGGTGTGAACTGAAATTTGACGCCTGAGTGAATTTGTGTTTGAGCTAACAGGAAAAGGTTTCGCTGACGAAGAGAAGGGACTCGATATCACATGATAAAGCCTGAAGCATGACTCCCCATCAACCGCGGAATGAATCAGAAGAACGTCTTTCTTATGTGGGTTTTGCCCTGATCCCTGGCGTGGTATGATTGGTTGGTTACAACATATGGCCACTCAGTTTCGGTCCGGTTTCAATATTTCAGCCGGTTTCGATATTTCATATTTTTGACCTCAGAGGATTGGACAGGACCCATGCTCTCTGCCCGTAGCCTTGGTTGCTACATGTGTCTGAAGACAGACTATCACAGATCTCAGAATGGCCATGGAATGACGTCCGCTCAGAGACAGTTCAATGTGTTTTTATGTGTGAAATGTAGAAAATACAATGCTTGGTTTTACACTTAATGTAAGCTGCATAATCTATTCTGCACTTTGTACTACTTATTATTTTTTGAAAGCGCTCTATAAATGTCTATAGTAACGTTGTTGTTTTTTGTTGTTGTTCTTATTATGAATTATTATATAATAGCGAAAATAACTCATGATGTGATGACCCACTGACAGGATGAATGATTTTATACAGGACCAGAAATGGTGGACCCCTGTGCGAACGAGGAAGCAGAACAGTGGCAAGATCGACAATTCACCTCCATCCTGGTGGACCCTCTAAGGCTCAGAAAACAGCGGCAGTGCAACAAAGTGTGCACGTTAACGCCCGCCGGCCACTTCCGCGTCACACTCAATGTTCTTTTCAAAGAAGGCAAAAAGCAGAAGAAACCTAACTCGCTGGAGTACCAGTTTGTGTCCAGGCAGGGTAAGGATTTCGTGAAGAACTCGTGGACAACGCTCAAAAACCGAACGGATCTGCTCATTGGAGTAACGGAGTTCAACATCCGATTTCATTTACAGGATCTGTCCGCAGTGACTCGACTCTGGATTTCTTTTGTTGGTCAGTGTTTTGAAGAGATAGATAGATAGAAGATAGATAGATAGAGAGAGAGAGAGAGAGAGAGAGAGAGAGAGAGAGAGAGAGAGAGGAGAAGAGAGAGAGAGAGAGAGAGAGAGAGAGAGGAGAGAGAGAGAGAGAGAGATGGTGTGCTTTGAGCATGTGTCATTGTCATGTTTTTTTTTCTTTTTAAATATTTTTCACACTTGAAAGTGTGTGTGTGTGTGTGTGTGTGTGTGTGTGTGTGTGTGTGTGTGTGTGTGTGTGTGTGCGTGTGTATGTGCGAGGGTGAGCGCGCGCACTTGCGTGCGTGTGTGTGTAGGCTTATGTGCGAGGGTGAGCCCGCGCACGTGCTTATGTATGTTTGCGTGTGTGTGTGAAGTTGTGTTTTTGTGTGAATATTTCACCATGTGTGTGTGTGTGTGTGTGTGTGTGTGTGTGTGTGTGTGTGTGTGCGCGCGTGTGAGACAATGGTTTAACGTGCACGCGTGCGTGCATATGTGTGTGTGTGTTTGTGTGAGACGGTGATTGTGTGTGTGTGTGTGTGTGTGTGTGTGTGTGTGTGTGTGTCTCTCTCTCTCTCTCTCTTTGGAGCATATAGCAGAGTACGTGCACACGGGTTAGTGACTGCTGTGCGTACTGTGTGCATACGCGCATATCATGTCGGCTTTGTGAACGTCTGTGTGCGATTGGGTGGGGTGGTGTTGTGCTGTGTGCTGTATTATGGTCATGAGGGAGACGACAGGACGAAAAAAAAAAAAAAAAAAAAAAGAAAGAAAGAGATATGTACTTGTAAATAGGCGAAACTTTTCGTGTAGCATGTCCGTTTATGGAGAAACTCCTTCATTTTGAACCGCAATAGCATGTGTCACACTGACAATTACTTTCTGTTGACAAACCATTAAATGAAATTCTGGTGACACGCGGTTGTATGTTGTACACGATGGTTAATATTATGGAATAGTGTCATGTATAATTTTTACTACAATTTTCAACTTTTTTATAATCCGTAACACAAGAGTATATTGCCAAGCCCGTAGGCCTACCATCTGTCAGCCTGGAAAACACACCGAGAATCAGTTATTAGTCAATTTGATTTTTGCAATTTTGGGCCCAAGAAATGAAAAACACCTGAAAATGTGCCCCCCTCCGAAAGGTGATGGGCATCATACATTAAAATGAATAACCGTTTTGTTACCAAAACGTTTTGTGCTTGGACTCAGAAAAACAGCATTCTTTAGACCCTGGCACACAGCCATTGGCGAAGCTAGGACTTTCAGCCGGGAACAAAAAGTTTTCAATGACTTCAAGTTTTAAACTTTAAAACCCTTTGAAAACGAAGTTTCAAGTGACTTTGGTTTATTTTTTTCGTCTCTTTTTGCTCAGATACAGATTTTAAGCGATAGGATTTTGTCTTTAGTGCTGGGTTGTTTTAGTAGTTTTTTCTTTTTCGGGGGTTTTATTTTGTTTTTGTATGAACGATGAAAGCAGAGTTGCCCCCTTTGTTGTTTGGCCCAAAGAAGGGGTAATTTTCATATCCTAACTGCTATTTAAAGGGGGCGAGAAAAAAACTATAAAAACCTGGTCCCAAACCTTATTTTATTAGCAGTCATTAAAGTTATCAGAAAATCTCCCCCTGGTGAAACCAATGTGACGTTTTTTTAACGAGCAAATAAAAAATTTTTTCGCATTCCAAATGTCATCACCATTTAAATAAACCTCCGCCCCTTGTTTGTTTTGTGTAGAATTTCCCCCTCTTCGTTCATCTCTCCTCTTTCTTTTTCTAAAAGGGTTTTGTCGCAAGTCAAAATTTTGCACTCACACACAGGGCCTTTTTAATGCATGGAAAAAAACTCCTCTCTAATCTACGACAGCTTTTTAAACGTATGTTTAAGAAAAGTAATGTGTTTTTAAAAATCCCTCATTTTTCAGTACCAAGAGACAGAGAGAGAGAGGAGGAGGAGAACATTTTTTTCTTTGTGAGATTTTAATAAAAGTATTTGGGCCCCAATCGTGAATGCTTCTTTGAGAAATTTCAGTATCCATTGCAGCTGATCCTCTTTGATATTTTGTTTATGTGTAAACCCTTTTTCATCTCATAGAAAAGACAAGTACACTGAATTGTCCTGGTTTCATCACAGGCGAACCCAAAGGGGAAATTTTCTTTTTTTGCCCAGTCCCAAAACAACGCAGAATCTCCCGGAAAGGGGGTTTTAACTATCTGGAATTTTCACTTGAATGTTGCTGGCTGATTTTTGGATGTACAATATTTTTTTTAATAAATTTTTAATAAATTTAAAATATATAGAGGGGAGAGAGAGAGAAGAGAGAAGAGGAGAGAGGAGTTTTATAAAGAATAGAACCAAATTTTTCAGACATTTTAGAAAAAAATTATCACCATCTGTTTCATGTTCATATTCTTTTTTGTTTCATCATGGGGAGTTTTTGGACACAGTGTTAGAAAAAACAACAGAAGGGTGAGACATAACTAAACAACAACACAATCTTGGGTGGGTCTTGTTCCAATTATTGCAAGTATACATTTGTGACAATTACATCTTTTTCTTCCCCTTTGTGAACAACAAATTTTGTTGTTGTTGACAGAGTGAGAAGCAAATGTTGAATGGGAAAACGATAAAATCCTTTCTTGGGTGCTTTGGGTTCCCTATTTCACTTATATATTTTTGGTTATTTTGTATCCCATCTGCTACTTTTTTTTTCCACACAACTGCATTTAACCTTGTGTTATTATGATGTGCTGAGCAATATTTCTTTCCTATTCGGGGTTAAAGAAAGAAAAAAAAAAAAAAGATGTGTACCAATAGTAAACCCTTCCCATTAGAGGAAGAAAGAAATAATAGAAGATGTGTACCAAAAGTGACCCCTTCTCATTAGAATTTAGAGGAAGAAAGAAATAATAGAAGATGTATACCAATAGTGACCCCTTCCCACTAGAGAAAGAAAGAAATAATAGAAGATGTGTACCAACAGTGACCCTTCCCATTAGAGGAAGAAAGAAATAAAGAAGATGTGTACCAACAGTGACCCCTTCCCATTAGAGGAAGAAAGAAATAATAGAAGATGTGTACCAACAGTGACCCCTTCCCATTAGAGGAAGAAAGAAATAATAGAAGATGATGTACCAATAGTGACCCCTTCCCATTAGAGAAGAAGAAATAATAGAAGATGTGTACCAAATAGTGACCCCTTCCCATTAGAGGAAGAAAGAAATAATAGAAGATGTGTACCAACAGTGACCCCTTTCCCCATTAGAGGAAGAAGAAATAATAGAAAGATGTGTACCAATAGTGACCCCTTCCCATGGAGGAAGAAAGAAATAATAGAAGATGTATACCAATAGTTGACCCCTTCCCATTAGAGGAAGAAATAAATAATAGAAGATGTATACCAATAGTGACCCCTTCCCATTAGAGGAAGAAAGAAATAATAGAAGATGTGTACCAATAGTGACCCCTTCCCACTGGAGGAAGAAAGAAATAATAGAAGATGTGTACCAATAAGTGACCCCTTCCCATTAGAGGAAGAAAGAAATAATAGAAGATGTGTACCAATAGTGACCCCTTCCCATTAGAGGAAGAAAGAAATAATAGAAGATGTGTACCAATAGTGCCCCCTTCCCACTGGAGGAAGAAATAAATAGAAGATGTGTACCAATAGTGACCCCTTCCCATTAGAGGAAGAAAGAAATAACAGAAGATGTGTACCAATAGTGACCCCTTTCCCATTAGAGGAAGAAAGAAATAATAGAAGATGTGTGCCAATAGTGACCCCTTCCCACTAGAGGAAGAAAGAAATAATAGAAGATGTGAACCAATAATGACGTCCTTATCGGAGGCATATTTGAGATAGATCATAAACGCCTATTACGTTTATAGATGTATAGATGAGAGTCTACAGATCAAGACAGGCATCATCTTGATCTGTAGACTCTCAGTCTCATCTACATCGGACATGAAGGATACAAGAATTGCCTGAATGTTCATGATCTTGGTCAAGATAGCCTATGGGAGACAAGCCATGTTGCACCAAAATACACTCTAAAAAAAATAAAAGGTCAAGGTCAGAGCAATCAGTTGTAATAAACAATTTCTTAGTGTGTGTGGGTGTGTGTTCTGTTTGCTTGGCATTTTATTTCAATTTCTTTATTTTTTTTAACCAGTATGCCAAACTTTTGGTCTAGAGCACTCCTACCCATTCTTTGTGTAGACGTCACCAATTGGTGTAGTTAATGATTTCTACACTTTTCTGCTTACTGCCACACCTCCCCATAATCTACCATGCAACATTTACAGTTCAAAGTCTGAACGTTTTGGTCACTCAGCAGCCTATGCCTCGAAGGTCCACAAGACAACACACTAAAGAAAAAAAAAATCACATCGAATAAAGGGGATTGTCCCAGCTCTGTCTTTGGAATGGTCCATGTTGTCAAAGAGTTTGTTGAGACAAAAGCAATAATTTATTTTTAATTCAGAGGTTGTCATTTTATGTTGCAATTTATATTCAAAAGAGGATTAAAATCAGCGAAGAGACTTTAGGATGATTTTTCAATCTTCCTAGTTCCTTCTTTGCTCAACTTTTGTCATACTATGTGGTATTTGATGTACACCATGGGCGGGGTGCAGTCATCCTTGCTCGTGGTTTTAGCCTCTGAACTATTTTTTTCTTCAGAATGTCAACAAAGAATGTGATAAGCTGGTCAATGTTTCCTTACACCCCATGTTTCCAAAGGAAATGTTTGTCCTTGTAAATAAATATGATACCCACAACATGGTAATCCTTATTCTCTCTCTCTTTTCAGACATGCATGCATTAAAGGACCCCACGGTAAAAATCACTGAATATTTGAAACATATAGCACAGGCGACGATTAACAAAATTCAAGTTGTTATTTTCTATCACTTTCAATAATGTATGTGATGTGTGTGTGTGTGTGTTTTTCAGATGAGGATGACGACCACTTGAACAGGGCGCACATCCTTGCAGCAGTTGGCGTGTGTCTTGGATTAGTCATCATTGTCATACTAACTGCTGTTGCTTTTATCAGGTATTGACCATTCGATGAAAAACTTGCGCCTGAATTTCCACACCAAGTAGGCGACAGACTGATAGAGAACTGTCCACAGGCAAAATAACCCCAGGGTAATCCTTGCACATAATTGACGTCATTGAGAAGGAACTGAAAGATGTGCATTGGGGAATTTCAATGAATCCTCACAAATTTGCTTTTGATAGTGACAACCGCAAATTGAACGAATAGGCAGGAAAATCACCCTACATTGTTTTGGAATATACAACTGTTATCTCTGTTTGTGTTAAGAAAACTGACAAACAACTATGAATAACAGAAGAAAACAAGACAGCCATTGATCGTTTGACTCACATAATCTATACATGCCACAAGCAGATGAAATGTAAAGGGTGGGTGGACAAAATGAGGAAAGATGAAGCCATGTAGATTCAACTCCAACACAACTTCTCCAATATGCGTATGTCACAACTGTCCGAGATCATACAACAAAATACAATAGGTCTGGAGGGTGGATGTCCCAGCGACAGTTCAAGGAAGTGATGGACAGACAACATGAAGAATCAGTGTGGTTGTCGTATCACTTCACTGTTGCACATGGCCAATGATGGTGGGCTGTGGTAATCCCCTCGACAGGCTAAATGTCCATCATGGCAACCCAGAACTTAAGTCATAGGACAATGAAGTTTCTGATTTTCATTTGCTTTCTTGATGAAACAATTAGTTAAAGACATACTTTTAATCATTCAGAAGAAGAAGACTAAAAGACTGATAGCAACCCCATTTAGATAGCCAGTAACCTGAAAATGTTGTATACAGTAACCTGAAAATGTAAACATTAACCTGAAAAATGTTGAATACATGTGTTAATAATGTAACAAATTGTCTTGTTTACTACAGGTTCTGATAATGTTGTGCAGGTATCGAAGGTACAGACACGTTACTGCAAAGGCTATGCACAATGGTATGTCACCAGGTAAGATACCACTCATAGCATAAAATTTGTGTCTTTTTGATTCCAAGGGTAGTGCATTTTCACCTAGAGAAATGTAGCAAATGTGTGTGTGTGTGTGTGTGTGTGTGTGTGCGAGTTTGTGTTTGAATAGTGTTTGTCAGTACAACACTATGTTAATCTGACAGTAAATGGTTTCAGTCAGTCAGTCAGTGTGTGCGAGTATGTCCCAAGGAGAAAATAATTGGTTGGGTGCAATGAAACCAAGTATGTGTGTGTGTGTTGTGTATTAATGAAAGGGGGTGGGGGTGGGGGGAGGAGCATATTAAAAATAACCAGCTGAACACACTAAAACTGAACACTTCAAGGAGTGGTGAAACATTTTGAATGGTAGATAATAACATGTGATATCATTCTTCAACTCGGCCATTTCCATGCTTTTTTTTTTTTTTTTCCAGTCCACTTGATTTTCTGCAAACGCTTTTGGCCTTTAAAGACACAGGTGGCAGTTCTAAACTATTTGACAGGAAACTAGCAATTGTAGAAGCTTATTTCACTTTACATGGATTGTTGTTCCCTATACTTTTTTTTAAAGGTCTTTTAAGATTTAGTTTTTATGAGGAATGACTGGAAGAATTGTCTTTTTGATTGTACCATTTCTTGTTACCATTACTTTAGCCCCCCCCCCCCCCCCCCCCCCCCCCTGCATAAGATAAGATAATGTTGCTTATAGCCCAGCAAAGGCCATATCAGGGCTGTCACCATGTTAAAATCAACTCACCAGTCAAAAAAAACACAAAAAAAACCAACTTTCACACATCTCGTTAAATGACATCGTCTACAAACGCACCAGAAACTTTGTTAAAAATCTTTCTGCCGTAAAATCTTAAATCAGATGAAAAATGTTAATCTCTCTCAAAAATCGAGGATCACATCAGGCGGGACATCCCTGAACAGGATCTTCATGGACTCCGCCGTAAAATGTTTGTGTCTCACATCGTGCAAGTCCCAACACTCTAAAAAATATGTTTCATTGTGAGTGGCGCATGGCATGGAATGCCCACGGAGTTTCTTCCCCTCTTTAAAAGGTAAGAATGGGTAAAAATACGAATGGCCGGTGTGCAGCCGGCACATAACCGTTTCCTCTTTACGACCCCCCGACGTAGATGGGAGGAAGTCCTTAAGGTTTGGAGGGATCTGAAAGAGTTTGTTATTCGTCTGCGTGTTCCAACCCTCCCCAGAGATCTCTCACATAATCGTTAATTTTGGTTTCACGTCTAGCCGGGGATATAAATGTTGGACAGTTTTTCTCTTGTGGCGTTTTTGGCAAAACGATCAACCATTTCGTTCCCGATGCCAACATGACCAGGAACCCAAGCAAGAGTAATGTTGTAAACCGTCCCCTTCACTGCTAAAAAGTTCAAAAAAAAGTAAAAGTTCTGGATGCTGAATTTTTGCGGCCAGCTATGGCCTCCAAAGCTGACAGCGAATCCGACAGAACCAGAAAGTCCCTCTTTGAAGAATGTGAGATTATCTTCAAAGCCAAAACCAGAGCAGTAAGTTCAGCAGAATAGACAGAAGCATCTGAATGAATATGTTCCAACATATCTGAGAAGGAGCCCCAGGGCAATAGGCTGCACGGGGCCACTCATCTTCAGACTTGGAACCGTCAGTGAAAACTTTTTGACAGGATGCAAATTTCAAACAGAGCTCAGCATACAATGCCTTGTACGCCAAGAGCTGTAAAACTCTTTGCGAAAAGCTGCAAGATCGAACGAATCTCTGGCGTGAAGAAGGTCCACGGAGGTTGATCCGGAAACTTGGAAAAATCCGACACAACTCCTAGGTCTAGACCTGCATTCCGCATGTGAGGCTGCATACGAAGACCAACGGCGGAATACATTTCGGGTTTTTTTTCAAACTTACTTTGGAACGGAAGACAAAGACACTCATAGGCAGGATTCTGCGGTTCTGAGAACAGTCGGATATAATAATTAAAAGACTTTTCCCGCCTGCGGTTGGACAATGAAGGTTCACCCGCCTCTGCGTACAGGCTGTACACAGGGTGGTGCGGAACGCTCCAAGACAGAGGACTAAGCCCTTGATGGTGGATAGGGTCCAAGAGTTTGAGGTAAGAGGGTCTTGCAGAGCCGTACACGGCACAACCGTAGTCCAGTTGGAAAAGGACCAAGGCTCTGTAGAGGTGCAGCAAATTTTTCTTATCAGCGCCCCAGTCGGTGTGTGCTACGACCCGCAGAATATTCAGAGCTTTCTGGCAAGAAGTTTTGAGGTTTTTGATGTGGCTGAAAAGTTGAGTTTTTGGTCAAAAATAACTCCCGGGAATTTGGCTTCTTTTACAACTAAAATGGTGGACTTGTCTAGACGAATTTCAGGTTCATCAAAGAATCGACGAAAATTGTGGAAATGAATTGACTGAGTTTGGTACGGGAGAAGGTAAACCCGTTTCCTCGGCCACTGTTGGATTCTGTTGACGCAAAGTTGGAAGTGAGCCTGAAACACTGTGGTAAGAAGCTCCAACTGCTACAGCCAAAGTCATCAACAAACAGAGAGGACTCGGTGCCCAGTCTTACCGATTGGACAATGTCATTTATTTTAATGTGAAAAGGGCGGGAGAAAGGATGCCCCCCTGAGGAACACCCAACCCCTGCCATGGATGCCAGAGAGTGTGGTGCCAAACACGCACCTGGAACTGTCGATCGGCTAAAAAGTTTTGAATGAACAGAGGCAGGTGCCCCCGAAACCAAGTCTGTGCAGGACCATTGAGGACTCCTGCTTTCCACGTGGTGTCGTACGCCTTTTCGAGGTCGAAAAAGATAGCAACCACGTGCTGCTTGTTAACAAAGGCGTTGCGGTGGTGGTTTCCAGACGGATTAGATGGTCATCCGTCGAGTGGTACTTGGGAAACCGCACTGTTCACTGCCAAACCCCCATCGGTTTCCAGCTTCACATCAGACGGGAGTTGACCATTTTTTCCCTTCAGCTTACAGGGGCAGCTGGTCAGAGCGATTGGGCGATAGTTGGAAGGGTTGGTAAGGTCCTTTCCAGGCTTTGGAATTTGGAATGATCAGGGCTTTCCGCCAGGAGGGCGGAAAGGACCCTGTGGTCCAGATATGGTTATAGACTTGGAGAAGAGTCTGGAGACAGTTTTTTCTGGAAAAATTTTTCCCAAAACCCTGATAAGAATGTCATCCAGACCAGGGGCAGAATCAGTGCAGGTTTGTAAAGCTAATTTGAGTTCAACGATTGAAAAAGGAAATTATGGGTTTCAGAGTTGTCTGATGTGAAATTGTATGAAGATTTCTCTCTAACCTCTTTGTTTCTTAAAAAGACTGCAGATTTATTTGAAGAAGAGGAGTTCTGTTGGATGGTGGAGGCCAACAGATTGGCAAAAGCTTGTTTGTCAGTGATCAGAGCATCAGCAAGTTTCAAGTGATGAATGGAGGGGTTGGTGTTCTTCCCTTGATTTTTCTAATGATGTTCCAAATTTTTTTTCTTGGAAGTTTTAGATGTCAGCCTGGAGCAGAATTTCTCCAGGACGACGTTTACTGATTTTGAAAGTGTGTCTCGATTTCGCACGAGTTTCTGATTGGCTCTAGCGTTGGGACCTAGAAGGTCGTTGGTATACCGACGCTGAGCCTGTTGCGAACTTTTGAAATTTGTTGGCAGCCCTGAATTGAACCAGGGTGTTTTTGGCATTTGGAGTTGTCGGAAGACACGGGAATACAGTTTTTAGCACAGTTTATCACAGGTTAGTCAGAGTTTTCGACTGGGTCTGGACTCTAAAAAAAAACCCATGTCCGGAATTCTTTTAAAATAGTGGTTGAAAATAGATCCAGTTTGCTTTCTTATAATTGGATGTTGAGAGACAGAGGCGGTTTCATTTAAATATAGGCTGTAAAAGAACAGGCAAATGTGTCACTTCCGTGCAGATCGTCATAGACAGACCACTCAAAGTCAGGACCACGAGGGGTCACAAACCGACAAATCTAAGCACGAAAGTGAACCTGTGGAAGAATGGAGATAATAGTTGATCCGTCGTTCAGCACACAAATCCAAATCTGAAAGGACATCCTCAATTAGCAAACCTCTGGATGACGTACTGGCCTCCCCCAAAGAGGTTTGTGACCATTAAGTCACCCCCCCCCCCCCCCAACAGCAAAAAAGGTCGAGGAAGTTCTCCTATCAGACTGACAAGGTCCTGACGACAACCGGGACAGAGGAGGTAGATAAAGAGAACAGTTTGTCACAGTCTTGTGGAGAGTGACTCTCGCAGCTACAGCCTGAAGGGAGGTAGACAGAATGACAGGACTATACAACAAAGTTTTGTGTAGGAAAAGGGGCAACACCGCCCGACAGTCCCAACGTGGATGGTTGTGCAGGTTTTGAAAGAATATTAAAGCCTGAAAGAGTAAAGGTCTTCTGGCTTTAAATTTGAGTTTCTTGAAGAGCCACGACGGAAGGTTTTAGAGATTGACACAGAAGCTGCAGCTCCTCAAAGTTGGAATTAATCCAGGATTTTTCCAATGGAATATTGTACTATCCATGGTGCAGAGGCAAAAGGAGAGAAATCAGGTCATCTCCCCCTTTAACGTCCGCTTCTAATGGAGCGAAATTATTAGTAGTTTTACGGGGACTGTGGTTGGTCTTTGGACCTGCTGGCAGACTTGCCCGCAGGTGACAAAGGCCTGGAGTTTGGAGATGGTGGAGGTTGGATTTGGGAGATGGTGGAGGTTTCTTTCCTCATCTCCCCCAAATCTCCACACTGGGTTGAACTCCCTTGCCCGCACGGGCACTGGACAGAGGAGTTCGAGGTGGGGTGCTGGTTTTTTAATCTGCCCAGCAGCAGATGTTGTTAGACTGCTGGGCAGTCCGAGGGGTGGCAGATTTTTTGCCTCTACCAGGGCATTCACTGTGGGTTGGGGGGTGGTGGACCTGCTTCCACCGAGCTGACAGTTCTTCCTTGCAGTGTCTTTGAAAAAAATAAATTCATCAGTCTGGCAGCAGACTGACCGAGTGGAAATTTTCTTTAGGGCCGAAGCATATGAAGATGCTGTGGGCGTCTGGACTGCCCACAACCTGTTGCGGGCCTCAAAAAAGGGAGATCTTCTTTTCTTTTTAAAACTCTTTGTATTGTGGATTCTTGAATCCAAAGAGGACAGTTTCTTGAAGAGGAGGGTTTGGTCGCCCCCGCAGTTAGCACAATGTGCCGGATCTTTGCAGGGCCCCAAATCATGGGTTGCCTTGCAGCAAACACCGCACCCTCCTGCCCAGAACAGGGGTTTCTCTGACATGGCCAAACCTCTGGCATCTAAAAACACCTTAACGGGACGGCACATACAGCTGAACATGAACATTTAGGAAACCCGATTTTGATGACCGGAGGCAGCACAGGGTTGCAGAACGTCAGAAAGAGGGTGTTGGTGTCCACTCTCTTGAACCTTTCTTTCCCGTCACCCTGCCGCACCTCCGTCACACCTTGGGACGCCAGTTCCGTCTTGATTTCTCCCTCTGAGACCCCTGATAGATCTCTGCAGCGAATCACACCTTTTGACGAATTTAACTGTTTATGAGGGGGGTCACCCTGATCTCCCTGTCCACTATCTTGTTGTTTCTCAACAGCTTTTTCAGATTGCTTTTTAGATCGACTTTGAATTAGAAATGAGCCATTCCTCAACCTTTTGACTGACTGAGGGTCACCTGCTAGACCTTGAAAGCCCTTTTTGGATGGCAAAAGGCTCAGAGAATGAAAGGGGTCTTTCCTGCTCCGCCCCTTTCCCAAACACGAGCCAGGAAGCCCAGAAACCTGTCTTCTTCGTACCCAGTATCAGAATCGCTGTCTGTTTAAAAGTCCCCTGAAAAAGGGATGCTGCCTTCCTCTTCCTTTTGGGGGGGATATTTTTTTGAAAAAGCCATGTTATTTATTATTTTTCACCCCCTCCCTTACCCACCCACCTTGGAGTCCAACTAAGGGCCAGGGCCAAGAATCACTGACTTGACCCCTTCCAGCTTCCCGGAGGATATACAACGACAAAAACCTACCACCCTAAACCCCCCTGATCATGCCCAACTCCCGGGAACAGAGAGCTGAGCACTACAGGGGGGTTTTCTTGGGCCCGCCGGAGGAAATTGCCCGTTTTGACCCAGCCCAGAAGGGGAGCCGATTAGTACACCCGGGCCAAAGTGTACTCCCGTCTAGGAGAGGTCCGAGCCAAATTTATGTGTTGAAGCGCTGCCCCCTCAATCACCAGGATCTCATTCCCCCCCGACACAGGTCGCACCGCACGGCCAAGCGGGCGGATCTTAAGGGGACCACAGAGAGAAAAGGAGCCCCCCCGCATGTCATGACTTCTGATGGACAAGATTCTTAGCACTATAATCTTTAAATGCCGCCCCCTCCCCATCGCTCATCTTTTCACCTTCTGTAAATTTGTTCCACAGACATTGTCAACATACTTAATTTAAAATTAACAGATTATTGCTTCTGCTTGGAATTGTTTCGTTTTAGAGGACAAAAGCATTGTAAACAACGAAATTATTGAATTTTCGCTCTGTCACCACATTCCCACTGAAATTGTTCCAACAATTTCTGTTAATTTAACATGGAGAAATGATCATCGTTTATGTAGGTTTTTCCACTAAAAGCTAGAGCCCAATATACTAATAGAAACCAATTGAGGTTAAAAATTCGCATGTGGCATCATTGAATTAGCCTTTCAAGTGGGTTTCGAGTACACGTTGTAAAAATTAAAAATCATTTGTGCAAAATGCAGTTAACTAATGGTTTTGCTTCATATCAGTGCGATGTTTAATTAAGCAAACTGGGGAAAATTCCAGTCCATTTTTGTTGTCCATACCCAGCTACTTCTGTATGCTTCTGATATGTCCATCTTCCACTGCATCTCCAGGATAATCTTTCCCCACAAACATGGACAGATCTTCACTGTGAAAAATACCCTTCCACAAAAATATTCAGAGAACTGTTTAAAAGTTTTCATCCAAACCTAAACCCGAGAATTTGATTCATGCTGTTGTAATATTACAAAGAGGCAATGGGTGTGTAATAAATATCTACCCAAAAGCTCTGATTTTGAAAAAGAAAACTCTGAATTAGATCCCTTCTTAAGACCCCGTCTCAATTTTTTTCTCCCATACAGAATCATTTAAAGGGGGTTTTTAAAAACTTATTTTATGGTAGATGAGCAGCCTATTGTCCATGTGATTTTAGGCCGACATGTTATTTCAGACCAGATGTACTAAATTTAGAGCTGAGCTTCCTAGATGTCTCAAGTCTCTTTCATCAATCCTTCAGCTTTGTACGATTTTCCATTATTCACAAACTGAAAGACCTTACCAAATTTTGTTTACCCATTTTCAATAGCTGCCTTCTTCGTCCTTTTTGCAACCCCAGTTCTGACCAAACATTTTTGCCTTGCCCTACCACTTTTCATGAAAGCAACACCCGGGTCAATTTGTTAAAAAAAAAATCACTGTCACACTTGATGGTTTGATTGAAGCAGCACCTGGATGTTAAGGATGTAACTATTATTTAAGATCTGTGTTCCGAGCAAGTAATGCCCGGGAAAACACTGTAGATGAATTGAAGTTTGGGGCCCACATTTTTTGTTTGATACATTATCATCTTTAGAAAATGTCAAGATTTTTCAACATTCTTGAATTTTCATAAACCCTTGTTTTAGACCTTTAGTAATTCAGATAGAACATGGCACTCCATTCACAAAGATCTTAAAAAGACTACTCCAGACCTGCTGCTGCATAGCTAGTCTGTTAAAAAAAACCATAAATAAATCTTTGTAAAACAAGCACTTTTCGACAGGTGCGGAACGCCTTGGAGAATCAACTCTACCATAGCACACAGTCAGAGGAAGAGGTTACATTGAACTGGATGATGCTGCTCATGATGACGACAATGCAGCTACTTCAGCGATGCCTGACTCACTTCCTACAGGTAGAATAGCCTTTGCTGGGGGCACAACAAAACTTCCCAGGGGGAATCTCAAAGCCATGTTTTCCAGACATTCTTCAGCTGTTTCCACCACGCAGAGTGTCAGCAAGGATCAACAGATTCTACAGTTTACTCTCTGCAGATTGTTTCCCACATCGGGGGTCAGCAAACATTAACAGCTCTTACAGTGTACTCCAAGCCAAAATTTTATATGAATTCATCGGGCATCCATACAACATTTTCACAGTAGCTCCCAGATCATGACAAGTTTAAGCACTCTGTAAAAACATGCATACAGTGCTCCCAAAATTGACAAATTGTTTGAAAAGAATATGTGCACAAAATGCCTGGTATTGAGGTTAGGTCGCAGACCTGGAGGATGATTGGTTTCATTCCCATCAGATGCATTTACTTGTAGCATATTTTGGACCTGGTTGGCCGAGTCTGCTATGACCTCACACGGACAGACTGAAACCCACAGTCAAGTTTCATCCACTTGTTAAAAAACAATTTTTTATCTGATCCACAACAGTGAGTTTGTGTCTGACAGTGTTCCTCAGTTTTCCCTCACCAACACTGCATGTATCTGTATCTGTTGAAAACATGCTGTATCATGTGTGTCTTACCAGAACAGCAACTCCAAAAGCATACTCTTCTCACTCAAATTCTGTTGGCTTACACACCCTGATCTCATGGTAGCCCGTTTCACTTTTATAACCATGCCCCTGGTCAGACAGGTCCAAGACACTGGGATTGATTAAATTCATGGGGATTGTCAATGGATGGATGTGGTGGTTGCCTTTTTGAGGGGCGCACTTGTCCATGCTGGCTTGTGACCAAGTATTATTGCCACTTGAGAGGCTTAGTAGATGCTGTCCTGCACATTGGTGGATCATAACCAACATCACAAACCACCACTAAAGTGACTTGATGCAGTGCCTTCCTGGTTTTCCCCCTTGTTGCATTTAGTTGATTGCTCCCTTTGGACTGTACTGCTTTGGGGTATGAAAGGGGCCAGGGTCAGAGGCTTGGTACCAGGATCCATTAAGCAGTATGTTACTGGTGCCAGGGGATATGGGGGGAGGAAGAAAAGAAGGGGGCAAATGGCAGCTTATCATTCCTACACAAAAGATCTGCCCAAAATGGATGCAAAGTCTATTGTGTCACTCGGGAAATAAAAACTGATAAAAACGTACAGAGATGTCATTTTTACATGTAGAATTGGCGAGTCAAACCGTTTTTTAGTTTTTGTTGTTTCTTGTGTTAAACATATTCATGACATAAAGACAAAATACACAAAATGGTTCCCATTTGATATCCATGGTCGTTATGTTTTGAGTGATATGTCCGTTGCGTGTGCACAGTATTTATTGCCTTCATCTTCTTGCCTTACAACAGTGTACATATATGTGCATATAAGCATCTGTGCGTGTTTGTGTGCGTGTGTGTGGTGTGGGAGGAAGACTTTTAAATGCAAAGGCTATTTTTTGTGCCCTAAACAAACATGATTATTATTAATTAGAATCCTTTCCAGAACATGCCCGATTATAAAAATAGGCACTTTGGACTTATAAATTTCCTGTTTCCATCAAAATTCTGAAAGAAACAGCATTGTTTGTGATTTCCCTCCCCAGCTTCTTGATCTTTGAAAAATGTCCTTTCCCTGAATAGTTGTGGGGGATAACTCTTTATGTCCTCTGCCAAGGATGTATTTTTGCAAGTGTTTGTTGGGTTTTTTGATTTGTCCCTTTGCAGGATAACACATAACACTAATATACTCCAACCAACTTTGCCAAACATGGCATACAGATACGTCAATGTGTTGACATTCTTATTTACACACTTCCCTTTGAACATGAACACCGTTTGTAATTGTTTTTGAACAGGCAACTGTTTATGAAAAAATCTAATTTTTATGCAGTATTCAGAGTTGAAATCATGGGTTTTTTTTCTTAAAAAAAAAGTTCTACCCCTTCTATTTTAATGTGACAAGACCGAGATGGCTGTGGGGGAAAATGAGAGAATACTTTACTTACACAAAGATGTGCCAAGGGCACCCCTGAATGAGAAAAACTGGCCTAGCTGGATAGCTGAATAAGGCCTTTTGTTGTTGTTTTAAAATCTAAATAATGGGAACAAGTACAGTTGTCCAGCTACGATGCATACAAACATTCATTTCTAAGGAAACAGGCATCTTACGACTATATGATCAACCTGTTTATTAAACCCTCCAATGGGTCTAACAGGACTTCTGCACCCAGGTAAAAATGCACGAACATCTTTCATGACTGTTATACCGGTACAGTCGCAGTCACATTCAATTCATGTCAATGAATCAAACAGGTTCATAGCATACTTACCTGTCTGCCCGCGCAGTAATCTCACACACATTTCCCCGGTTTGCACTTGCCACTCTACGAACATTCAATTTCTCACATGACCCGTTTCACTACACAATTCACCAGAAATCCTCTCAGTAGGACAGAAAAGTCAGTTAGTGGAAGTCAGCATCACAGTCAACCAGACCCAATTTTAAGGGGGGGAATATAAAACAGGATCAAAGCAGATCTGTTGCAATTTGTGCATGTTAAAGCATAAATTTTAACCACTGTGAATGGATTGACGACATCTTTTCCAAGGTAAAAAATACATTCATACATGGCACTTCGTGTTGGTTATTTGTACATTTATGTGCAATACGGCACATGGGTTAAAACAGAGGACAAGAACCATCCCTCCAAGCTACAGCAGATGTGAAAAGTGTTGAAGACGAAGTTGAATTAGTAAACAAATGCATAATTGTGGTTTGTTGCGATAAACATAAGTAATAAGCATTTCTCAAAGGGAGGGTTGCAAAATACACTTGAAATAAAAAACAGCATTTATTACTAATCGGGAATAGACTTCACCCGGTCGATTTTTGCATCAAATTTTTACAACACTTTGCCTAATATGCATCATTTGCCTTGACAAACTTTAATTCATAAAATGATTTACTGCAGACTGGGAAGATTCTCACTGCCAAGATTTATGTAAATTTACTGTCATCATGTACACTTTTTTTTTTTTTTTTAGTGGCATGTGGTCAATGGCAGGAAGGGGTGGGTGGAGAATAGACACTTAAGATGTGCCTGAAGTTTAACAACAAAAAAATTCAAGATTTACAGTCATCTCTTTTCACCGATACAAAAGAAAGTGTGTCTTGAGACAAACAATGTTTAACCAATGTCTGAAAAATGTACTTATGCAAATGCAGTTTTCTCACATGTTTCTCACAGGTTGGATTTTTTAAAAACTTTTCTTTACTTTCCATCCACCCAAATAAATTTTCACTATTTATTCATGTTTCTGAAGTATACAGATACTGTACACAAGAAAAACTAAGTAAAAGAAAAGGAATGCAACAGATTTTTCTCTTTTTTTTGTAAGATTTTCATTTCATATTCAAAGACTACATCCGTGCAATATCAAAACTTCAAAAACAGCTATTGTTCGCTTGTAAATCATGCCAAGTTTAAAAGCTGTTTAAACCCAAAATCAGAAAAAGGTAGCTAAAAAACTGACCTCCAAAATTACCATAATATGTACACTGTAAACTACTTCATACTATGGCCATTCTATAAACGGAATATAAATCCACATAGATGTAATTCATTAGTTCGCTTGCCTCACCTTTTGTGACGAGACCCTCTGCAGGTCTGTCTCATTTCCGACTGTCACAAAGGAGAGAGGGGGGAAAATGGATAACCATAAAGGCTACGAATTCTTAAAAAAAAGAGCAAAAAAAAAAAGGCACCTCATTTTCGACTTTCACATTTACTGAGAACCTGTTGAATATCATGATAGTCGACACTTTTTTTTTTTGTTTCTTGAAAATTTGATTGCTGCACAATGAAAATGGTGGGAACTGTTCAAAATTGCCCTTTAACTGCAAGCTGAGAGAAGTAACAACATTCCCTTCCCCATCCAGAACGAAAACATTCTCCATCCTCCTTTGACCACTTCTCACATTGCTGAATGCTCAGGCATAAGTGTCAACATCACGTATAATTTCACAAGACATGACTTGAAAAAATACTGTGGCTGCTGGGACATTTTTCATTAAACGTATGGATTAAGTGAACAGGGGATACTTCATGTTTCAATTTTCACTTCACCATTATGGATATTTCCATTAGTAATGTAAACGATTGCAAGTAATAACCAGTCACACTTGCTGAAATCCTTCATCCCTCCAATCAATAGTTTATGAACTTAAATTTGAGCAATTTATTCCAAAACAAAGGCTGAGGCATGTAATTCGGGACTTCAACCTTTGGGTGTGCAACAGAAAAATTATTGTGTGAGCAACGAACAATATTTTTCAAACTATAACTCCACATGAAGCAACATGACATGTACTGACTGTACAGAGACAAAAACATATTTGCAACTGAATCATAAAGGAAGATGTACTGAAATACAAAAATTTCAAAATAATTAAGTATAATCCCTATATATATTGTTATGCTAATAAGAAATACCTTTTAAGGAATTCTTACATGGGAAGACTTTATGGTGAACATAACAGCACAGAAGATAAATATTGCCACCAGTATCCCAAGATTTGCACTGTTGTTACCACCAGTCTAATGTTTGTTTTTGTTTTATATGGCAGTCAAATTGCAATACATTCATTTTTTTCCTTTTCTATAAAAAATGATTTAAATGTAGTACTTGAATCATGGGAAACTTTTTCTGCATCTTTACATCCTAAAAGCTCCATGACTGGGAAAACTTTAAACCCTTTTTCTCTTTTTTGGCCAACACACAACGAAACATTTATGATACTTTTTAGACAGGTAACAAAAAACAAAATCTTTGTCTAAAAGGAAATGATCTTATTTCAAGCTTAAAACCCCCCATCCCGAAGACACGATGAATCTAAATACTCGCTATTAAAAGAGATAAAATAGTTTATGAAAATTTTAAAAACACCCACCCCCTCCTACTTAAATGATGGCAATACTTGAGCTTAGTCAATATTCCAAGATACTGTTCGCCACTATTATCCCCTGGGGTTTTGTTCATGAATGTTTAGCAGTGTTCACAGACGTCTTTTTTTGCATCACAGTCTCTGATAGTTTCACAAATGGATGTGAAGAGAACATGTTAAATTTTTCACATCTCAAAATTCATTGGTGTAAACCTTTAAAATTTGGGTTTTTCACAAATTTAAAAACAAAATATAAAAAACCTTTCATCACCAACACAACTAACTGTTCTAATATCTGACATTCTTTTTTCCACATTTTCAACCCGGGGACAAATTTTTCTAATATCTGACATTCTTTTATTCCAAAATTCAACCGTGACACTGACAACAGAATATAGTGTCACCTTTATTCTGGACATAACTCAAGTAAAGCAAAAGATTATCAAAGATTTACAGTTTTTTCTGTTTGAAAGATCACTGGCAAACAGGATGGAATAGCCTGATAACCTTGTTCCCTCCTTTCCATTTCTCTGTCTACGTGGTGGTCAAGCCTGCTGCAGCCCCTTGTCTAAAATTGATTCCATGAACAAAATTTTGAAAAGAGACATCATAGGACGGGAGTAAGCCGCAATCTCACAGGCTGATCACTACTTGCTCCCTTTTAATTTACACACTCGATCATTTGGCAAAGTCTTTGAAACAAATAAGTCTATTCCCCTTGTATTCCTGTAGCACAATTCTGCAACCTTATTATGGCGGACTTTTGGAGAATCTGCACAGAAAAAGATGCAACAAACACACACTGATCACAAAGCACCAATTCATACATAAACAACTGACCTTTTACACTAATGAACCACTTCTACGGAGAGATTGGGTGAGGAAACAGTTGGCATTTTTTGGGGGTGTTAAATTCATCTTGATTTCTGGGAAGTGGCATAAAAAATACCAAGACCTCAGAAGGTTTGAAAAAAAAAAAGGTGAGAAATCTGTCGTCTGAAATATACATAAAGTTTTGCCCGTCAGCTTACTCTTTTTTTTTTTATTTTTATTTTTTATACTAAACCAAACCACAATGTCAAAACACCACAAGCAGGGAAAGGAAATGAAGCATGTGAATTCCTTTAAACTTTTATTTTACTCTTCTTCACTCTCTGCTTTCAAATTTTTAAACCCTTCAAATTCTAAACTAAAAATATGCTCTTAATCAATTCCTTAGTTTCCCTTTCAAAAGTTTTAATCTACACTGCAACATTCAAAAACAAAAACAAAAAAAACCAAACAACAAATAATCCCCCACACACAAAAGGGAAAAAAATGAGCAAAAATAACCTAAAAGTTGGCAAGTCTGGATTTGATCATGGATAGATTTTTAAACCTTTGCCTGCAGAATTTCCAGGCTAATAGCAATTTTTCATTACAATATAGGACTATATAAACATTCATTACAAAATTTAAAGCCCACTGTGCCAAATGAAAAAAAACCCATATGTGGAAAGGAAAGCTTTAAGGGGGAAACCCATGCTCGTGCCAAATCTACTTAAACAAAATTGGGCTTTTTGGTGGGATTAATAACACTGCACGATGCCAAACTGAATGTGTCCCGGCTGATGAAGCATAAAATATATAGGTCAGAAACATTTCTTTCAAATCCCCTCTGATTACTGAAAGTTCTAAAAGGAATTTTACTAATGAAAGTAGTTTTACCAACAAAAAGTATCTATTGGGAAAAAATGCCTGATTTTAAATTGCACTCGCTATATTTCCTCCCTCCTATGAAAAAAAACAAAACTGGCAGCGCAGGGAGCTAACCTTGCCTCCACATCCAGTAAAAATAATCAAACCTTAATGAACAGTAACAAGTGGGTGTAACTTTGCTCCCCTAAGAAAACCAACACAGAGCAACTTGTATTCAAGACTGGCCCCAGCCTTTTAAACTTGAATAAAGTCAGACAAATACATTCATAGACGAACAATCTAATAGTGGGGGAAAAAAACAAGCGCAGGCAACAACCAGCTCTCTTCATAGTAATGACTTGGCAAAGATTTGGACTTAAGGAGGAGGAGGGAGGGGGGGGGGGGGGGGGGGGGGGGGGGGTTGAAGATGGAGAAACTGGGAACAGAAATTTAAGAAAATTATTACGTATGAAAAACCTTACTAGTCTAAGGGAAAACCATTGTAACCCCTTTTTGGGCAGTATATTTGTATTGCCTGCCCGGGGGCCTTTCGCCCGCTGGATCGGAATCAGGGGAGAATTGGCGGGTTTGTCTGCGTCCGGGCGTAAAATAGAGCCACCCATCCTAATCCGTGGGTTCTCACCCCCAAAGGGTTTTAAAAAAAAAACCCAATAAAACCCCCCCAAAGCAGCCGTGAGGGTAGTAATAAACCCAATTAAAGTGTGGAGGAAAAAAGTTGCAAAAAACAAAAGACTTATGCAAATGTATAAAATTTAGGGGACAACTTGACCCTACTTGAGGATCCCCCCAAAGATCGCTAGTGAAGAGTTTTCAAATCTGTAATTTTATTTCAATTTCATTTTCCCCAGTTTCCCCCATTTTCAACCCCCCCCCTCCCCCCCCTAAGTCCAAATCTTTTCCAAGCTTATATGAAAACAGTTGAGGTTTGGGCCTGACTTGTTTTTTTTTTCCCCCCCTATTGATTTCGTCTTGTTGTATTTGACTTTTTTCAAATTTAAAGGCTGTGCCCGTCTTGAATAAAAAGTTGCTCTGTGTTTGGTTTTTATGGAGCAAAAATTTTTTACCCACTTGTTTACTTTTTTTTGTTTATGTTCCGCCCCATTTCTTTCCCAACCCTTTTTGAGCACTTATGCTACATTAGCATCTCGCTTTTGACCCTTTTCTGACCAAGCAGGAGTTGGAGGCGTCTTTATTTTGGGGAGGGAAAAATTTATTGAATAACTTTCACCCTTTCTCATATTTACCTTTCAAAAAAAAAAAAAAAAAGCCCGCATTCAAACAGATGTGGGAAGGATGTCTTGAATGGGAAGACGTTGATCCCTCAAAAGAAAGTCTCTTATAGAGTTCCACAAACTAGAACCTGCGCAGAGGCCCTTGCACAGTCCCCCCCCCAAAATTAAAACAGGAGGAGAAATGATTCCCTGCTCCTGTAATATAATGGCCAAAGTGACAAGCAACAAGAGTCAAAATGAGAAAAGAATTTTTATGTAAGTTGGATAAGGCATTTACCCATTGTTTAAACACTAAAAGTTGAAGGGAAAAAAAAACAAATGAGCTTCATTCTGAAAACCCGATAACAGTACTACACTGCTTTGGGGTTTTCATTTCCCATGATCGTGGCATTTTTGGGCTTGCAAATTTCTTTTGTACCCAGGGGGCCCAAAGGTTTTTTTGCTTTCTGCACCTTGGGCGCCGCCCTGGTCGCAGATTCGGTTTGACCCTTTTCCAAAAGGAAATGGCTCTGGAAAGTGTACAAAAATCCCTGGGGAAAAAAACAAAAAGGTATGAGCTTTTTTTTTACCAAAAGAAGAAATGTTTAAACTTCACTAAAAAAGTGTAAAACCTCCCATAAAAACCCTTTAAAGGAAACCCCACAATATACGAAAACTGTCTCCCGGGTTTTTTTGTTTTTAACAAAACCCCCCCCTACACAACAAACAAAACTTCTACACAAAACCCCACATATTATACCCATATTTTCTCAGTGGTTTAATTATTCATAAGTTTTCTGGTCACTAATTGCTGAAAACCCCCAAAGACTGACATTTCTCAGTCTGATGTTTAACCCCGTTTTTAAGGGGAATGTAATTTTTACCCCATACAAATCATTCCATGTTTGATTTGCGGCCCAAAATTTCTAAAGAAAAAGCTTTTTTTTTTGTCTAAATAAAGATTTCTCACTTCATCTGCACCCTCCACCTTTGTATTCTTCAGCCTAATCCACGCTTCTTTTTCCCCCCCTCCAAATTTATCACACTCAGTGCTTTTTTTTCTTCCTTTTTTTTTTCATCCAATTCCAAAAAGGAGCTGCCCTTTGATAAATTTTAATGTTTTTTTTGCTGCTTTGGGTTTTTGGTTTTT
Source organism: Conus ventricosus (assembly GCA_018398815.1). Lineage (NCBI taxonomy): Eukaryota > Metazoa > Mollusca > Gastropoda > Neogastropoda > Conidae > Conus > Conus ventricosus. The sequence goes on along the minus strand of CM031595.1, from coordinate 69,800,003 downwards.
GGAAGGTAAAGAACAAAATGCAAAAATATGCTATTCAGAAAAGCTCATTTTAAAGTCTGCAATATATTTAAAAGACTGTAAGTGTGGGTTTCCATGAATTCAATGAGGAATTTAGCAATTTGCTTATCACAAAAACTTTTCACATGGTCTGTTTAAAGACTAAAATAAAAAAGATATCTGAGATTTTTTTTGTTACACGGGCCTGAAACTTTCAAAATTACCAGACTGACAAGCACCAAAAAAAAAAAAAAAAAAAAAAAAAAAAAAAAAAAAAAAAAAAAAAAAAAAAAAAAAAAGAAGGGGAAATTTTCCTTTAAAC
>CM031595.1:69728822-69798684 GCA_018398815.1 Conus ventricosus | reverse complement strand
AAATGAAGGGCCTTTCCTGATGCCTCCTGCTCCCTTCCATCACGAGCCAGGAAGCCAGAACCTGTCTTCTGTCGTACCTCAGTATCAGAATCGCTGTCTGTTTGAAAGTCCCCTGAAAAAGGGGATGCTGCCTTCCTCTTCCTTTTGGGGGGGATATTTTTGAAAAAGCCATGTGTATTTTATTATATTTCATCCCTCCCTTACCCACCCACCTTGGAGTCCAACTAAGGGGCCAGGGCCAAGAATCACTGTCTTGACCCCTTCCAGGCTTCAGGAGAGATATACAACAGACAAAAACCTACCACCCTATCCCCCCTGATCATGCCCAACTCCCGGGAACAGAGAGCTGAGCACTACAGGGGTTATCTTGGCCAGCCGGAGAAATGCCCGTTTTGACCCAGCCCCAAGAAGGGGAGCCGATTAGTACACCCGGGCCAAAGTGTACTCCCTGTCTAGGAGAGGTCCGAGCCAAAGTGATGTGTTGAGAGCGCTGGCCCTCTCAATCACCAGGATCTCATTCCCCTCCGACACAGGTCGCACCGCACGGCCAACGCGGCGGATCTTAAGGAGACCACAGAGAGAAAAGGAGCCCCCCCTGCATGTCATGACTTCTGATGGACAAGATTCTTAGCACTATATATGCTTTAAATGCTTCGCCCCCTCCCCATCGCTCATCTTTCACCTTCTTGTAAGATTTGTTCCACAGGACATTGTCAACATACTTATTAACATTAACAGATTATTGGCTTCTGCTTGGGAATTGTTTCGTTTTTAGAGGACAAAATGGCATTTGTAAACAAACGGAAATTATTGATATTCTGCTGGTCTGTCACACAAACATGTCCACTGTAATTTGTTCCAACTAATTTCTGTTAATTGTACTGGAGAATTTGATCATCTGTTGATGTAGGTTTTTCCACTTAAAAGCTAGAGCATATATATGCTAATGAGAATCCAATTGAGGGTTAAAAATTCGCAATGGTGGCATCAGTTGAATGTAGCCTTTCAAGTGGGGTTGTCGAGTACACAGTTGTAAAATTATCATCATGTGTGCAAATGCAGTTAACTAATGTGTTTTGCTTCATATCAGTGCGATGCTTAATTAAGCAAACTGGGGAAAATTCCAGTCCATTTTGTTGTCCATACCCAGCTACTTCTGTATGCTTCTGATATGTCCATCTTCCACTGCATCTCCAGGATAATCTTGCTCACAATCATGGACAGATCTTCACTGTGAAAAAATACCATTCCACAAAAATATTCAGAGAACTGTAAAAGTTTTCATCCAAACCTAAACCAGAGAATTTGATTCATGCTGTTGTAATATTACAAAAGAGGACAATGGCTGTGTAATAAATATCTACCAAAGCTCTGATTTTGAAAATGAAAACTCTGAATTAGATCTTCTTAAGACCCCGTCTCAATTTTTTGCTCCTATACAGAATCATTTAAGGGGATTTTTAAAAACTTATTTTATGGTAGATGAGCAGCCTATTGTCCATGTGATTTTAGGCCGACATGTTATTTCAGACCAGATGTACTAAATTGAGAGCTGAGCTTCCTAGATGTCTCAAGTCTCTTTCATCAATCCATTACAGGCTTTGTACAGATTTTTCACATTATTTCACAAACTGAAAAGACCTTACCAAATATCGTTTATCCCATTTTCAAAGGCTGCCTGCATCTCGTCCGTTTTTGCAACCAGTTCTGACCATACATTTAGCCTTGTCCTACCACTTTTCATGAAAGCAACACCCGGATCAATTTGTTAAAAAAAATCACTGTCACACTTGATGGTTTGATTGAAGCAGCACCTGGATGTTAAGGATGTAACTATTAATTTAAGATCTGTGTTCCGAGCAAGTAATGCTGAACACACTGTAGATGAATTGAAGTTTGGGGCCCACATTTTTTGTTTGATACATTATCATCTTTAGAAAATGTCAAGATTTTTCAACATTCTTGAAATTTTCATAAACCCTTGTTTTAGACCTTTAGTAATTCAGACTAGAACATGGCACTCCATTTCACAAAGATCTTAAACGACTACTCAGACCTGCATGCTGCATAGCTAGTCTGTTAAAACACCATAAATAAATCTTTGTAAAACAAGCACTTTTCGACAGGTGCAGGAACGCCTTGGAGAATCAACTCTACTCATAGCACACAGTCAGAGGAAGAGGTCTACATTGAACTGGATGATGCTGCTCATGATGACGACAATGCAGCTACTTCAGCGATGCCTGACTCACTTCCTACAGGTAGAATAGCCTTTGCTGGGGACACAACAGAAACTTCCCAGGTGGAATCTCAAGCCATGTTTTCCAGACATTCTTCAGGCTGTTTCCACCACGCAGAGTGTCAGCAAGGATCAACAGATTCTACAGTTTACTCTTCTGCAGATTGTTTCCACACTCGGTGTCAGCAAACATTAACAGACTCTACAGTGTACTCCAAGCCACATATTTATATGAATTCATCGGAGCATCCATACAACATTTTTCACAGTAGCTCCCAGATACATGACAAGTCAAGCACTCTGTACACTGATGCATACAGTGCTCCCAAAATTGACAAATTGTAGAAAGAATATGTGCACAAACTGCCCTGGTATAGAGGTTAGTGTCGCAGACCTGGAGGTGATTGGTTTCATTCCCATCAGATGCATTTACTTGTAGCATATTTTGGACCTGGTTGGCCGAGTCTGCTATGACCTCACACGGACAGACTGAAACCACACAGTCAAGTTTCATCCACTTGTTAAAAAACAAGTTTCTATCTGATCCACAACAGATGAGTTTGTGTCTGACAGTGTTCCTCAGTTTTCCTCACCAACACTGCATGTATCTGTATCTGTTGAAAACATGCTGTATCATGTAGTGTCTTACCAGAACAGCAACTCCATAGCATACTCTTCATCATCCTCAAATTCTGTTGGCTTACACACCCTGATCTCATGGTAGCCCGTTTCACTTTTATAACCATGCCCATGGTCAGACAGGTCCAAGACACTGGTATTGATAAATTCATGGGGATTGTCAATGGATGGATGTGGTGGTGCCTTTTTGAGGGGCGCACTTGTCCATGCTGGCTTGTGACCAAGTTATTATTGCCACTTGAGAGGGCTTAGTAGATGCTGTCCTGCACATTGGTGGATCATAACCAACATCACAAACCACCACTAAAGTGACTTGATAGCAGTGCCTTCCCTGGTTTTCCCTTGTTGCATCATGTTGATTGCTCCCTTTGGACTGTACTGCTTGGGGTATGAAAGGGGCCAGGGTCAGAGGCTTGGTACCAGGGATCCATTAAGCAGTATGTTACTGGTGCCAGGGGATATGGGGCGATGGAAGAAAAGAAGGGGACAAATGGCAGCTTATCATTCCTACACAAGAGATCCTGCCAACATGGATGCAAAGTCTATTGTGTCACTCGGGAAATAAAAACTGATAAAAAACGTACAGAGATGTCATTTTTACATGTAGAATTGGCGAGTACAACCGTTTTAGTTTTTTGTTGTCTTCTTGTGTTAAACATATTCATGACATAAAGACAAAATACACAAAATGGTTCACCATTAGATATCCATGTCGTTTATGTTTTGAGTGATATGTCCGTCTGCGTGTGCACAGTATTTATTGCCTTCATCTTTCTTGCCTTACAACAGTGTACATATATGTGCATATAAGCATCTGTGCGTGTGTGTACGTGCGTGTGTGTGTGTGCAGGAAGACTTTTAAATGCAAAGGCTATTTATGTGCCCTAAACAAACATGATTATTATTAATTAGAATCCTTTCCAGAACATGCCCGATTATAAAAATAGGCACTTTGACTTATAAATTTCCTGTTTCCATCAAGGTTCTGAAGAGAAACAGCATTGTTTTGTGATCCATCCCCAGCTTCTTGATCTTTGAAAAATGTCCTTTCCCTGAATATGTTGTGGAGATAACTCTTTATGTCCTCTGCCAAGGATGTATTTTTGCAAGTGTTTGTTGGTTTGTTGATTTGTCCCTTTGCAGGATAACACATAACACTAAATATACTCCAACCAAACTTTGCCAGAACATGGCATACAGATACAGTCAATGTGTTGACATTCTTATATTACACACTTCCCTTTGAACATGAACACCGGTTTGTAATTGTTATGAACAGGCAACTGTTTATGAAAACATCTATTTTTATGCAGTATTCAGATGTTGAAATCATGTTTTCTTTCTTTAAAAAAAAAGTTCTACACTTCTATTTTAATGTGACAAAGACCGAGATGGCTGTGGGGGAAAATGAGAGAATACTTTACTTACACAAAGATGTGCCAAGGAGCACCCATGAATGAGAAATCTGGCCTAGCTGGATAGCTGAATAAGGCCTTTTGTTGTTGTTTTAAAATCTAAATAATGGGAACAAGTACAGTTGTCAGCAGCTACAGATGCATACAAACATTCATACTAAGGAAACAGGCATCTTACGACTATATGATCAACCTGATTTATTACCATCCAATGGCTCTAAACAGGACTTCTGCACCACAGGTAAAAATGCACGAACATCTTTCATGACTGTATACCGGTACAGTCGCAGTCACATTCAATTCATGTCAATGAATCACACAGGTTCATAGCATACTTACCTGTCTGCCTGCGCAGTAATCTCACACACATCCCGGTTAGCACTTGCACTCTACGAACATTCAATTTCTCACATGACCCAGTTTCACTACACAATCACCAGAAATCCTCTCAGTCAGGACAGAAAAGTCAGTTAGTGGAAGTCAGCATCACAGTCAAACCAGACCCAACTTTGAAGAGGGGGAATATAAAACAGGATCAATGCAGATCTGTTTGCAAATTTGTGCATGTTATGCATAAAATTTTAACCACTGTGAATGGATTGACGACATCTTGTTCCAAGGTAAAAAATACATTCATACATGGCACTTCAGTGTTGGTTATTTGTAACATTTATGTGCAATACTGGCACATGGGTTAAAACAGAGGACAAGAACCATCCCTCCAAGCTACAGCAGATGTGAAAGTGTTGAAGACGAAGTTGAATTAGTATCAAATGCATAATTGTGGTTTGTTGCAGATAAACTAAGTAATAAGCATTTCCTCAAGGTAGGGTTGCAGATACACTTGATAATAAAAACAGCATTTATTACTAATCGGGAATAGACTTCACCCGTGTCGATTTTTGCATCATTTTTACACACTTTGCCTAATATGCATCATTTGCCTTGACAAACTTTAATTCATAAAATGATTTACTGCAGACTGGGAAGATTCTCACTGCAAGATTTATGTAAATTTACTGTCATCATGTACACTTTTTTTTTTTTTTTAGTGGGCATGTGGTCATGGCAGGAAGGGGTGGGGTGGAGAATAGACACTTAAGATGTGCCTGAAGTTTAACAACAAAAAAAATTCAAGATTTACAGTCATCTCTTTCACCGATACAAAAGAAAGTGATGTCTTGAGACAATCAATGTTTAACCAATGTCTGAAAAGTGTACTTATGCAAATGCAGTTTTCTCACATGTTTCTCACAGGTTGTATTTTCAAATACTTTTCTTCACTTTCCATCCACCCAAATAAATTTTCACTATTTATTCATTGTTTCTGAAGTATACAGATACTGTACACAAGAAAAACTAAGTAAAAGAAAAGGAATGCAACAGATTTTTCTCTTATTTTGTAAGATTTTCATTTCATATTCAAAGACTACATCCGTGCAATATCAAAACTTCAACACAGCTATTGTTCGACTTTGTAAATCATGCCAAGTCTTAAGCTGTTTGAACCATCAGAAAAATGTAGCTAAAAACTGACCTCCAAAATTACCATAATATGTACACTGTCACTACTTCATACTATGGCCATTCTATAAACTGAATATGATCCACATAGATGTAATTCATTAGTTCGCATGCTCACCTTTTGTGACGAGAGCTCTGCAGGTCTGTCTCATTTCCGACTGATCACAAAGGAGAGAGGAGGGGAAAAGAGGAGTTGACATAACAGGCTACGAATTCATTAAAAAAAAGAGCAAAAAAAAAAGCACCTCATTTTCGACTTTCACATTTACTGAGAACCTGTTGATTATCATGATAGTCGACACTTTTTTTTGTTTCTTGAAAACTTGATTGCTGCACAATGAAAATGGTGGGAACTGTTCAAAATTGACCTTAACTGCAAGCTGAGAGAAGTAACAACATTCCCATCCCCCCATCCAGAACGAAACATTCTCCATCCTCCTTTGACCACTTCTCACATTGCTGAATGCTCAGGCATAAGTGTCAACATCACGTATAATTTCACAAGACATGACTTGAAAATAATACTGTGGCTGCTGGGACAGTTTCATTAAAAAGTATGGATTAAGTGAACAGAGGATACTTCATGTTTCAATTTTCACTTCACCATTATGGATATTTCCATTCAGTAATGTAAACGATTGCAAGTAATACCAGTCACACTTGCTGAAATCCTTCATCCCTCCAATCAATAGATTATGAACTTAAATTTGAGCAATTTATTCCTAACAAAGGCTGAGGCATGTAATTCAGACTTCAACCATTGTGATGCAACAGAACAATATTGTGTGATGCAACAGAACAATATTTTTCAAACTATAACTCCACATGAAGCAACATGACATGTACTGACTGTACAGAGACAAAAACATATTCTGCAACTGAATCATGAAGGAAGTATGTACTGAAATACAAGAAATTCATGTATAATTTAAGTATAATACTATATATATTGTTATGCTAAATAAGAAAATACCTTTTAAGGAATTCTTACATGGAAAGACTTTATGGTGAACATAACAGCACAGAAGATAATATTTGCCACCAGTATCCCAAGATTTGCACTGTTGTTACCACCAGTCTAATGTTTGTTGTGTTTTATATGGCAGTCAAATTGCAATACATTCATTTTTTTCCTTCTCTAATAAAAAATGATTTACTGTAGTACTTGAATCATGGGAAACTTTTTCTGCATCTTTACATCCTAAAAAGCTCCATGACTGGGAAAACTTTAAACCCTTTTCTCTTTTTTGGCTCAACACACAACGAAACTATTTATGATACTTTTAGACAGGTAACACAAACAAAATCTTTGTCTAAAAGGAAATGAATCTTATTTCAAGCTTAAAACCCCCCATCAGAAGATCACGATGAATCCTAAATACTCGCTATTAAAGAGATAAAATAGTTGATGAAAATTAAAAACACCCACCCCCTCCTACTTAAACTGATGGCAATACTTGAGCTTAGTCAATATTCCAAGATACTGTTCGCCACTATTATCCCCTGAGGTTCTGTTCATGAATGTTTAGCAGTGTTCACAGACGTCTTTTTTTGCATCACAGTCTCTGATAGTTTCACAAATGGATGTGAAGAGAACATGCTACATCATCTCAAATCATTGGTGTAAACCTTTAATTGGTTATTCACAACTTTAAAAACAAAATATAAAAACCTTTCATCACCACACACTAACTGTTCTAATATCTGACATTCTTTATTCCACATTTTCAACCGGTGACAATTGTTCTAATATCTGACATTCTTTATTCCACATATTCAACCGGTGACACTGACAACAGAATATAGTGTCACCTTTATTCTGGACATAACTCAGTAAAGCACAGATTATCAAAGATTTACAGTTTTCTGTTTGAAAGATCACTGGCAAACAGGATGGAATAGCCTGATAACCTTGTTCCCTCCTTTCCATTTCTCTGTCTACGTGGTGGTCAAGCCTGCTGCAGCCCATTGTCTAAAATTGATTCCATGAACAAAATTTTGAAAAAGAGACATCATAGGACGGGTATGTAAGCCGCAATCTCACAGGCTGATCACTACTTGCTCCCTTTCATTCACACACTCGATCATTTGGCAAAGTCTTTGAAACAAATGAAGTCTATTCACTCTGTATTCCTGTAGCACAATTCTGCAACCTTATCTATGGCGGACTTTTGGAGAATCTGCACAGAAAAAGATGCAACAAAACACACACTGATCACAAAGCACCAATTCATACATAAACAACTGACCTTTTACACTAATGAACACTTCTACGGAGAGATTGGTGTGAGGAAACAGATTGTGCATTTTTGAGGTGTTAAATTCAGTCTTGATTTCCTGAAGTGGCATAAAAAATACCAAGACCTCAGAAGGTTTGAAAAAAAAAAGGTGAGAAATCTGTCGTCTGTACTATACATATGTTTTGCCAGTCAGCTTACTCTTTTTTTTTATTTTTATTTTTTATACTAAACCAAACCACAATGTCAAAACACCACAAGCAGGGAAAAGGATGAAGCATGTGAATTATCCTTTAAACTTTTATTTTACTCTCATCTTCACTCTCTGCTTTCAAATTCTTAACTTCAAATTCTTAACTAAAAATATGCTCTTAATCAATTCCTTAGCTCCCTTTCAAAAGTTTTAATCTACACTGCAACATTCAAAAACAAAAACAAAAAAAACCAAAACAACAAATAATCCCCCACACACACAAAAGAAAAATGAGCAGAAATAACCTCAAAGTTGGCAAGTCTGGATTTGATCATGGATAGATTTTAAACCTTTGCCTGCAGAATTTCCAGGCTAATAGCACTTTCATTTACAATATAGGACTATATAAACATTCATTACACAATTAAGACACTGTGCCAAATGAAAAAATAACCATATGTGTGAAAGGAAAGCTTTAAGTGGGAACCATGCTCGTGCCAAATGCTACTTGACAGAATTGGGCTTTTTGGTGGGATTAATAACACTGCACGATGCCAAACTGAATGTGTACAGGCTGATGACAGCATGAAAATATATAGGTCAGAAACATTCTTTCAAATCTCTCTGATTACTGATAATGTTCTAAAAGGAATTTTACTAATGAAAGTAGTTTTACAACAAATGTATCTATATGAACAAATGCCTGATTTTACTTGCAACATCGCTATATTTCCTCCATCCTATGAAAAAAACAAAACTGGCAGCGCAGGGAGCTAACCTTGCCTCCACATCCAGTAAAATAATCAACCTTAATGAACAGTAAACAAGTGGGGTAACTTTTGCTCCCATAAGAAAACCTAACACAGAGCAACTTGTATTCAAGACTGGCACAGCCTTTTAAACTTGAATAAAGTCAGACAAATACATTCATAGACGAACAATCTAATAGTGGGGGAAAAAAACAAGCGCAGGCCAACAACTCAGCTCTCTTCATAGTAATGACTTGGCAAAGATTTGGACTTAAGAGGAGGAGAGGAGGGAGGGGGGGGGGGGGGGGGGGGGAGGGTTGAAGATGGAGAAACTGGGAACATGAAATTAAGAAAATATATTACAGATATGAAAACTCTTCACTAGCTGCATAAGGGAACCATTGTAATCCCTTTTGAAGGCAGATATATTTGTATTGCCTGCTCCGAGGCCTTTCGTCCGCTGGATCGGAACTCATCAGGGAGACATGGCTGGTTGTGTCTGCGCTCCTGGCGTCAAATAGAGACACACCACAGTCCATAATACCGTGGTGTTCTCACCACCAAGGGTTCAAAAAAAGAATCCAATAGAACCCCCAAAGCAGCCAGTGAAGGGTAGTAAATGATACCAAATGAAAGTGTGGGGAGGAAAAAAGTTGCTGAAAAACTAAAGACATTATGCAAATAGTATAAAATGTAGGGGACAATCTTTGAGCCTATGCTTGAGGATCCACCCAAAGATGCAGCTAGTGAAGAGTTTTCAAATCTGTAATATATTTTCTTAATTTCATGTTCCCAGTTTCTCCATCTTCAACCCCCCCCCCCCCCCCCTTAAGTCCAAATCTTTGCCAAGTCATTACTATGAAGACAGTTGAGTTGTTGGCCTGCACTTGTTTTTTTCCCCCCACTATTAGATTGTTCGTCTATGTATGTATTTGACTTTATTCAAGTTTAAAAGGCTGTGCCAGTCTTGAATAAAAGTTGCTCTGTGTTAGGTTTTCTTATGGGAGCAAAAGTTACCCCACTTGTTTACTGTTTATTGTTTACTGTTCCCTGCCTCATTTCATTTCCAACCTTAATGAGTTCACTTCACTGCATCACATTCTAGCTATCTCAGCTTTTGGACCTTTTCCTGACCAAGCATGGAGTTGGAGGACGTCTTTATGTTTGGGCAGGTAAGAATATTATTGAATAACTTTCATCCCTTTTCTCATATTTACCTGTTCAAAAAAAAAAAAAAAGCCAGCATATCAATACAGATGGTGGGAAGGATGCTCATCTGAATGGGAAGACGTTGATCCCTCAAAAGAATGTCTCTTATAGAGTTCCCCAAACCTAGAACTCTGCGCCAGAGGCCACTATGCGACAGTCTCCCACACTTAATCAGGAGGAGAAATGATAGTCCCTGCTCTCTGTCAATATAATGGCACAAAGTGACAAGCAACAAGCATGTCTAAAATGAGAAAAGAATTTCTTATGCTAAGTATGGATAAGGCATTTAGCATTTGTTTGAACACTCAAGTATGAGAGGGAAAAATAATCAAAGATGAGCTTCATTCTGATAACACCGAGTAACAGTACTACACTGCTATGTGTTTTCACTTACCATGATACAGTGGCATTTTTGAGCTTGCGAATTTCCTTTGTAGCCCAGGTGGCCAAGGTTTTTGCTTTCTGCACCTTGGAGCGCCGTCCCTGTGTCAGCAGATTCTGGATGACCTCTTTTTCCAACATAGGCATGATGCTCATGGAGAACGCTGTACATAAATCCCTGGGGAAAAAAACAAAAAGAGTATGAGCATTTTTTACCATAAAGAAGCAATGTTTAAACTTCACTATACAATGTAGTAAAACCTCCCAGTAAAAACCCTTTAAAGTGAAACTCCCACAATATACGTAAAACTGTGCTCCCAGGTCTTGCTTTCAACAACAACCCCCTCTCACACACAAACAAAACTTCTGACACACACACACATATATATATATCACCATATTTTCTCAGTGGATTTACATTATTCATAAAGATCATGATCATGGTCACTAATCTGCTGAAACTCACCAAAAGACTGACATTTCTCAAGTCTGATGTTAACCAGTTTGAAGGGCAATGTAATTTTTACCCGAGTACAAATCATTCCATGTGTTCGTAGTTTGCAGTCCAATATTTCTAAAAGAAAATGTCTTTTTTTTTAGATCATAAATATAAGAGTTTCTCACTTCATCTGCACCCTCTCACCTTTGTATTCTTCAGCCATAAAGTCCAACGTCTTCTTTTCCTCCCCTCCATAATTTATCACACTCAGTGCTTTTGTTTCTTCCTGTAGTTTTTTCATCCAATTCCAAAACCTGGAGGCTGCCCTCTCTGATAATTTCAATGTTTGATTTGCATGCTTTGTTTGGTTTCTGGAAGGCTAACAGAACAAAATGCAAAATATGCTATTCAGCAAAAGCTCATTAATGTCTGCAATCATATTAACAAGACATGTAAGTGTGAGATTTCCATGAATTCAATGAGCTGAAGTCAGCAATTTGCTTATCACTAAAGCTTTATCACATGAGTCTGTTTAAAAGACTAAAATAAAAAACGATCATCTGAGATTTTTGTTGTTACACTGGTGCCTGAAACTGTTCAAAATCTACCAGACTGACAAGCACCAAAAAAAAAAAAAAAAGAAAAAAAAAAAAAAAAGAAAGAAATCTATCCTCACCCTAACAATCCACAGCAAGCAGCAATGTTGCTGTCACTCTTGTCTTCATCCATGCTGATGTGCTCAATGAAGGAGATTATGTGAGCCACATGGGTTGCAGCAGGTTTACATCAGCTGAAAATCAAAGTGACAGAAAAGTAAAAAAGTAATAACCTTAATTAAATAACACAAAAAAAGACAAATGAAGAGATAGTGAGACAGACAGGTGCAATGAAATATCTTAAAATAGTGCTGAAAATAACTAAAATTGTAGGAAGAGCAGAGGAAGTCAGGAGACTAACATTCTTTCTTTTCTCTTTGCAGACTCACAACGTACACTGGCCATTCATACAGACTTGAAACTCAAAAGCAGAAAACTTCATGCCACCTCTCTTTCATCCAACTGAAAGTCCCTTACGGGGAAAAAAAAAACCTCAGCACATATAAATCCTGATCATGATTTTGTTTTATATAAAAAAACAATCTGCAACAGAATCATGGAGAGACATGGTAAAACAAGACAAAAAGACAGAGCAGTCATACTGAAGACCTTTTGTGTGTTTCATTTTATTATAATTATTTGTTTTTGTTGTAAGACTGCTTGAAATAACCTGAAGAGTAGTAAGCATTATACAATCATCTGCATACTTCTGAAAATGCAAGCAAATACAAAATATGGGTTGCAAGAGGTCGTGGCAAAATTGTAACATATCTATGCACTTGAAAAAAAAAATCATTGATGAATACCCAACAAACCTACCCAATCACCCTGAAACAAAAAAGTTTCTACCCCACACTGGCTTGTGTGAAACTGAATTGTGTACTATATTGATGAATGAAGCGGCCCAATAATACTGGCATTCAACTTGTGAATGACCAAGCATTATTTTACACATGTAACTATCAAACTTTGCAGCTTTCCAAGTTAACTCCAACTTTCTGAGAGAACTTAAAGAAAAGCAACCACTCTGTCACTAAAAAATGAAAACACAATCAAAACGGCAAAGAAAAAACAGGAGCCAACATCATTTTAAACGGTTTGAAATGTACCTTTGATAATTACAACCCCTTCCACCCACGTTTTCATAACAACCAACATTTTGTTGATAGAATACCCATGGAAGTCTGCTGTGAAATGGTTTTCTTTAATCAGCTGAGCCAGCCCCCACTCCCCCACCCCTTCCCAAAAGAGCAAAATAAACACAACACAACCAAATAAAAAACAGCCAAATAAAAAAAGCACACACACACAAAAATCAACTATGCCAACTGAGCGACCATCTACTGGCAACTTCTGGAAATGATTTTTGTTGATACATGCACTTGCAACTCTATTCATGCAACTTGAGTATAGTATTGTTTGTCAACATCAGCGATTCACTCACGACCAATAACTTCGCCGTCTCCTTTCAATCCCTGCACAATGCCAGTGTAACGCTTCCAAGCAGCCCTCTCGCAGTTCATTCAGGTAGTCAATCATATCATAGTCCGTCTGCACACACACCACAAGCTTGCCATTCATACTGTCACACCCACGTCTGTATCTCTTCAGACTTTAGACTCGGTTATTGCTCATGTGCAAATGTTCACTTCTCAATGCTGCTGCTAGTAACTTTTGCAGTCAGTAAACGTTTACCACAGCTCTTCCAGCTGCTTTCATAGTGAAACAGTACACACTCTCAGTGTTAACCCTTAGCGCTGCAAGCAGGTAATTGACATCAATGGGATACTAACCAGCATGGTCTGACAGGCACCCCAGCATGTTTTGATATCATAAACACAACTTTACCTTTCCAAAGACTGGTTTACCAGACAACCAAGCACTGACAAAGATCCAAGTCTGTCCAGTTTGCTATAAGAAGTCTGGAAGAATTCTGCATGTACAGCTTTCTATGAATATCATTTTCATGGCAACGATTACAACCTTGGCTTTAGGTGCATTCTGAATTTACTAAAATCTCCATACACTTGAATGCAACCTGAAAGGCATGTGTCCTGTGCTCATGTTCCACTATGTAATCATCTGCAGCAGCAGGTATGAAGACCCAATGTAGTTTGCTACACTGATGCTTTTTGCAATGCTGGTAGCAGATTAAAAGCTGACCTTAACATCAAAATAGGCAACTGAAATGAACGATTTTACACAGACTTGAAAATCCCAGTCAGATTAAATATGAAGAAAAATATGATCCTGACCTTGTCCACCTGTGCCTGAGAGGCCTGTTGCAGCGTGGTCAGCACAACATCCAGGTATGGCTTGAAATTGGGACCAATGGCAAGGCAACATCTCCAAACACTGACAATATCTGGGGCTTCACTGACCGGTGAACACTTTCGTTCTGAAAACAAAAACATAACAGCAGTCCAGGAATACAGAATGACATTGAAGATACTGTAATACTGAATGATTTGGCAGATCTGCCCCTGTGCTGGAAAGGACTAAGTAAGTAATGGGGACAAACACATTCATATTTATGACTGAACTGGCAACAAACTACTGAACTGTGAAGGACATACACTACTGGCACAGTAAACTGACAGCTTTGTATCCATACTAAGAACGCAAATGTAAACTGCACATTCACACGACATGTTTGGTTGAAAACTGGAACCATAATTAGGATTCCAGGCCTGTTTGCCTTAAATACACAAGTGTACTTTTCCACAAAAATATTTCAAGACAAAAAAGTGTACTCTCACAAGATACTAATACACACACACACACATGCAACTATGAGTTGAATCACCAATCCTTAAAATATGGCTTCTCCTCTAAACCTAAAACTGAACTGCGGTGACTGTCAAGAGAAAGCTTACGCATAACAGATATTTTTCTATTAAACTTGGAGCTGTCCTTTGATTTGTCCCAAGACATTCCTTTGATTAAAAAAAAAAGAAAAAATCCTGGAATGCTCCAAAACCTCTCCACCCATTTGCTTTCAACTTTTCATCTGCAGTTTAACCCAATGCCTACCAGATCGACCAAGATCGACCGCGAGATTTCCTCTTTCTGAATACCGGATCGACCGAGATCGACCGCTGAATACTCGGTCAATGACTTTCGCTTTCACCATCGCATATCCCAGAATGCAATTGCGACAGAAGAGTCTTCCGGTACTTCCGTTTCTGGACGCCAATTTTTTTTTTTTTTTTTTTTTTTTTTGCTGTCCCAACCTCTGCGCTACCTCAGAGGCAGTGCACCCACGCCGCTCATTCCGATACCCCGTCCACATCCATAGCCCGGCTGGCCCTGCCGCAGCCCCGGCACCAGCAATCCACAGGAGCAGTCAATGTCAAGTCGTCAAGAGGCAACCCACCGGAGGAGACACTGCACTGCTGCCGAGTCACTTCGGTGGTGTTCAGTGGCACCTGTTCTGATCTAACATACGCAGGACACCACCTACTAAGCCCCCTACTGACGACAATAATTGCTTAGTCGCGGAGCCGGCGTGAGTGAGCTCTCCCTCCGGAGGGCGCCACCACGTCCGTCCAACGACAGCCCCCATTGACTCGCCGATACCGGTGACCCCGACGGAAGCAAACCAAGGCCACAGACGCGAGAGGACATCGAAATTGAGGTCACCATGAGAGCAGGGCATGAAGGGCCACAGAATTTGAGACATTTTTTTTTAATGCTGATCAATGGGAATGAGGATGATTAAGATGATGCTACGGATTTCCATTTCGGTCCGAGACTACATGACAGGGCTGTACTCTACGCTTCCTTTCATAATATATCCTGGCGTCAACCAGGCCCGAGAGATACAGGCACCTGCAGTGTTGGTCATGAAATTTGAGCAACACTCTCAGAAACGCATCCATTAAGTGGATGAAACTCGACTGTGTGGTCCCAGTCTTCCCAACGGAGTCCGCAGCAAACTCAACTCTGGGTAGGAGGCGGTCGGGGCAGAAAAACATACATGACTCTGATGGGATTCGAACCCACGACCTCCCAGCCGGGAGTCCGCGACGCTAACCACTTCGCCACGGCGGCTGGTTGCCATTTTGGTTTTTTGTTGCACGAGTTTTGGTGGAGTAGTTTCACTGCTGTGAATTTTCAAATTTCGGATTTTTTTTCGCGAAGATTTTTGGGAAAATGGCGGATCAAGGAACATGCAACTTGCAGAATTCATTTTCTGAAGTGATATTGATGAAGAGAGCGTATTTGCGGGCTACACTCTTGAAGAAGATTTGAAGCAAGACGATTCGGACGTCAATCTTGACCTAGTTTATGAATAAAGATCGACTGCTGACTGATTTTGAGGCCAGAATCAATAATGATTCAGGCGATGATAATGACGACGTCAAATAGCCCATTGCTGCTGGGCCCAGACCCCCCAAAAAAGAAAATTCGAAAAAACAAAACTTGCTAGAGATTCTTTAATTCTTGACTGGTGGTTGGCTACAAGAAGTGAAGCCCCCAAAAGGTTCCCTTGTTTTGACAGCCAGGAAACCGGGTCAGTCAGTGGTGTGTCCCATGATTTGCCTGTGGGAGCATCACCTTTAGCCTTTTGATTTCAGAAGAATTTTGGCAGATTTTTAACGAGAACAAATTTATTTTTGCTGCACAAAAACACAAGCAGAAAACAAGGATGAACATAAACGTTGGCCAAAAAAGGCTGTTTATAAAAGCAAGAGGAGGGGAAGAGGGTATCATACACAGTGTGTTGTGTGTGTGGGGGGAGGGGGGGGGGGGGGGGGGGGGGGGGGGGGGGGGGGTTTTGCTCAGTGCACTTGTGCAAAAGCACATTTTTGTTGAATTCATCACAATCTAAAGCCCAGTATTCAGTAATCTGTTCTTGTTATTTTTCCCCTCAGTAGTTGGAAGACAAATCTTCTTGTATGTGATGCCTTCAGTTTAACAAATTGTTGAAGTTTGGGTTGTTGTTTTTTTGCTTCACAACAGAAGTTGATTATTTAGTGTGCATACCATACAGAATACTTTAATTTTGTTCCTGAAGGTTTCAGTACTTTGTTTAGACTTGGAAAATCACTCTGTGCTCCTAATCCATGATGTTCTGTGGGTACAGTGAATTGAGGGAAAATTGTTTTAGCACCGAGAACACCGAAGTAGAGTTAGTCTGTTCAGTTGTTTTTTTCCCTCGTGTACCAGTTCACTATATGTGGGGGAAAATGGCTGTTTTTGGATGGAGTGATGTCTTTGAATTTTTTCATTACTTTTACAGAATAGATAAGTTTAAAAACAAATTTTCTATTGAGGTTTCTTTATGGCAAGTGTGTATGTGTTGCAGAGTTACCTCTCTTGGCATGGTATTCTCATAGTCATATAGCACAGTCATGCGGTAGGCAGAGGGTTAAAAATATTAGTTAAAAAAGTTTTTATTGCAAAAATATTTTTTTGTCACAACAACAAATTTTTACAAATTAAAACAAAAAAACATACAAAAAACCATGCAACTATTATAGAATGGGCAGCTTGTGTCACTCTATGACATAGTAAGTTTTACCACCTAGCTGCCAGGTAACACTACAGCCCCCCCCCCCCCCCCCCCCCCCCCCCCCCATTTTCCTGTGGTAAATTATAAGAAGACATAACAGTGGAAAGAATCAGAACAAAGAACAACTGGACTCAAAGGCAAAAGAGTAACAGGAAAGAGGAAATCACAAGCACAGAATTTTGAAAACATAGCGACACAATTTGTACTAAAAAAAAAAAAAAAAAAAAAATCATAGCATTCCCACACTGCTAATGACTTAATACTAACGCTTAGGTTTTCCAAGAGCACCACCATAAGTTCATGGCAGTAAGGTAGAATCTTGAGGCTCAGAGCTCTGCACATGTCTCCAATCAGGCCCACAGCAGCAAGACATACCTATCACAATGGCAAATAAACATAAATTGTCATTTTGTCAACAACAGAAATGTACATATCCTCCAATGTTAACTTATAGAAAAAAAAAACACAAATCAAGAAAATCATCATCACTGGCAACAGTTTGTCTCACTCGATATGTTTCTGACGTTTTTATTCTTCACAATTCCAGAAAAACCTCTCCACAACAAGCTCCACTAACCCCTTAAAAAAAAGGGGTGGGAGGGGGGCGCATTAAAGGGAGTCTTTGTTATGTGAGATAGGGCGCATTAAAGGGAGTCTTTGTTATGCGAGATAAACTGAGTATTGATGAGGATATTCTGGAAATACAAGTCTTTAAATGGACAGATTCTTAATTGGGAGGTTTCACTGTTATTAATTTTTGTCTGGATGACTGTACATTTAGTTAATTTCAATGCCTTTCAATTTGATTGCATGCTGCCTTCATCAAATTTTGGAATGGAGATAATATTGGCATATTACACTTTTATTTAAACATGACAACTGTGATATTCTTTTCCTATGATAAAATGAGTTGGTTTCTGTTGTGTGTGTATTTCATCACATTTCAACTTTGTTCACTGGGCACATGTCAATAATAGGATACCTTCTTGTTTTATTTCCTAATACCAAAACAATCATCACTGAACTTTTAAAGGATGCTTTTACAAACAAGTCTATCGTTTCGCAGATGCCATTAAAAAAAAATCACAGATGCCATTCAATACATATTATCTTCAATGTGATTCTATGAACTAGTCAGAACTTTCACTTGGCATAAGTGGATTTTCCTTGCCAAGTGAATTTTCCTATCACATTTTCAGCCAAGTGATCTGAGAATTAGATCATGAGGCTGGTTTATGTTTTACTTTAACAAGACACCACAGGGATTTGGTGGAGGAACTATCAACTGCTATGGTAAAGAAATAAGCAGATTAAAGAAATTTAGTTTCTCAAAACCGATATTCCATACTGCAAGGACAGAAACCGCTTTTCAAAATACAGATGAGCAAAACAATATTATGTCAATGTATTTTGTACTGTCTGCAATGTGAAGAGATTGGATAAACATATGCGAACCTGAATAATCCTAAAAAAAAAGAACTACAGGAGGAAAGCACACACACCACACAAGGAACTGTACCTGATATTCAGCATAGTTCTTCAAGCCCACCAACAGGTACGGTTTTAAGGCTTCCATGTACTTTTCAAAGTTTTCACCTAGTACTGGAAAAAAAAAGTGACAGGTAAATGTGTTACAATGTAAAAAAACAAGAAAAATTTCAAATTTTCATAGGGACATAAAACAGTTTTTTTTTTCAAATACTGAAAAAAGAACATTACTGGACCTTTTCCTTCTCAGAGAGATCACATATTTCATCAGTAAAGCATAAAACATTAAACTGAACATACCACCATTTGAGTGCCTTAAAATTCTGGTAAAAGTCAATTGAAAATGTCAAAGAAAAAAAAAATTACTCTGGCCCTGACAGAAACTAAAAACGTTGTTTCCAGAAATTGGAATACAAACTGATTCAGTAACAGAGGACTTCCCTTTCAGGCAATGGCCTTTAGAATGCTGTTGGCTGCTAAGCGCAGTTTTAAGTGCTTAGAGAGCATAGCTCATTGTGGATCAATGATGTATAGGATGGCAGACCATTCAATTTTTAAGGATGTTTCAAGGCCAAGACCAGTAAAGACCTATAAATCTCTCAAAATATACATACACTAAATACACAAAACTATATTCTTGTTTAGTCAGGGTATACCAGATAAGCAGACTGACTACAAGCATGACTGAATTGGAGAAATAAGATTTATTTGGGCAAGAAATTGTTTTAGACCACGCAAACCTTCGCAGAGAGTGGAGACAGCCACCAAGGCGTCTTCCTGTACATTGCCAGCTTTCCCACTGGTGTTCTGGAACATGCTCAGTAAGGCTGTCATGATTTGGTCTGATATCTTGGGTGCATCTTCCGGGGTCATCTTGCGCACCACACTCTGAAAAGGAATCAATTCCATCGGAATGTCTTCTTTAGCTACAGCAATGGTCATGATTTATTTTCAGACAATTCATGGTTTATTTTTAGACAACATCTGTACATAATGGGGGAGCTTGGGTGTGTGTCGAATCCAAATCCTCAGTATTTCAGGGACAGTGAAACTTCAACAGATATGAACCGAGATGATTCCATCTAGGATGAATTTTCTTCACAAATGGATGAGTCTTCATGAACTTCAGCACACACAACAGTCTGGAATTAAATAATCTTGATACTGATTACGCATTTGCATGTAGTAATCAATAATTATGAGTCCACTTGTCTCTGTGGTGATAGGTAGTAGCTGGGCTGAGTAGGCTACACCTCAATCTCATGTCAGCCTTACCCCCACATGTGCCTGCATGAGTACATTTTGATGAAAATGAAGAGTCCCACAATAATGTTAACTGAACAGAAGTAACAAACTGATGCTATACGAGTCTTTGAATTCCTTATAAATCTGCATGTACCCCATCTGTTAAAGTCACTTCACGCTGACATGAAAATTGAATTTAATACAGTATGAATTCATAACCCCAAATTACAATAAGTTGTTTTCAATCTCCAAGAATTCCATCAGTCATATTCAATACTTACGATAATCTCGAAAAGACATTCTGTGTTCCCTTACCTGTAGTGTGGCACAAAGTAGGGACTGTAGATCGTTGTACTGAACTCTGTCGTTAGTGGACTGTATTGCTGCCTGGAATGGTCCAAGACAAAAAGTTATCAAGTTACAAGTCAAAGATAAACACATCAATCAGTGACTTCAAGCTGAACAAAGACAAGTTCAACATAAAAACTAGAGTCCAGTATTTCATTATCATCATGCACGAAGTTAGGATCACACTGACTCTGTCAATTACAAAGGTAGGTAGAAACTGAACAGCCTAGCTTCAGAGAAGCACCTCGTGTACATGTGTTGCGAGTGTGTTTGTATACCAAAGTGAGTATGAACTATTGAGAACAGAGAGAGAGAGAGAGAGAGAGAGAGAGAGAGAGTGTGTGTGTGTGTGTGTGTGTGTGTGTGGGGATCTTATAGTATATTTTTTTCTATGTGTGCGTAGATACATACAAGATGACATACCTCCATTCCCAATACTCTTTCTAATCTCTCCAAGATGATCATTGTTGTTTTCTGCACGGTCATATAGCAGTCCTGGAACAGAAAGCCATACTAATTCATATGCAGAATGTCTGTCCATAGGTAAGGGTCATGTATCTGGTTTATACACTTCAGCCAGATGAAATAATCCCAAAAAGATGTCTGTGAAACTGGACGTTACTTTCATCCATGAGGCAGGCAGAAAAAGAACAGAAACATAATAAATTGACAGGTTTTCCCCAGGATCTTAAGCTGATGTAAATCATGGCGTGTGTTTGTGCATGTGTGGGTGATCATGCATGTGTATTTGTCTGCGTATTTCAATGGCTGGAGCGTTTGTCTATGGAATCGAGTCACAAGTTTGAACCTCTCATATTTTTTCAGCTTGAAAATCTTCTCTGTCAACCCAGCAGTAATGGGTAAATGATTCAGTTCAGGATAAGCTAAAGCAGTGGAAATAGAGGGATGGGTTCTGCCTTCCATCACATCATGCTCCAGCTACAGTGAACCTCTAGACACAGTGAACCTCTGAAAGTTCATTGCACCTGCCAATAGGCTATCAAACTTTTAACATATTTCTTATCTAATATACGTAATGGAAAACTTCAGCCTGTGTTTAGTTCATTACAAGGTGCTTTAGTCAGCCAACTGAGGTTATGCACTGTCAATGAGCAGGACCATGAGCTGTCATTCCTACATTTGAGAGAGAAAGACGGGGAGAAAGAGAAAGAGAAATAGAGAGAGAAAGAGAGAGAGAGGAACGCACCTTTGGACTGTTTTTTACAAGTTCCATTAATGCTTCATATGCAGCATTTCTAAGATTGTGCTGATTACCATCAGACCTGTGGAAAAAAAAAAGTTGCAGTTGAACACCCTACATCCAGTACTGAAAAGAAAGCAAGAAAAACATTGCTTTAAACAGAAAAAAGACTGTTTTCACAACGAACTTACATGCAAGGAAATTTTCAAGCAACATTGTTATTTTGAATGATGAACTAATATCATCAGTACGAAAAAGTTTTAATTTCAATACTATACATATTGTGAATGTTTTTCAACAATAAGAGATTCTGGTGGGGCAATGAGCTTGTTTGCAAAAGGCTGATATGCCTGATGCATGACGTTCATATCTCGCTACCTAGGGCAGATTAAAAAAAAAAATCCAAAATCATCCTATAAACTGCTCAGAGAAAAAGCAAAATGAAGAAAGAAAAAAAGGCAATCCACAATAACAATCCATGCAGTCCACATGGACATAACAAGAGCAAATACCCCATGCTTATGTTTTCAAATGGTACCAAGAAATCAGTGGCTCAGTCTCAAAACAACAGGAATCTGGTAACAGTCATTAGAGAAAATTGATCATACTACAGTGAGAAAGTTGAACATACAACAGTGTCCTATCAAATAGAGGTTTCCCAATAAACAAGATTTGGGGGGAAAGCAACCTGGATATTATCCCTTTTCCACCCATCTTACATCAGCAAAATATCTATATCAAAGGAAGGACTGAACAAACACCCAAGTTCCATTTTAATTGTAGCTCTCTTGACTATACAGGACCTTTGAAAGTCCTAAAACAAAACCCACCTTCCACACACACACACAAAACAACCCCCCCCCCCCCCCCCCCCCCCCCCCCCCCCCCCCCCCCCCCCCCGCCAAGCAACAAAGGTAACTATCTACAAAATGTACCAATTCACAACACCTAAACCACTGATATGTTTAGGGCAGACAAAATCAGGTAATGTCTGGAGGCACATAACTGAAGCTAGTCCACACTGAAGTGACTCGGCTTCATTATGACCATATACTAAAGATCCTTGTGGACTGCTGGTGCTGAGGATGTGAAAAGATAAACCTTGGAGTGGTTTTCACTGGAAAGCTGGAATGAGCATCGTGGGATTATCGCCACCAAGAAGACATAGAACATAAGATAAAGACAATAAAAACAACAAAAATGAACCAACCTATCTGTTGTGTCTAGCAATCTCTGCACGATGGTTTCAAAATATGAAGACAAACAGTAGGTCTCTGGTTCGCACGTTGTATCACCATTGTCAGCGTTCTCATATGCAGCCTCTGCAAGACTGGAAAATGCCTTGAAACAGAGATAAACAGAATTCTACATATGAAAAAATCTACGACTTTCCTTTTTTTGTTGAGGGTATATTATCTCAATTTGAACACAATACAACACACACACAAAATGACTAAATCATCTTAATTTGAACACAATGTAATACACACTAAAAAAAAAAAAAAAGCCAACTTTAAGACAGTTGCACTACAAATAACCACCAGATTTGGAAGATTACAAGTAGGTAGCAGCAGCTAAAATCTATAAAGTGAGAAATAACATACTTTGTTGTATATTCTTATACAACTTAAAAAATACTAACATTGCACAAAAAAAGTAAGTGAATATCTTCATTAGGTCTGGAGTTATGGCCGTTTAAAGACAGGGGGTGGCGAAAAATGATCCCGAAAGTGAAATATGGCCCATTTTTAGCCACTCCCAAATGATATTTTGCTTTCACTGACAAATCCAGTCTTAATAGGGCAGCATATCCAATACCTGGAAAAGCTGTGTTCCAAATTTCAAGACAAATTCATTTATTTAAAAAAGTATGTACAAGTCAAAGATTGAAAAAATCATGATTTGAAAATGATTGAAATTGGAACGAGAGCCATCTTGAGGGCACAAGATGGCGCTAGAATTCTAGAACAATACCATTCAAGAGTGTCAGTATCTGCAGTTTGACTCCCCTACATATGTATTTCTGCTCTAATTTTTATTTTCTCAATGATCTGAATTTATTTTCATGGTAAAACCAGCCATCAAACTTCAGAGAAATGCAAATCTGTCAGTTGCGGACATGATCAGTGACAAATACACTGACAAGGTTAAAGAAACATCATAACTTTTGAACCGTTTGACAGATTTCAATGAAATTTTGGCATTAGGAAGACAGAGCAATGTCTCTGATTTTAACATAAGTGTACAGTCCATATTATGAATGTGATAATTTTATACATTTTTTTTTTTTTACTGAACATTTCAATGTGCTACATGTTTACATCATGCACTTGACGCACTGTGTTGTCCATAACTCACAAACTACAACAGTACAAGAACAGTCCAAACTATCTTTTGATGCAGAATGCTTTGTATCCCATTTGAATGTTTTTATCATTGATCCAAAGCTATTTTCATGTTAAAAATAGCTTTCATATTAAATTTAAAAAAACAAACAAACCAGGTTACTGGTGCAAACATGGGCAACGTGAAATACCTATTTGCACATGGGCAACATGAAATACCTAAAGTTGGTTAGAAAACCAATATCTTTTAAACCATTTGATTGATTCAAATGAGATTTGGCTACATGTAAGACGGTGCCATTCTTGTTAAATTTTCAAAATATGCAAAGCATCAAAAGAATGTGATGATATATATTTATATATCTCTATCTCTCTATGTGTGTGTATGTGTCGTTTTTGGGTAGGATGGGGGTTGGGGTTACTGAATATTTCAATGTGTTAAACGTTGTCAGTAACTCCCTAACCACTAAATCAACTCTATGTTGTAACAGAAAGAGTGATGTTCAAATACAATCACACACATCCCTTCTTTTCAATGTTTCAGGGTTATGATTTTCCTAACAGCAGTTTGCTATCTGGAAGACTGCAATTATCAGCAAATATATCATCTTCTGAAATAACAAACATGAATAACGAATAATTAAGTTGCACAGAATTCATCAACAAATGCGTGCGCTCATACAAAGCTGATCTGCATGAAAACTTCTTTGTTTTGTTTGCTCAACCCCACCCCCCTCCCCTTCAACAGCTTCTTTTGTTACTATGTATGTACTCAAACACAGCTGCAAAATCTGAGTCACAGCTCATAATGAAATCTTGCACACAAACACACATTGAAAGCTTAAAGCTTCTTTTTCTTTCCTTTCTTTTTCTTGCTTTCTTTCTTTTCTTTTTTTTCCTCATCTTCTTTTGTCTTCTACTCAATCTGCATGCGTGTGCGTGTGTGTGTCTGTGACCGTGTATGTGTGTGGAGTGGAAAGCATAATTTCAATTTGATAAAAGACCAAGCAAAAATGTTCATTGGCATTTTTCATAGTTGATAAGTAAGACAGGAACATGCATATATCTAAAACTAGATACATCGTTATAGCAGTGAAAACAAATTTTCGTCTAATTCCTTCAAAAAGTTTCAGATATATGCTTTCACTAGTTCTGTTTTTCCACTTTATTTCTCTTATACCAATGTTACTATGTCAAAATTATGCATTGTAATGGTCTCTGTCTCTGAGCAAACGATCTTCTGATAACAGACATTTAGAGTGACTTCCCTTGGAGCAACTTTGTTCACCAAGAAATCATTATTTTAAGATGTAAAAACACATATTATATTTGCAAAACTTAAAAAACTGCAAGTTTTGTTCTGTTTCAAAATCAATCTGTGTATCTATTTTTGGGTTACAAAACTAGATTTTGATAAACAGAACACATCTCAAGAGACCTCTCCAGCACTGACTTGGTCAAGTCGGAATCTGCCAACCTCAGGAATCGCATGATACGATCGGTGATGAAAATAAACACTTCATACCGACTAGAACTATTCATTTTTGTTTCTTACATGATGAATTGGTACTCAAAATGCATAATCACAAGTTTTATGGAATAACTCGCCTACAAAAATCCAAATTCTGTCAATATTGAGTGTCCCGTTGTCAGCCTCTGCGACAGGCACTGTGCGAGTTTTGACTTTCTCAAGTGACCAATGGGCGCCTCGCTTTTCAGTACGGAGGCAAAATCCCTCAGTTTCATACATGCCTCATTTGCATACCATCGGAATGAGAAAAATGTGAGCTTTCGAATGAGTCCAATGTATGTACAGGGTTCCTACAGACTCCCAAGAACAAAATTCAAGGAGTTTTCAAGAAGTTTTTCTTTTTATTTCAACGCTACAATACTTGCGTAAAAATTGAAAAAAGAAATGGCAGTTTGATTTTTCTGCGTTCAGGTTGATGAAAAACAATTTTTTTTTGTACAAAGGAAACAACAAAATTTGCTTTCTAAATAATGTTTTTAATCAACCTGAACGCAGAAAAATCAAACTGACATTTCTTTTTTCAATTTGTTATCAGAGTGAGAGTGCCAGTACACCACACATCAGAACATTAACAAACCCAGACTCTTTGTATCAAATGCCAAAACACTAAAATCAGCAAAACTATGTCCATTTGTAAGAGAACATACACACTATGCATGGTGCACTGGTTAGAGGAAAAAAGAAAAAAAAAACCTAGTAAACAAAATTTTTTTTTTTTTTACAAACATCGTGTTCCTGGATTGCCGTCTGCTATTTAACCAAGGGAGATAATTTGTAACTTCATCAAAATGAAGTCTCCAATTATCTCCCTTGATTAAATAGCAGGATCGTGGCGATGTTTGTAAAACTTTGCTTTTAATAATTTTTCATTAACCTCAACGCAGAAAAATCAAACTGCCATTTCTTTTTGCAACATTAAATTTTTTTTGAGCTGATGGCTTGATTTTCAAAGGTTTTCAAGGAGATTTGGTCAACAGAACCACATTAATTTTATTGATTTTGCAAAGGTTTTCAAGGTCTTGAAATTCGCTGTCAGAATTCAAGGAGTTTCAAGGAGCGTATGAAGCCTGTATGCGAGTATTTTTAAAACGAAAGTTGGTGTAAATCAGGTTTAAAATTTTCAACTTAAGAAAAACATCAAATGATGATAAATACTCGCGCCTGGCAGCATATCATTGTAAAGAGCAAGATCTTAGTTTTCCAACGACACTATTTTTGAACGTGTAGTTTGCATAGGAAAATTGCCCGACGTGATTGCGTTGAACCGTTTTCAGACTTTGGCACGGAACGTATGCCGGGGTGCGTGGCACACAAAACTTGCATATTTTTGTACCGGTGCTTTCCTAATTCACTCCTCACAAGATAAGAGATAAGATGTTGCTTATAGCCCAGCCGACCGCAAAGGGCCACATCAGGGCTGACACTCCTCACAAGCAATAAAACAAATATTACAGATTTAAAGTATAAACATTCCTCTTTATTTTGCATTAAGTTTTGTGTCTGTAGGTGCATGCTTTGTTGAATAAGACACTTGAGAACATGAGTAGAATTTGCACTTTCCACTGGGTGTGTGGTCAGATTGCTGCTGGCTGCAGCTACCTATTACTAGTCTATTACTATTTCATGTGCTAGAATTCCCACCTCTCTCATATCCACATGCATTCATGAATCACTCACCCAGCAGATATTGCTGGCCACGCGAGGCTCTGCTTCCAGTCCCTTGTTGAGTGCCATAAGCAAGGGACTCAAACAACTTTCACTGATCACAGCCTCTGGCAGCATTTCACACACACGTCCCACCGTCCATGCTGCCGTGTCCCGCACCACCACACTCTGGTCAGATAGCAGCTCAATCAGCATGGGCATGGCTTGCTCCACAATGGGCTTCAACTTTTCTGAGTCTGGGCCTTCCAAAATTGAACCTACCAACCAACAAATCAGTAGTTAGCAACATCTTAGGTAAAACATCCAGGACAAGCACTAAAAATGAAATGTACAAATTTCTAACCAACTCCTGATTCTAGTCCTGTTCACCCTAAAACTGCAATTGCTGTACTTCCCAAATAAATGACCGTTTTCTTCAAGCGTGTGAACTCATTTTCAATTGTTTGTAAAAGCAGGTGTATGCGTGTCTTCCTATTTCTTGTAAAAATGGGGAGGGAGGGAGAACAGGGGAGTCTTCTACCATCACACAGCAGAGGATAGTCTTCCTATTTCTTGTAAAAATGGGGAGGGAGGGAGAACAGGGGAGTCTTCTACCATCACACAGCAGAGGATAGAGATATACTTGATCAATGTCTACCCCAAATTAGTTTTTCCCAATATAAATTATTTCCAAACCTGACTCAGCACACTTTGGCACAAATTCAGGTTCCCATGCCAGTTTTCTTCTTTTCAGTTCTGAAAGTTTCATGTCCTTACTCTTAACAGTTTTTGCTGTTGTTGCTTTTTCTTAATAACCGTGCATATGGCCAATCCAGTGGGAAAGTGCAAGGAAAAAACTGCCAGTACCGTGTGTGTTTAAAGGTCGCTTATGGGAATCCATACCAACTTGAAAACGTAGTCAGAAAAGTCAGAGAATCAAGCCAGATGTATTCCTTTGCCAAGGAAAAGGAGAAAACTGAGCTAGTGTCATTTTGCCGCAATGTTGCAAACTCATAAAGGGTGATGAATTTAGCTGCCTTGGTTAGAACTGAGGCGAAGTCAGCTCCCTGCTCTCATGATTTTTGGGGGGGTCTGATATTATGACGATGTTCCACGCCAAGTGGGGATAAGGTATTCGTTTGGACAGGTATATGAGGGAAAAAAAAGACCCACTCTGAGTATTTGGGAGGCTTCAAGGAGTGGATGGGGCCAGCAGCAGACTGTGACGACAGCATA
Organism: Conus ventricosus; assembly: GCA_018398815.1. Taxonomy (NCBI): domain Eukaryota; kingdom Metazoa; phylum Mollusca; class Gastropoda; order Neogastropoda; family Conidae; genus Conus; species Conus ventricosus. The sequence goes on along the minus strand of CM031595.1, from coordinate 69,770,507 downwards.
CATAGACAATACCTTTTGAGATGAAATGAAGGTAATCAGAGAAGGCAGACAGTCTGCTCGTGAACCAAGTAATACTCACCGAAGGCCATAACAGCAGCATCTCTGTATCTCCAGTCAGCATGTTGGATGTTGCCTTTCACAAAGGGCAAAACATGTGGGACAACATCATCCTCACAGCATGTGGCCATCAACATTAAACACACACCGGCTGCTTTGCAAGGATTCCACTCATCATCATCATCATACTCTTCCTGCAAATAATAGGGATGCTGCTGTAGATTCATACTGTGTAAATATACTGCATCTGTATACAATCACAGAAAAAAGGACATTTTTCTCACCCAATCTGAACTGATCAAACATTCCAAAAATCAACAAAATTTCCCTCACAAATTGTTTAAAAATGGTCACTTTACTATTTAAATCAAGACTGCGTTCAAAGGTAGAATCATCTGGGTGATCAGGATCATCTGGGTGATCAGCATGGCTTCGAGGTTTCTTTTTTCCGTTCGCTCCGTAACTGATCGTTTTTGAGCAAACGATACAGAAACACGTGCCGGCCACATTCATTTTCTTGCATCACTTGTGATATTCATTGCTGTCGTCAGCAGTTTCGTTTAGCCATTGCCATCTCCATTTGTTTCTAATTTGCCCTCGATGCATGCTACTGGATCTCCTTTCAAAAAAGCCATGACTACTTAATTTCTGGAGCACCGTGCAAACTTCTGTTGTCAGCCAAATGCGCCAATGTTAGTCTGTGAAGACGCCAGAAATACAGAAACAGCTACTTCCGATAAGAGATCGAAAGCTTGGATCGAACACAAAATCAGAGCAGATAAATTGTGATTTTTTTTTTTTTTAAATTGACAGAAGTTCTGTCAAGACTGAAAGTCATTTTGATGGATTTAAGTTTCACCCATGCAGTGATGATATTGCAATAAAAAGCAACTTTTTGACTCTGATGTCTGAACCCAACAACTGTAGAATTTGAGATGCTTGACATGGTAAGTGATAAAAAGGGTGATCTCATGGCTGTGTCATGCTTCCAATTCAGTTTTTTTATCTTCCTTTTCATTTTGTGTGTGAAATAAATGCATGTACAAACCATCCCCACCCTTATACCAAATACACCATATTCTGTTTCATGTGAGGTTACTTCAATCTTTGTTTAAAACTAACCAGGGCAACAATGATTTCCACCTAGATAAAGTTTAATCAAACATTTAAAAACAAATCAGGTGTTTCGACAGAATAATGCAGGCCTTTTGTAAAATTTTAAAGTGGCACAAAATAAAGCACATGCACACATATATCAACATCAGAAGAAAGTCATACTGCTGATCTTTCTATGTCACCTGTTTGGCTAGGGTGGCCAGCAGAAGAGGCACCAGATACTGCAGGGCTCCTTTGGCATAAAACATACTGGTCCGCTCTGGTGGGCGTCCTTGCTCAGCTGCCTATTCAAAAACATCCAGCCACTATTTCAGTCACCAACATTATTAGTAATACAGTATTAAAATAATCTATAAAACAGAATTCTGAGAAAACATACTGGACACATGTGTGACAGATGGACATAATCTGTGTATGATTCCCCTTCCAGTCTTTTGAGCTTATTTCTTTTCCAATTTTATTATATAAAATTTACGCACTTACCATGTACTTTTCTAAAGCACTTTTCTTTGTTTGAGGAAAACATTACTTTTACTTTTATCATCTTTTACTTTGAATGCTGTCAACAAAATAAGGCTGTCCTGGAAAAGCCTTGCCTGGCCGAGTTACAATCTAAACAAAAAACAAAAACATCTTACCTCTGATAACTCAATGGCCAGGTCAACTTCTTCATCACAGACAGTGGACCAGAACTCGATGCCTTGTAACGCGATCTCATCAGTTTCATTTTCTATGGCTTCAATTGTGATCTGTAATCAGAAAAAAACAAGGGAAGTCAAGATACAAACGCAAAACTATTACTTTCTTTCTCACTCAGAGAGGTATCTTCTATTTTAAAACGAAAGACCTAAACAAAACAAATGGACTGCCACTTCATTTCTAAAGTAGACCTGCAAATCTCTGAAGTGACTTTAGAGGAATATTTTCAACAAGTGAGATGAATATATATCACAGCTGAGACTGTGAGACTGACAGGAATACTGGACATTGAACCTCAAACAATTGTCTTAAATGTTCTTTCTTTTGTGGCCATTTGTGTTAGTACTCCTGAGTAACTGTTAGCTGATTCCACACATTGTCTATATCACTAATTTTCTTATTTTCCTCAAAGTGGACATTTATATGGCATGTGTGTTTCAAACTCAAAGCATTCATTCTTAATTCTCGTTTACATATGCAAATGTAATTAAAATTCATAGTACTACCTTCTAATAGAGGCTGAATTTGCCTCTTTGCATTTCTGCAGCTATCTTCAATGTTTGTGTTGAAGTTATAAGATGCTGAATTACCCGTTGAATTGGAAAAAAGAAAAAAAAAAGAAAATTGATACAGAATAAAGTTATAGCTGCTGGCACAGAGAGAGAGAGGGAGAGAGGAGAGAGAGAGAGAGAGAGAGAGAGAGAGAGAGAAAGAGAGAGAAAGAAAGAGAGAGAGAGAGAGAGTCCTTTTGAGAAGGAGAGACGTAACAACCAGAGCAAGAAACAGAGCTGAGCTCAATGATCAAATTCACTTTCTCATACTCGGTTCAACTCATGGAAACAACTTCTGTAGTGTCAAGAGTGCTATTTTAAAATCAAACGAGCACACAGTGCATCAAATATACATGCAGACTGCACAAAAGACAAGCGCTTCTCCATATTATTCAGATCACCTGTCTCGCTTTTTTTTTTTTTCTCTTTTTTTTTTCTATTTTTCAAAACCTGTTTCTTTTAACTCGGGATTCACTCTGGCCATCATGGATGCTTCCATCAAAGCACACTACAATTTCTGACTGGCTTTCAAATATCAATGTTCCTTACATCATTGAAAACTGAGGGTGTTTGGGACCTTCTGTTGAAAAACATCTGTGGGACCTTTGCTGGAATCTGAGTGTGCCTACTATTAAAATTAAAACTGAAGAAATCCTTAATTATACAATAATGCTGCACCTACATACTCATCCATTCTGCTAAACAAAATCATGGAACACAACACACACACGCAGGTATCAAAACATTCTTTGACAGGAGCTGCTTTCAAACCACAAGCAATACTGGGAAACAAAAACAGGTAAATCCTATTTTAGAGCCCCTTCCCCCCCAGCACACGTGGAAATTTTCAATTTGATTAACAGAGACTCTTGCATGGAAAGTACAAATGCTGAAGAAAAGGCGGAAGGGGTGGGGAGCTCAGAGCTGCCAACCTGCTCATGCGGCTTACAGTAGCATTTCACAATTTTCACAGTAGCATTTCCAATTTGACAGTAGCAACTTAATTTTGCGCGCGTTCTAAAAAGAAATCAGGCCTATAACCAGTTTTACGGACCACATTAAAGCTACAGTACTCTTAGTATATCTATAAATGTTATTATACAGAGATGAAGCAGAGGAAGAGGGCAAATTGTAAAAAAAAATCTACGTGCTACAGTAAAACCGAAAGCGGAAATGCAGTTCCGATAGACCGATAGAGACGTTACTTAGCGCTGTCCAAACAAAACGAAAGTATCTTCGAATTTTTTTGTTTCGCCGTAGCAATTTAATGATCGTAGTAGCGTCGTAGCAAGCATTCTCTTGGCATAGCAAACTACGGCGATCTCGTAGCAGTTGGCAGCTATGGGAGCTCTATAAACATGATTTTTCCCCCAAATTCTGCTGCTAATCTACATGGCTCCCACAGATCTCTTGGAGAAAAATTCAAGGTCTTTTCCAGCACCATGCTCATAAATTTCAAGGACTGAAAGTAATGCATCTAACACAGGAAATCACAGTAAGAAGTATGCTAAAGTTAAACCAACGCCAAAAAATGCTTTGTGTTTCTGGCCTTGGCAATGGCTTTTTGATACACTTTCGCCCTTGTTCGCAATACAGACCTGACTACATCAGCAAACCATTTCCAGTAGCACAGACTTCTGTTTCCAGTAGCAAGACCCTCTAACCAGTAGCCACTACCTCAGCCAGGTTTCAAACTACCGCGGGCTCGTTTCAAACTACTGCTATCTAATCATAAATGAAAAACTATGTTTCTTTGCTTTAATAATAGTAAATACTACCTTCATTTCCTTGAGAGAGAGAGAGAGAGAGAGAGAGAGAGAGAGAGAGAGAGAGAGAGAGAGAGAGAGAAACTACCTTACAACATATGACAAACTCAATTTTGAGCTCATTACTTAATTTATTGGTATTGGATTAATGAATTCTCATCCAGCACAAACCTAAAACATATAGGATTAGGACCAAAGAAGAAAATACCATGTTACAATGAATAGAAACATCATTCTTATTTAGAGAGAGAGAAAGAGACAAAAAAAAAGAGAGATGCAGGAGTCAGAGTAAGAGACAGAGACAGATAAGAGTTAGGTATGATAATAGAGAAGACCGTTATTTGATAAAAGATATTTGGACTTGCTAGATCAGCCAAACATTCACTGCATAGGCTATGTGTAGATGAAAATATGTGACGAAAAAAGTTTGTGTGTAGATCAAGATATATGAAGAAAAAAGTGTAACAAAAGTTAAACCAGTCCTTCGAATGAGACTATAAACCGAGGTTCCGTGTGTGAACGCATGCACAACATCTTGCACACACGTAAAATCCCATCACCAACTTTCGGAAGAGAAGGCCAGTTTGGCCGTTGGTATGGATGACACGCTACACATAGCATGCACCTTCCCCGAAGTTGGAGTATGGCTGCCTTAATGGCGGGATAAAAAACGGTCATACACACGCAAGTGTCAGAATCTTCAACTCGATGAAGGTGGACACTCAAAGAAAGAAGAAGAAGTAGGCATAGTGTGGATCGCCATTATGACTTTTCACTATGCATGGCCATTCTTCCGTGTAACTTTGCCTAAACGTCTGCTCTGCCGCACGAACTCTTTTACGTTTACATTTGCTCGGCCCGCTTTCACTTCCCTCGAGACACCGTCTTTCACCAGGTCGTGGAGGTGTTGAAATCTTCTCACAATCGCTTTCGATCGCCGGTGCCGCCATTATCGATTCGAAGAGACTGAATGACTTGCACGCATGCGCGATAGGAACAGGAAAACCGAGTCCGCTCAACACTCGCGTCTAACGTAACTGCTCTACTCACTAAGCGCAAAATCTACTAAAACGCCATGATCGACTTTAACGTTGAAAAAACCGTAGCAAAATTATCGCTCGTCGTAGCTCCGTAGCAGACCCCTCAAATACGTAGTTGCTACGGCCGAATCGTAGCAGTAGTCAGGTCTGGCAATATCAAAGTTTTTTTTTTTACACACTGTGTAATTTGCTCGACGTCTGGACCCAAATGTCAAAGGAGCCAGTAGTTCTGGTAGTCTTTCTTTTCTAACTAGCTGTCACTGAAAACAGTCACATTTTCCCATCTTGACGGACACCTTCTGAATGTTTACTGGAAACTGGAAGTCTCGCAAAAGGAAATTAATCCAGCGGCAGGCAACCAGCGGAATTGTTGTCTGCTGTGACTGCACTGTTGGCACGGTCAACAAATTTGAATTTTTCATTCAAAACGATTCTCTTCCACTAAATATTTTTTTTTAGGAGGATAATTCTTAATTTTGTGGCTTGAGAATAAGAATATGGTCAAGCAGGTTTAGAAAATTCCAGGACCTTTCCAAGAGTTTGGGGGCCTATACTGTTTTTTCCCGCACTTTTAAAGCCCTGGAAAAGGCCTTGCAAAATTTCCAGGACTTTTCAAGATTTCAAGGACCTGTACAAACCCTGAATCTAGGAGTTTTGTCGTACGTCCTTTCTGATGTATAAATAACACTCTTACACAGGTCATGTGTCACAGTCGGAATCGCTACTTTTTAACTGTAACAGTTCAGTTACCGGCATTTTAATTTTACCTGTTTAAGGCAGCTAAACTTCAAAACTTTGAAGAATCAGCCAAGTTAGTGTGCATGTGTCAATGTTTGTGTCATCCATATCCACAGGCACACAAAGGCCTTTAACATTTTTTTTTTTTTGAAAGATGGACTGAGATTTAACATGCACATAAGATTTTTCAGATCAACAGTCTTGGAGATAGTATGAGCATTGCTGCTATTTTTTTCCATCAATCTCTTCAACAAAATTGAAAACGAGAATGACAAACATTGCTGCAACGCCTATAGGCCTTAATAACACTTCTGTTGATCTCTTCATCTGGAATGCTGAAGAAGAGGAATAAGTCGATCTTTTCAACAAAATCAGCAACCAACTCTTGCTTGCATCCAACAAGTCTTTAAAGGTCTACTTTAGAGATTTTCGATAATTTGTTAAAAACAGGTCTACATGTCATATAACTACAGTATGGTATTCATTTTTCAAAAAAAGTCGCCGGAAGAATTTAATAGATAAAAAACGAGTTTTGCACACCTGTTCAAACCCCGCGCTGTAGACCGAAAACCGTGACGTCACTTGATGGACTGGCCGTCAGCCGCGACCTACACAACAAGCCAACGCCAAGTGAAATCAACACGAGTTGCGATCCCCCACAGCCTAAAAAGTCACGAGGGGGTGGCAGATATTGTGCTGTAGGCGTGTGCAGCAGCTCAGCAGGAGATGGATATTCTTTGCACACATTTCCATCTGATCCAGATACTCGAAAGAAGTGGATTCGGTTGGTGCAACCAAAGAACTATCTTTGGTGCAACCATGCCGGGCCACTAAGTTATTTTTACCACGTCAGTTCCAGCTGGACCACGGAAACGAGCTGTTCCGACAATTGCCGAGCCCGTTCGAGTGGATCAAAAACTTCGTCTGCATTGTGCGCGTATACTTTGAAGGCAGAGTGGTAAGCTCGTACAGATGAGTACGATAGTCGCACGTTTATTCTGTTCTTATCTATGGACAGATCACACTTGTTAAATTGAATGAACACGTTAAGGCTTGAGGAAAGAGAATCTCCGCTCGCCGTCCACGCGTGATCGCATCAAGAAGTCAGTCGGTAGCCTCCCTCGAGACTTCGGGAAAGTCCGTACGCCTTCGGAATGATGTGTTCGGGCGTCCAGCTGGAACTGAATAGCTCGTTTCCGTGGTCCAGCTGGAACTGACGTGGTAAAAAGAACTTAGCGTTCAAACTGATAAGGTAAAGGCCTTGCAGAAACATCCCCAGAGTTACATTGGCTGTCGCAATCATAGTCACTGCTTTTACATGATAAATTAAATACCGATCGGGATGTGCAAGAACCATCAGAATCGCTTTCTGTCGCCGTTGGCTTGTTGTGTAGGTCGCGGCTGACGGCCAGTCCATCATGTGACGTCACATCCAAGAGTAGTTAAGCCACGCCAAGATTTAGTTGATTACCTCCCGTTTTCCTGATTACAGGTAAAAATGCCCACTTTTGCGGATCGATTTCGTGTGATCGGGAGAGAATCGGATGTTTGTTTTATCAATTTATCAAACATTTCATATTTCTGCATAAGCTGACCAATTATCGAAAACCTCTAAAGTAGACCTTTAATAAGTCAAGTGCTAGTGAATCAAAATGGTGATTACTTTTTTCACGCAACCTAAGTGAAGATTTTGATACTCAGGGGCTGCAACTCTCAATTAAAGTTTTTGACAGCATTCATCAACGTAACAGTCGTGGCATCTCTTGGAGAGTTTGCAATTTTCAACTACAAAGCAAGCTGCAGAAAAATGAGAGTACTCGTGACTAAAAAAACTGTACGTCCCTGGGACCTTCTGTTTGAAAATCTGTGCATCAAAAAGCAAAACATGGGCACCACACAGCAAAATCTGTGCATAAAGCACTCCCAGATGTGAGTTATAAGGAACACTGAATATTCATACCTGGCTAAGCAGACAGCTGCTGTGGAGATATGGAAATTAGTGTATAAGAACATCATCTCCCTCCATCATCTAACTTCCCCTATCCAACAGGAAGGACTGGCAGGCCAAATAGATAATTCAGCATTAATTTGATATCTTGTTAAACAAACGAAACAAATCAAACAAACAATTTTTATCGATTTACACTCTGCTTCAATTCTGGCAGTATGTAAAGATGCATCATATGTGTAATGTGATTCACACTTAAATTGTGTTGGACTCGCTTCACAAAATCTGACGCAAATTGTTACTGCAATGAACATGATTTATTTGCATTCCATTAGCATATGTCCTCTGAACAAAAACAAACAAAATAAGAAATCTGTTCTTTACAAGGGACACGTTAAGCATGGGTGAAACCTACAAAACTTGATTTGACTGAAATTAGGCCGGGGTCCAGGGGCCGCCTAGGCCCCGGCGGGGTACAGGGGCAGCCCAGTTGGGGGCCCAGGGGGGCAAAGCCCCCCCGGTGAAATTGATTTTTAAAATTTTTTAGGCCAATTTTGTCGGCTCTCTTGCACCAGAAAAAGCTTAATTGTAACATGATTTCTGCAGTAAAAAGCTTAACTGTAACATGCTTTTGTGAGTTACTGTTAGACTTTATGTTCCATTAATTCATTTAAATGAATAAAAATAATATTAATGGCTTATTGTACAAGCTCAGGAAAGTTAAAGTCTAAAAGTGTAGAAATAAACCAGAATATAAAAACTCAAAAAGGGAAATTTTTCTCACGCAATCTGAACTGATCAAAACATTCCAAAAATCAACAAAATTTCCCCCACAAATTGTTTAAAATGGTCACTTTACTATTTGAATCAAGACTGTGTGTAAAAAGAATATATATGCTCACACATTTGAGATGCACAATGAGGAACCAAAGTAGCCTTATTCTTGCCGGCACCATTTGTCTTTTAAGTCCAAAGAATCACACCATTTTAAATAAGGAGAAATCAAAGTTGACATGTTGTCAGCACATTTTGTCTTTCCTAGCAACCACAACACATATAGAAAATGGATGAACAAAGGTGGCCTTCTTATCTTGTCAGTTCCTCTTGTCCTCACTGTCAAAAAGCCACCATATACATGAAGTATAATTCATCCTTTCAATCATTTTCAGAATTGTCCATCAATAAAGTGCTAAGCTGTCATCCACATTTCTATCATTTTCCATGGTGTCAAACAAAAGCAAGGACGAGTCATTATGATTCCTGTTGATTTTGATTAAGCAGTCATATATTAATGAAATTCTCTTGCCCTGTCAAACAATGAGTGGTAAAGAAAACTAAAAAAAAGAAAAAAAAAAGGAAAGATGAAGAAAAAAAAAAGTCTTTCAGTCCAGTAGTGGGCGCTTGAAAAACTGCCCGATGTCTGCAGCACCAGCTTTTCGTTTTCTACTGGAGCCAGGTACTGGAGATAATGGAGCAGCTGAAGAAGCAGACTGAACATGACGGGGCACAGATGGACATACAGATGTAGAAATGTTGACAGGTGGGGCTGCAGCTGGAAATAGGCTAGACGTGGAGGAGACAGTAGCTACTTTTTTTTTTTTGGCTGCTTGTGATAAATATATTCCGAGGTGGGAATTGGTGAAATTAAAAAAAAAAAAAAGAAGTAAAGTGTAGGGAGGATTCAGGTCATTTCTGTTTTTCCACCTTTTCTTTTCCTAAAAAAGTATCATAACAAACATTTTTTTTAAGGAAAGGAACTAAAAAAAAAAAATAAACAAACAAAATGAAAACTGACAACAAAACCCCCACTCACAATAATAAAATTCTAGGAATCCCATCACCCCCCACCCACCACCTTAAAGTAATATAAAAAAAAAAAGAAGGAAATTTACTCTTTAAAAAAATCCAAGCAATAAAAAATTGGAAAATTTTCCACCCCTGATATACATTAATTACTCCCACCCCACCAAAAATATCAAAATCCTATTTTAGCGGCGCAAAACATTTGAGCGTTAAATCCTATTTTAGCGGCGCAAAACATTTGAGCCCCGATGCGCGATAAACTTGCGTGCCAAACGGAAACCGAAACCCTAACCCAAATGTTTTGCGCTTTAGTCTCCCCCCCCCCCCCCAATCCCCCCCCCCCCCATCAATTTTTAAATTTGATTCTAATTACTTTAGCAAAGAATACAAAAATGTTAACTCGCCTTCATGTTTTTCTTATGCTCTGGATGATCAGCATGGCTTCGAAGTTTCTTTTTTCTGTTCGCTCCGTAACTGATCGTTTTTGAACAAATGATACAGAAACACGTGCCGGCCACAATTATTTTCTTGCACCACTTGCGATATTCATTGCCGTCGTCATCAGTTTCGTTTAGCCATTGTCATCTCCATTTACTTTTAAGTTGGCCCTCGACGCATGCTACTGGATCTCCTTCTTTCAAAAAAGCCATGACTACTTAATTTCTAGAGCACCGTGCAAACTTTCGTTGTCAGTCAGACACGCCAATGTTAGCCTGTGAAGATGCCGGAAACACAGAAACAGCTACTTCCGATATGAGATGGAAAACTTGGATCGAACACAAAATCGGAACCGATAAATTTTTTTTTTTTTTTTTTTTTTTTTTTTTTTAAATTGACGGAAGTTCCGTCAAGACTGAAAGTCATTTTGACAGATTTCCGTCCATAGACGGAAAAGTTTCACCCATGCGTTAAGTGGTTAAAGGCCAAGTATTAATTTTATTAGCCGATTTTGACTTTTTGAAAGTAACAATGTTACCAAAGCTCTCAATGAAGAAAAGCAAAAATCTTAAATTTTGTGGACATTCAGTGGACATGGCTTCCCTCTCCCCTCACTGGCTAAGCACTTAAACACTTGTTTTCAAAATGGTGTAGTCTGCTGCAAATCTGAGCATATCGTCCACTTTCTACTGAGACTTGTGAACATTAGATGGTGATTCCTACAATAAAGGTTTAGCAAATTAGCAAAACCCAGAATACTGATAAAATATAAGGAAAGAAGAATAACAAAAAGAAAAAAAAAAAACCCTAGAATTTTTAAAGTTATTTTACAACCTGTTTAACAAGTATGTATCAAAAATCCCAATAAAACTGATCTGGTAAAAACTGATGTTTGTTTGGAAGTCTTTAAACATTCAACTTACTGCAAAAAGGGCAGGTCCCATGTAATGCTTCATGTACTGGTAGAACAGGGACATGATCTTTACAAGGCACTGCAAAGCCGACACTCGTACCTGTAAGATAAAATAACAACATAAGACAGCAGACCAGACAAAACAAACAAACGAAAAGCCTAGAGGTATACATGTTCAAGCAATGAACATGGATTGGAAAAATGCTGTTCAAACAAAAATCTATTCATAAAAGCAGAAGACACACATCAAAAACAGTATGACGTTGAAAAAAAGTCACCATAAACTATAAACCAGTCGATCTGTCAAAATCCAATTTGGAGCAAAAGTAACAATGCCATCGTTATCAATCTTGTTTGAGAGTTTTTCCTCAAGCATAGCTCCCACTGTGAAACCTCCCCCGAAGATCCTGAAATTCTATAGAGGTCTGGCCAACATGCCCTCTCATCCAGAAACTATTCAAAACTTGCTTTCAAAAGGGTACAATCTGATGCAAATCAGAGTACATCATCTGTTTTTCAGTCCAACAACATGGATTATTTGTTTACAGGTTTTCGTCAATCTCTTTAACCCTTCCAGCAATTTGTTAATGCACGATACGAGAATGGCATTCATTTGCCCACAACATCTCTGGTGGCTTGACAAAATGGTGACTGCCTGCTTTCATAAAATGGTTTACACAGGATTTTGTGCCTTCTGTGTTGCCCGTTAGCATAACAAAAATGCAACCAGTGCATTGTGCATATCATTGCCATTTTCCCTTTTCTCCACCGACATTTTTTTTGCCGAAATATTTTCCCACCCTCCCTCTCTTTTTTCTTTGAAGTTGAATTCTCATTTTTACTTTTTGCTGAAATCTGCAAATTCAAGATGTGGGAGACCTGCCCTAAAGTCTTTCTGCAAGCACACACACATCAAGGACATGCATCTTCAACCTGATAATGGAATCTCTATCCACATTACGATAATCGGATTGTAGTATTTAAAAGAAGTGCACGTTACATATTTCTTCCATACAAAGTGCTTTTGAAATCATTTTCATCGTCCACCAAAAAACTGACATGGTGAAGACAAGAATTTGTATCGCTGATGTTTCTGAATGTAATTCAGAAACTCTTCTACCCAACATAAATCACCAACATGTGACTTAATACCCAAATCTCCACTATGTCAAAATACAGCCTACCTCTCTCTCCGATACATCCAGACCTGCTAACCCTAGCACTGCTATTGGTGCACCTTTCAACAAAAACATTTTCTAAAAAATGCGTGTATGCATCTTACAAATTTTCAAATAGGTGTGTACGTGTGTGTGTGTATGTGTGCACACGCATTGAAATGTTTTGTCCACCTAATTTTTGGAAGAGCGGGAGGAAGGGGGCATTCGTTTCGGTTTTCACCTACCGTTACACAGCAGAGCTTTCTTCTTCCTGATAGCAACCGCCTTTCAGGGCATGCTGTTGATTTCATATGTGGAAGTTAGCAAGAACTGTTACTCTCTGCTCAAAGCCCATGCCATGGCTTCACTCTGAGTGCAATTACCACTCGAGAACTTTTGTCTCAAGATTTACAAAAAAGAAAAAAAAAACTATTGTATTTTTGCCAAACATGTGTACATAATGCAGTGAAATTGTATGGGTAAACAGGTCTGTATATCATTGTAAAAATCCTGTCATTTCAGTTACTCCATATTGATTCCCTGTCAAAAATCATGTTCCTAACACTGTAAGGCCTATTATGGCCATACTCACTCTTGTGTCTGCTGACTGGGTTGCTTCACACACGACTTGCATAATGAAATGCCGCTCCGTCTGTGATGAAGACAAGAAAACATACATTATAACCTAGATTAGAAGCAACCATGAATAGATGACTTTAATACAAAGATGTGTTCATCCGTTGGGTTTGTCCTCAAGAAACCCCTTACTTTCATAGGAATTGCAGATATAGAAATACAAATAGTGAAGAAGTCAGGGGTGTAATGGACTATGAATTCCATGAGGAAATCTTAGTTACCAACCAACTGGACATCAAATTTGGGAACCAAGGAATGAAGAAGGTGGGGTGGGCTGAAGAGGTGGCAGTGCAGTTTTTTACTGAAAGCAGACCTAGATTTCTACCCCTCTTTCATTTCAGTCGACGAACGAAGGGTTAAAAAATAACGTGTCTTTTGTATGCATAAAACTGCCAACATATCCTTTCAGATTTATTTGGAATACTTTATCACTCTATTAAAAAATGACACCCTTAACCCCACACTTCTAAATCAAATTGTGAATGCAGAATTTTTCATTAAATTTTGAGAATAATTTCTAATTCAGGAAATTCAACCCCCCCCCCCCCCCCCCCCCCCCCCCCGAAAAAAAAGGGAACGTCAGCAGCTATGATAAATCGTTTCTGTGGAAAACAAAAGAGAACTACATCATCCCCATCACCCCTCCACACACAAATACACGCTCCACCTTCAATAACACGGTGTTCCAGACACAGTGAACCTTGAAAAGTTCACTGCGTCTATCACTACGGAACTGTATCCTTTTTTTTCCCTTTTAATCTTTAGGCCCAAATTGAAAGAACGGTGAATCAGTTCCATGCTCGAATTCACCACTATACCCATTTTTCAAGACTTAACGTAGATGTTCCTCATCCCTTTCCATGCACTCATATCACCTTGATGAACCATTAATCACCTTACCCCTAAGAGCATACAAAATCAAAGTAATAATACAGGTATGTTTCTAACATTTTCATTGACTTTAATGATTGTTTTTTTTTCACTCTGTGAACTCCACGACAGTGATTACAGCTGCTGGTTTATGCTTAGTGTGTATGACCATTTTTATACTTTTTTTTTGTTTTTTGGGGAGGGGGTGGGGGAGGGCGAAGGGAGAGACACGGGTGAGGTGGGGGTGGTGGAGTGGGGACCATCTTTGTCAGACTGTCTGAAGAAAACCATAAACAGTCATGAATATGACTGGCACTTTCGAATTCAAACCTAAAAAAGGAGAGAGAGGGAGAGACAGAGACAGAGAGAGAGAGAGAGAGAGAGTTTGGCAATAGCAGCCAAAATTTCCACCCAAAGTGTTTCTGAATTCCTTGATGAAGAGCAATGGTATACTGTAAGAGAGCAAATGAACATAGACACTGGTATAATATCCTTGGACACCATGATCGTTCCACTTACTTCTTTGTCAAAGTTGGCTTTGGTAAATTCAAGGGAATTGAGGAGTGCATTTGTAGCTGCAAGACGGACATAGTTGCTGCAATAAAACAAAACACTAAACTTAAAACTGTGAAAATGATTTCTTATTCCCAATGATAATCATTCTGCAAATCTATTCAATCCAACTGAACACACGTTGGGTGGTCTGTTTATAAAAGAGGGTCCACAATAATCATCAGTGAGGGTTAATCAAAGCTTATGTTCAAATGAATGCACTTAGCTGTTAAAACAAAGAAATTCACACAGACACACTCAGACACAAAAGGTGGGAAGCTGGAGGATTGTAAAAAGAGCAGGGGGGGGGGGGGGGGGGGGGGGGGGGGGGGGGGGGGGGTGTTTGTTGGAATTATACACGTTCAATCAGCACCTCAGTTTCCTCCAAAGAAATATTTTTTCATCACAATTTTTTTAAGGCTCCACATGCCAAAATGATAAACCCACATCTGTAAATAAATATTAACCGATATGCCATTTTCATATTAGGTCACATGATGTAAGTTTGCAACCCAACAATCAAATCTTTTAGGCACAAGAATACCTTAGACAGCCACAGGCAGCCAAGAAGATAGACTAGCTTAGAAGCTAGCTTGTTTGCTATCTTTTTTCAATGCGTAAGAACTAGCATATTTAGGTGATGCACTCAGTTTTTAAGATCCATCTTAGAGCAAGATATATGAATCCCCACCCCACCCTTAACTACGGGGTAATATACCTCCTGCATGAATCTTCAAGGGTATGAATTGAACTAAAATATGATTTTTTACGATGCCGAAGTTTCACTTGTGTGGCTGTCATCAACATTTGACTCTTGGATGAGGAGGAAGCTTTCAAAAGAAGCATACTATCATGGTCTTGAACAGATTCACAGAGTCAAAGGGGCAGAGGCCAAACAGTTTTAGTTGACACAAAGCTTGTCATTGACTGCTTGTCAGCGACTCAGTGAGTGACAGGTACGTGGCTTGTGGCAAAAAAATAACTCAAATCTTGTCAGTCTGATGAAATTTTGTTCAAACTCTGCAGCTCAATATCAATGTGAGACGAGACCTGGAAAATTACATAATATATACTCTTATAATTTTTATGATTTTCCTCTCCACGATTTTTAGTTTTAAAGAGTATTATGCCTCAGTTTCTACTTGATCTAAAGCACACTGCCCTGTGCAGTAGCTCAATGCCATACACTTCAAATTCTTTGCCTCTCAGGGCTGCGCTCAACCACTCATGTTGTTTGCTGATGAGTGGCACACCCACAGATGCACCTTATATGCATAGCAACTATCAGAAAATGACTGACTGGGGAACATTCAACTAGTGTTCAGCAAATAACAGAGAAATCTAAATCAACTCCTGTAATGATTCACAACCAGACATATAAATAACCGCAAGAGTTAAAAGTACAATAAGTTTCTAACCTTGGCTCTTCCTTTTTCATGCCATGCACAATGGCTGTGAGTATCTCGTTGCTCTGTGGCTGCAAAATCTCTGGTTCCTTGAAGAAGAAAAGTGGATAGATAATAATCAGTTTTTGAATGCTATCATGCATGATGAGAATGTAGATGGAGTGGGTCTTAACGTCAGAAAATATAGATCACATCCAAAACTTATATCCGGTTCCAGTCCCTGACTCAACTATCATGCATTGATTACATTAGCAGAACAATAAACTGTATTATAATTACCTGCATGGTAACAATGTGAGGTTAATTAAGAACACCTGAAATCTGATTTGTCACCAAACCAGAATTTTTCTGTTGTCAGTCACTGTTCTCCAGATAAAAGACGAAACAAACACCACCAAATTGACACATGAAGACATTTTGTTTTTCTCAACCTATAAGAAAAAAAAAGTGCCAGAGCATTTAGTCTATGAAAAAGAGAAAGGGAAGGTCTATCCCTTCCTTTTTGCTAATGCATCATCACAGACAGAAACTATATAACAAGACTTACAATATCCTGGCAGATGTAGCCAACAGCTTCCAAGGTGGATTCTTTCATCATCTCTGTGGACGAGGGGTTTGTGACATTACGCAACAAAAGCTGGATGAGCTCTGGCCAGAGGCCATGTGGCAGCTCTGCACACGCCACACATGCTACACACTGAGCTGCAGAGCTAGGACGTATCGTTTCTGAGCCAAGGCTCTCCAAAATCTGCACAGGTTGTGACACAAAGAAATCTTAATTTCAGTATCATCAATTACAAAAGGCGAATGTTATCAATAATAACACAGCTACGAGTCAAATCAAATAACAGTAAACTTCAAAACTGCATTGCGCTCAACAACAACACACAATAGGTGCCATATATGATTTAGTATTGGTATCTATTATTATCAAGACACAGACAAGAACAGTTACCAAAACCAACATGGACAGGTTTACCAAAATTACTCTTAATTTACAACATAAAATCAATGCTTGCACACTGTTCAGAAGCATTATGTGAACTTTATAAACACTTTGGTGGCAAATGATTTCAATAGGCATAATCAGTTTCACCTGTTTTTCTCTCTCTGCAAAATCATAAAAGCGGAGACACAAACAACTGCATTTTCTGACTGCTGTTTTGCTGAAATATGGATTTCTACATTCATAAACACAGTAGCCAAACTCACATTTTGCTTGACGTGAGTCCTGATTTCATCTGGGAACTGTAGCCATCGCTGCTGATGAAGAGTTCGAACACTAAGATCTTTGGAGTAGATGGCATTCTTGAGCTGAAGGCCAGCCTGTGTTCGTGCCACAGCGCTGTTTCCACCATGCTTCAAGATGTCTGATAGAGACTTCAGCAGCTCTGGCTGTAAAGAAAAAAATAAAACAATTGAACCACAATTTCTTCAGAACTGTTTCCAAATCAGTTTGAGATAAAGCACATTTATGATGTATATATATATATATATATATATATATATATAATTATATATATATATATATATATATATATTATGCTAATGTAATTGAATGCATCAGCTGCAAATATACCATGGAGTCATAAGAAAAATTACTAGTTAAAAGCATTCTATTTAATAAAATTTCTTGTCAGGATTACAGGATGTTAAAAAGCAGTAAAACTGTAACTAAAACAGAAAGTTTGTCAACACAAAGAAATTTTCATCTTTACGGTTTACCAGTCCAAGTGGTTTGACATGCATGATATCTATAATGAACATATTTGTTGAGAGGGGAAAAACCAAGTTACGCAAATGATCAAAAGCACTGTGCACATAGGGTAATAAAATTTGCAAAACTGTTCTTTCACTATTCTAACATATAATTCATATGTACAAAATAAACTGATAAGCAAGGCAATGCCAATAATTGCTTGAATCCATCATTACCAATTCTCTCAATAGCCATGGAGGGGAAAAGTACAATCTGATGAAACATAATTTCTAGCCAAGCTGACTGCAACAGACTTCGCCATCAATGCCACCATGACAAAGTCAATTTCCTACAAGGATGTTAAGGGGAAAATCTACAATTTATCAACAAAAAAGTTTTCTAAAACGCAATAGAATTCTTGAAAAACAATTCTTTCAAGCCCTCAAAAATTACATCAGGTAAAACATCTCTAACAAGGTTTCATGGAATCTCAGGGGTGGGAACAGAAAATCATAGCTATACTGATGGTGGGTACAGGGGCAATGCTCTGCTGGGGGGTCTGGGGGCGTCAATGTCGATCTTCCGTGTCTCTGCTTTGTCGTTAATCAGCTCCATTTTTGACAAGTATAAAGCACGATGATATGGTCTTCGCGCACTTAAAACAAGATGGCGGATTTCAAATACAAGTGGCGCGAAAACCTGAAATGGAAAAACGGAATGCGCACACGGAAAAAAAAAGAAGGAAAAATGTGCTATACGGAATTCCGTATCAATACGGAAGGTCTCCCACCCCTGGAATCTACAACTCCAGCACTAACACCGAACACAATGGAAAAAAAAACACCCAGATGACCAGAGTGCAAGGGGACGGGGGAGGAGGTACGGGAAAGTTTGTATATCATGGTGCGCGCGTGTCATGTGTGTATACATGCAGGGCTGATATTTAGCCAGTCAGATGAAGAAACTAATCTGGCTCTCACCATGGGGAAACATTTTTTCAGTCAGCCCAATCCTCTTGATAAGCAATGTTGTCCTACACTAAGCTATACATAACACTGTTACAAAAAAAAAAAAAAAATTATTTTTTAATTTTTTTAGACAAATTGACACATCTGACAACAAAAAGTGGCACAATGTTGTCCTACACTAAACCATACTTAATACTGCAAATAAACACAAACCACAACTGAAACTTTAAGAAATAACATCATCTGGCTACGAGGTGTATTGCCTGCTCCGAGGCCTTTCGTCTGCTGGGTCGGAACTCACCAGGGAGACACGGCTGGTTTTGTCTGCGCTCCTGGCATCAAACAGAGACACACCACAGTCCATAATACTGTGGTGTTCTCACCACCAAGGGTGCAAAAAAAGAATCCAATAGCACCCCCAAAGCAGCCAGCGAAGAGTAGTATGAAACCAAAGGAAAGTGTGGGGAGGAAAAAAGGCCTCGGAGCAGGCAATACAAATGTATCTGCCTTCAAAAGGGATTGCGATGGTTCCCTTATGCAGCTAGTGAAGAGTTTTCATATCTGTAACATATTTTCTTAATTTCATGTTCCCAGTTTCTCCATCTTCAACCCCCCCACCCCCCCCTTCCTTAAGTCCAAATCTTTGCCAAGTCATTGTACTATTAAGACAGTTCAGTAGTTGGCCTGCACTTGTTTTTCCCCCCACTATTAGATTGTTCGTCTATGTATTTGTCTGACTTTATTCAAGTTTAAAAGGCTGTGCCAGTCTTGAATAAAAGTTACTCTGTGTTAGGTTTTCTTATGGGAGCAAAAAATACCCACTTGTTAACTGTTTATGCTTGAATTTGTCAACGAGGCAATCATGGGACCTTTGTTTTGCTGCCTTTAATATTCTCAAACAAAAATCCATATCTATATTGTGCAGTATGCTCACAACATAACATGTTGAACATAGACTGATATATGCTGACTGACTTCAAAATAGTACAACAAAATTCTGTCATTTAGATGGAATGCTCGTCTACCAGTTAACGCCGCCATCTTGTATCTTATGATCATGCCGTTGGGCAAAACAGTCGTCTACTTACAAGATTATGCTGGGCCGCTTGCTCTAAAAACTGTTGAGCAGCTTCAAGCTCTTGTGTATCTGAAACACAAAAGAATATAAGACCCAAATATTTGACTACTTGACTGTTTTAATTAGTATCAACAATCACATCAATAACCGAAACTTGACAAAAATGGACGTCAACCGGCGTGAATTAACCGGCTTGCAAGCCAATCTTCCGCACCTGGAGAAGTGGTCTTCTCAAGAATCGTCAGGAGATCCATGACTGCTGATTTTCCGTCTCTTTGATAACAGGAAAAGAACAAAATTTTATCCTCTCTGGCGTTATATTTCGAAGGTCAAGAATCACAAGCCATGTGAGCTCGCTAACCCTTCTCTAGTCAGAGATTTCGGGTCAGTTGCTGAACTCACTAGACTTGTCGTAGCTGATTGGCTAAAAATTCCCTAAAGCCATAGAAATAACACAGTTCAATAATAAAAAATGCCAAAGTTTATTTTTTCCATTTGAAATCATCCTAGTGTTTTAAAACAAATGCTGTTTTGAGAAACCAAAATGAAACTTTTGAGTGCGGTGCAGTCTCCGTCCTCTCAAGTCGTCTGCACTGCTCTCATCCGCTTCACACAATAATGAGACAAGTGATATGTGATATAGTTAGAGATACAGTGATGTGTCATATATTGTTTAAGCATCTTATTGACATAACCACTTGTTTGGAAACAAAACCAATAGCCTTGCAGTCATACATTAACTGTATGGCCTACATAAATAATAAAAATCGGTAATGGGAGGCAATTATCGGCTCAGCTTCAGTTGATACCGCAATGATTGAAAAAGTAGTTTCCCTTGGATGTAGTCCAAACAGTAGTTCAACTCTCGTGACTCGCACCTTCTCATTCGCTTCAAAGATTCTGATTACATTTGTCCATGGAATTAATCTTCATCCATGGGCTTAAAAACTCTTACAAAGTAAAAACAGCAAGACACTGTCTTTCTGTCTTTAACATGTAGTGTGAATCATCAACAAGGAGGCCAAATGGGTCTGTGATGACTTAAGACCTCCGGTGAAGAAGATAATTATGTTGGCCAACTCTCCCGTTAAGGAATAAGACGGCCACACTGATCACCCTGTACATAGTCCGCCACAAACTCAACAGCAACCGTCAACAGCACGAACTATTTCCCTAGATCTGCGGAAAATGAACTTGACACGCGACAACTCAGTCCTTACGCCTACGATGTCCCCTCACACCGAAACCTAGATCGCCAGAAAACCCTTCATCTACGCATAATTCCAGAGTGAAATAGACTCCAAGAAGAGGTTGTCTGTGCTCCTCTTGCGCAGTTCACTTCCATCCTTAAACATCTCCACTAGCCTAATCGCATTCCAACGGCATGAAGTCTGAGGTTCAGCCTGTCGGGTGTATTCCCGGCGGCCATAACGGTAGTCGGGGAGACGTAGGCGGAGACATGAAAATATCACCGGGACACACACACACACACACACACACACACATATTCTTACATAGACTATACAAGTTTTTAAAAAAGTGATGGACCCTTGCTGCCAACGTATGCTAAATCACATATAAATGAAACGTATATAAATCACCTTAAAATTTATACAGATGGTTCTGTACTAGACAATCATTTGTCTGGTTCAGCATTCATAATTCCATCCTTAAAAATAGAGAAAGGTTACCACCTTGGTAAGAATATTTCCATATTTATTGCGGAACTTGTTGCCATTATTATGGTATTACACTTTCTTCTTGATTTTCAATTTCCTGCATTTGAAATACTACCTTGCGTTGATTCAAAATCAGTCCTACAAGCTCTAAAATTTTCGAATATAAGTGTGAGAGCAGAACTCATATCAGAAGTCTCCCACTTAATTCATTTTTTTGCATTTACGTGGTTCCTATGTCGATTTTTGTTGGGTTCCATTATCTGCGAATGAAAGGGTAGACCAATTAGCCAAAAGGCTGCTATCACTGAGACTGATTTAACAAAGATATGCATTCCTTTATCCTTACATGAGAGTTATGGTCCTTTAAAAGACGTATCCTGGAACTCTATTTCAAATAAGCGAAAAGGCACCAGAAACAAAAAGGGGATATTATTTAACAAGATATCAGACAATAAAACATGTATCAAGAATCTCTACCAAGAGTGGATTTTAAAAAGTTTGAATTTTAGATTGAGGCTTGATGCCTTTAAAACCAAATTCTGTAAACATGTGACTTGCATTTGTGGCCAGCAAATTACTCCGTTCCATCTACTTTTTGTGTGCGATAGAATGAAGCCCTACTTACCTGCTTGGTTGTTGAACACTGAACCGTCGATGTCAGCCTTTGAAGACGTCATCTCCAACGAATCAAACATTTTTGAAGTTGTTCATGGACTGATTAAGAGCCCAGTCGGACATTTACTTTAACGTCTATGTTATTTTCCCCATCCTGGTGTTAGTTGCTAATTTAGTGTTTCTTTCAACGTTTTGGATTCAGTTATGTGGAGGTTTGTTTGCTTGTTTGTTTCTTTGTTTGTTTTTGGGTGTGTGTGTTTTTAAAAAAAATTATCATTTATTTTATCTAGGCCTAATTGCATTATACATACCTACGTACGCCCAAAATCAACACCAACCGTTCGCATGCATACACCCAAAAAACACCACATGCACACACATAACACTTACATACTGTCCACTGCTAGGTGGATAGACGTTAAATTAAAGAACGAACACACATTCTTTCTTTCTTTCTTTTTAAACTTCATATTTGTCTTCTCGTCTTTGGGAATATGCCACAGTTGCGAGTGGTGTCTTTCATCAGCTGAATGTCGTTGATCACTCAAGAGGAAGAAGATAATGTATAGGCCTACAGTCAATTTGAATTTAAAATTCCATGTTGTCGATTAATCAGTTTTAAGACCACCTAGCCATGAGAAATGTATTCTCTAACGGTCTGTTTCTTATTCAAATGGGTCTAGAGAAAACGTTTTGCTTGCTTCCCAGAGTGATGGCTTTGGGGAACTCTGGTAATTTGCATAAATCCAAAATGGCCACCACAGACGAGTGGTGGAATGTACATTTTCATGTGAACGTAACGTAAGGTGACATGCAATAGGCCTACCTCTTTTACGTATTATCTCAACCTGAGAAACGATTTCAAACGTAAGTTGTATTCGTGGTCAAATTTGGAGTCAAATGTCAAAATCAAAGTCACTTCTCGTTAAAACAAACAAAAAACAAACAAAAACCAAACAAACAAACAAACATTATCCTTGGCTCCAATGAACCGATGTTAATGATCCCAGTCTTTTTCGAATGATCGATTAATGAACTTTTCAGAGCGAGTTTGGGATAAATACATTACGGGTCAATGTCAAGGTCATTGTGGCACCCCAAGTCTGCGAAAACATTGAATATAGGCCTACTCCTTATCTCCTGTATTATGGAATTCTGACAGTCTGTATCCGTTTTATAGTTCTTTTCCCATTTCCTGAAATTCCTATTGCATTGGTCTGGGTTTTTGTTGGTTGGTTTGTTTGTTTTTTAAAAATAGAATAATCAGTGTTCATGTTATACACTGTCGTATACAAGGAGATTAAAAACTTTTTATCAAACGCCAAAGTGTCAATAAAGTGTCAGTAGACAATGTTTCATATCTTGTCTCTCATCTCGTTGTTATGTAAATAATTATGAAATATGTGTAACAGAAAAGAGACTGCAGAACAGAACCAGCAGCCTTTTGGCAGCACTTCAGTTAATTCACCGCATTATCATAAAGCATGAGTACAACTGACTCACATTAAATGTGAAAGCAGAAAAACATTGTTCATTTTCCTCATCTCCTTCCCTACTTCCACGTCAGCGTCTGTCCTTCGAGCTTATCTTCGTCCTTGAATTTCTGAAAGAGATTAACAATTTTCATCTGATCTAAGATTTTACGGAATAAAGATTTTAACGAAGTTTCTGGTGCGTTTTTGAATTGTGTATTTTACAGAGATGTGTGAATAGTTTTTTTGTTGTTTATTTTTTATTTGTTTCGATGACTTGTGAGTTGACTTCAACGTGGTGACAGCCCTGATGTGGCCCTTCGCGGTCGGCTTGGCTATAAGCAACATTACCTTACCTTACCTCGTCCTTGAACGACTTGAACCAGTCTTTATTGGAAGCACAAATGCGGCACAAAGTGCATGAGATCTTGCATTGTTGTCAGCTTTAACATTAGCGCTGCACGCCATCCATTCCACGTTACAAATGCATCCCACTGCATGACAATCTGGGATGCTGGTAACTTGTTGGCAGTAGCTGGGACTGGGACTGGATGCCGTCTGATTTCCTACCAATACTTCGTGATGTCAGCTTCAGTTTGAGCCTGCTGGTCAGCTAATTTGGTATGTAAGGTCTGCAAATAGGTGCACATGATACGCACAAAAAATCTGACTCCGTAGACAGTAACGACACCAGCTTGAGCAGCTTCACATTCTTCCGTGTGTACACATGGTACGTTGCCTCACTCATCGTGCTCTCTGTTGAATACAGGTTATAGCAGTCACCAGAGTTCAGGATGATAATGTCCAACATTTGCCCTTGCTGTACTGGTATGAGGTAGTAGCTGAGCCAATGTACAGTACATTCCCAGGTCTGTAGGTACATGGGGCCAAGCAGAACACAGCTGGCGTTAATGTCACCGAATCAGTGATCCCACCGATCCACTTGCCTGGATCCACCCATTGTACAAGAAGCACAAACACATGGTGCCATCTGAGATCGCGCGCTTGCCAAACTAACAGCTATGAGAAAGATCACGGTTAACTGTTATGCCCATTTCAACATGATTAAAAACACCATTGCAGTGGGTTTCCACGACGAACTTTTCACCGAAGTCATACTCACTCAGCCCTTTCGGCAGCTGCAAGTAGTTCTGCTTGTTCCTTATAATGGCTGCTCGACGAGGGCTTGGGCAGGGGCTATTCTTCTCAGCCAAGGTTTTGCAGGTCCAAGGTTCGTCGAAGACACAGCGTGGTACTTTTTAAAGACAACAACCTTGCTAGGGGGAGCGGACAGTCTAGTCTTAATGGACTTCACTAAGACTGACACATCTCTCCTGAGAGGCCAAACATTGTGGTAGAGGAACTATTAGTTCACATGAACAACGGTGACGTGGTCATGGTGTCTTCACTCAGAATTTGTGAGCCAGTGGTCCTTTTACCTCTCCTCAGGCAGGCATACATGTCAGTGAGTGAGTGTGGTAGTGGGCACACCTCGTACTGGAAGAGAGACGCTAGTTCCATCTGTTGCTGATGTCCAGTAGTTAGCAGCTTGAGGAAGACAGACTTCAGGTCAACGATAATTTTCCTATCTCTTTCACAACTTTCATCATTTGATCCACGGTCTTCAAAGGACTGGAGATTGTTGCATCTGATGGGGACAGATGCACAGAACTCTGCAGGCATTCTCTCGAGTTTGTACACTGATTCCGGAACACTCGCATTGGCCTCAGCAATGAATTTCACCACTGTCGATATTGAAGAGATGTGGTGACTGACTGTCCAACAAGAGCTTCAATTTGGACCACTAAAGCGGGACTTGACGGTGGTCATCTGCTTCCACCTCCCTCCCCCCCTCCCCCCCCCCCCCTTCTGCTTATGGTACAGCACGCTGTTTATGTTTTATTGTTCCAGCTTGATCTTTGTTCTCCATGACTGAGGAATCGGGGCAGATGTGGTCCTTGGTGTCTGAGATCTAGGTGGTGACAGAGAACACTTTGGTCCAGTTCGCAACCGTCGCTGGAGAAAGGGGCATACTACAGAAGCCACCTTTGCTTTGCCTATTCGAACAGCTATTTGTTCACCAAACTGGTCAGAGCTCACACCATTCCAGCTATCCTCTTGGTAATGGCACACAAAGGCATCGGACACAAACTCCGTCTTTGCCATGGCTGGCACGGGGTGGTGAACCTAAAATATAGCTGAACGAGGTAGTAGGCTTGGTAGCAATGGCTAGCAACGAGGAAGTAAGGGAGCATTCGATCCAGTGTAACTTGTAGCAGCAGGGAACCTTCCTCCTTCATGCTTCTCGCTTCGAGGCAGTTGATGGATGCATAGAGTTCTTTTGATGAAGTTATGGACACAGTGCCTACCAGTTGGATGCTGCCAAGATACTTCAAGGTAATCGCTTAATTCCTGAGAAGTCTTGGGACCTGCTGCAAGGAAGAAGCTCAGAAGAGACGTCCAAACTACCCATGATGCTCGTGTGGCCCAAACCCAGCACCTGCCCTGCTATGTCTGTTCACATATGTGCCATATACATTTAGGCCTACGTAATACATACCTAGACGCTGTAACATATATCACATGAAGGGACGTTGGGTTAACGTATATTGGTCAGGCAGTGGAGTCTCCCCATTCCAACGGTTATTTGTTTTTGGTTTCGATTTTTATTCTCGTCATTATTTGGCATCTGTTTATTCATTCATATCACTCAAGCGACATCATGACTCAACAGGATGGAGAAAGATGTAATGATGGATAAGTCTGTACGCTGTGACGCCTTGTTGAAACTCAATTGGTTTACTTTAGCTTTACTGGTGTGAAAGTACTCTGTGCTGAGTGGGACTTAAGCCTTACTCCCTGTAGACCGCGATAAGACAATCCTAGGTATGACATGGACAGGGCCAGAGCGAGTGGTTGGGAATTATACTACTGTGGTGACACGGAAGATCAGACAAAAAAAATCCTGTTTGTATACAGTTAATGAGTCCCAATAGAGGTGTGTGTTGCCAGTCTTCTCATTGTATTCTAGCGTCTGTGTACGCATCGTATCAGAGATATAGAGAAATCTTAATGATTGCATATGTATTTACATGTGACGAATGAAAACATTCAGAACTTGAACTGACGCGTGCGTGGTGCGTGCGTGCGTGTGTGCGTGCGTGCGTGTGTGTGTGCGCGCGCGCGCGCGTGCGCGCGCGTGTGTGTGTGTGTGTGTGTGTGTGTGTGTGTGTGTGTGTGTGTGTGTGTGTGTGTGTGTGTGTGTGTGTGTGTATGTTTTGGTGCATAGTGTTGTGTTGAAGTGCATAACATAAAATGACATAAATAGAATGCTGTTTTATTGGATATGTAATTTAAAAAAAAATTGTGTTATGTGTTTTAAAAATCAAAAGACGTTGCCACATTGAATTTCACGTTTGTGATAATAAAGTCGTTTGGATTTGGATTTGGATTTATACCCTTCGTTGGAAAACACGTCAAAATGTTTACTTAATACTATATGAATAAAGTGGTAACTTATCTCATGACTTCGTGGAGGTACTAGACTTCATGAATACCAAAAGAAATATTACATAATGTCAAATGACAGAGAAAACTCCGACCTCGAATGGCAGTGGCTACTCCTTTCCTGGAATGTTCTGAAACTGCGTATCTTGAACAACAATCGTTGACAGAGGGGGACTGGTGAAGTTGAGTACGGACTTCGTGAAAAGAACTCAAAACACTGCTGGTACAAAAGTCTTTGATGGTTTTCATCTTGAAGGAAATGACAGCAAGAACATAGAAGCAGTTCTGAACAGCTAGATCCGTGTTTTTGACTCTAGTTTTCACAAGTTCGAAAATTAGGCCTAAGGTAAGACGACCTCCACCAATTATGCCAGGAATAAATGTAGTGGTAGTGTTACGGTCGATGGCATTCCAGAAACTGTAGGCCTGCTTTCGGTAGGCCTATATTCGGCGAAAGAGTGCATATGAACAGAGTTATAGCTGGTCACATGCAGGTGTCAACAGCAATGACCCTCTTGACAGCAGCAAGAAAAAGAAGGCCATGCCGATTCTAAAGCACAGAGTCATGGGTGCCAAGGTAGCGAGCCAACACGAAAGCTTAAGCAGACGAAATTAATCACCGGTTTTGTCAATAACGGTGAGAGAACGTAGATATACCAATCCTGGGCCACTTCCGCCCTCACCCAGTTCGGGCGAAAGTAACCCAGGATTGGTATATCTACGTTCTCTAACAAGTAAGACTTCAAACTACACACACACACATGCACAAACACACAAAAATGCACCCACTCACAAACACAAACACACACTTACACACAGACACACACGCACCACACACACACACACACACACACACCACACATGGGCACAGACAGACACTTATACACGCGCGCGCGCGCATCACGCCTGCTGACAAAACTGAGAGGCCAAAAAATCAATACTGCTGCCCCGCTCCCCCCTCCCCCCACTCCTTCACGCGCATTACAATATATTTCATCAGATTTCTCGAAGCTTCTGTGCCGCCTGAGGGCGCTGTCAAGCGCTCACATGACCAGTTTCCAACACGGTTTCATCATTCTTTTTACTGACTTCCGGACTAGTAGGTCGTTTTATTGCGCTGTGTATTGGGCTTGGTGTGTTATTCTAAAAATGGCTTACCCGTTTCACTGAAGAGCAAGCTCTCGCCATTGAACACCACAAGTTTTACCATACTTGCATGTCAGAGTATTTGTTGAAAAAGAACTGGTGTGAAGCAGGGTTCGTTACCGCTGAAACCGAAAAGAAGTATTGCTTTCCTAAAAGGGAACAGAAAAAGAAAAAAGGGAACCGACTGCTTTGGAAATGGACGACTATCTTAAAGGTTTGTTGGTTCAAGGAAATGAAAACGTTGAAGGCAATATTGCTGAACAAATATAGCCAATTTCAATATGTGTTTGACTATCGATGAGATGGTTCCTTATTTAATAAATGGCGCTGCATTGTTGAAAGCCGGCCAAAGCAAAACAATCCATCACGCGTTGATTGTTGGGCGTTGGCTTGAGACAGCCCAAGTCATGTTTAAAAAACATAAAACGCATCAAACATGGCGTTTATTTCTTAAGACGCAGGTGAAACATGTCTGATTCGTTTGCTAGGAAACTCATTCAACTTTCTGTGTGTTTTTTTATAACTATCTAAATTCCACAAGCTAGGAATCAGTATAAATGAACTGTGTAGCAAACGCCAAAACCATTTTAGGCTTATGCAGCAGAATAACGATTTTCGATGTTCTGGCAAACAAACTAGATAGGGCTAGGCAGACCTTAGTACATCTACCAGTATGGAGAGGAGTAGTGTGTGGCCAGCACTATCTTCATATAAATGCTCCAAAATACAATGACGGATGTTACTATACTGGCGATTTAGACCCGCCTTTAAAAGCTCGGCTACAGCAGTAATTGCTGTAACTCTGCCAAAGCCAGTTGCAAGCCTGGTTGAGAAAAGAGGAGCACAGCAAACTAGGCCAAACAACCCTATGTGATCGCTTGCCGCAATGACGTCAGCACCTGCAATGCTTGGTGGCAAACTAGGTCAAACGACCCTATGTGATCGCTTGACTACAAAGCGCGGCAGCACCTGCAAAGCTCAGCGGCAAACTAGGCCAAACGACCCTATGTGATCACTTGGGGTTGATTGAGGTTGCGCGCGAGACACAACCTGTTTAGTCACAAAGCAAGAAGTGGCCCTAGGAGTTCCACTTTTGTTTGTTGTGTGTTTTGGCCTACCCCACGCACGCACGTCCCCCACCCCCACCCTGGACTGTCTATTGTGTGTTTGTTGTTTGTTTGTGTTTGTTGTTTGTTTTGTCCTGCCCCCACGCATGCACACCACCCCACCCCCACCTGCCCCACCACCCACCCACGCATGCACACACTCAAGTTCCTTCTAAGTTTTTAACAAGTTATTCTCAAGTTCTTACTTAAGTTACTTCTAAGTTGTCCTTAAGTCATTCTCAAGTTATCCCCAAGTTCTTACTTAAGTTACTTCTAAGTTTTTAATTAAGTTGCGCAAGTTTTTAATAAGTTCTTGATCAAGTTCTTAATAAGTTCTTGATTAAGTCATCCTTTAAGTACAACTAAGTTTTTATTCAAGTTCTTATAATTATCAAAAAAATACAATCTATGTTTTTATCTTAAATAGTAAATGTCTAAGTTTAGTACACACACGCCTCAAAAAACGCGTCATCGTTGAGGATGTCTTGCTCAGCGTTCTCTGCATAGATCTTAAGGAATGGTCTTACATCCGAAGCAACCGCATTGATTACAATTCTGGTCTATGGAAATGTCTTTTATAGACTCCATGTCTTATTTTGACTTTATCATTTTATAATACGCCATGATTTATTTTTATTAAAAAATTTAAAATATTATTGCATTATAAATGGATCAAAATGATCTTTTGTTATTGGCGGTTTTGGCGTGCAGTTGTCTTTTTCTGTATTTAACGGTTCAGGTTGTTTTAACTTCTTTTGGTTTTTGTTGCCATTGGTTATATATTTTATAACCATAAAAAACTGCCCCACCCGCAGCAAGGGCGCAATAAATGGCAACAGTTTTAAGTTCAATATTCCATGAAGATTTGGGGCCTTGAATCACATGGAGTTTTTATAGCTGGCATTGAATCAACTTGTTCTGGCGCTGGCGGTGTTATTTTTTCCCTTGATGAGTCATATTCTGTAACATTTAATTTTTTTTGTCTGTTCCACTCTGCTAATTTTTTTCCCTGCTTAAATCACCCCCAGGATTTTTAATGGTCTCCACTGATTCAGTGTTTTCTGTGATTTTCTGGCTTGGTTACTTTCTCCCCCTGATTCAGTGTTTTTCTGATTCTGCTGATTTTCTAGATCGTTCATTTTGAAGGGAAATTAAAATCTATATGATTAAAAGTTATTAATCCATGATTAATGGCGATAACAATGTTCCAAATCTTTTGTATAGATCACATCCTAGAGACTCTAATGACTTTGTTAAAACTGGATCTGCGTTAAATCATACATAAAATCTTGTTCAGAATCAATGGGAGCAAATCTACTGACTAGTTTAGTGTACAAACTAAGAACCGTTTGCCCCACACTTTTCACCATTCTAGACCCCAGCTGCGCTTCTTACCTGTTATGATACTTTAAAATGTCTTGTGAAGACATCTGTTGAATCTGTTCTATGCTGATATTCAGTTCCGAGGAACTGTTTTGTTTTCCCACATGCTGCAAAGAATACAGCCTTCCTTTTTGGGCATAATAGCTTGGTCATCAACTTGGTCATTCATAAGTTCAGGAAGGTTTAGGCCGCTTGTAGCTGTAGGAGATCATCACTGTTCATGTTTTTTAATAATTATAATTATTTTATTTTATAAAAATGAGCACCGAAAAAACTGTTACTAACCTTGTATACCCTTCTGCTGTTATTGGGGGCCTAAGTGTAGGATACTCAATGCTTGGTAAAGCCTGTTAAAAATAAAACACCAGATCTTGGCAAAAATAGACTTTGAGGATTCAGCAAAGCTGATTGCTATTTATTGCAGCTTCGGTTGCCACGAAAGTTTTTTAGTCAAGCAAGGAATAATTCCGGAAAAAAATAAATATGTAAATAAAAAATACATTTATAAAAAATGGCTTCACTCGCAATAATGATAGGCGGCCCCTGTGGTTAATGCGCTCGCTTTTAGTGGAAGTAATTTCGCATTTAGTAAACTGCGGGGGTGACGGCGAAGAGAAAAAGACATAACAATAGCTATGGAGCAAAATAGCAGCTGCACAAGACGCCCATGAAATGCAGAGACTTGAGCAGTTAGATTTTATTAATGGACACACTGAAAAGACAGGGGCATGCAGCTTACACATTTAAAAATGTTGATCAAGCAATAAACAATATTATCTAGTAACAGGCCAAACCAATCGAGACATTGCCCCCACCAAAAATTTAGTGACTTTTATCAACCATCAGAAAAACAAAAGATGCAAAGAAATCGGGTTTTTTTGTCGTTGGTATGACCGTCGTGTATTTTGTTGCACATAATATTGGCTGAATAAAAAATGAACAAAATCTATTATTCGCCCAAAGGATATTGGAAGGGCATCACAGCAATTAAAAAGCTAAGCCAAGCGGCAGGTGTCAGTGAACAAACAGCAAAGGAATGGTTATCTAAACAAGCGATTTGGCAAATTTATTTACCTGCCCTAGACGAATACAGAGACCACACTTTGTCAATACAACTCCAAACGACACCCATCAAATGGATCTTTTATATTTACCCTCTGATAGGATTTAGACGAAAAAGATTTAAGTACGCACTCACAGTCATTGACATGGCTTCAAGATACAAAGATGCGGAGCCATTAACACAAAAGAGTGCTTCTGCTGTTGCTGTTGCCATACAACTGATATACCAACGAGGCCCCTTAACTTATCCTCGCATGATTCAAGTCGATGATGGAAAAGAATTTAAAGGCCAAGTGAATCAATTATTGTTAAAACATAGAGTTACCATTAGAAGAGGCATCCCAGGAGTTCACAGTTCACAGGCTTTAGTTGAAAACTTTAACAAACAGTTAGCTGAAAGACTTTTCTCTACCAGTATCACAGAGAGCTGATTGACAATTCTCGCAACACAGAATGGGTTAGAAGACTGCCCTCAGTTTTGCGCGCAATGAATTTATGAAGAATTTAAAGGGCCCAAAACCAGTACAAGCAATCAAAAGAAAAACAATAAATGTTGCTGAGACTCCAGTACACCCAGCAAACTATTACCGTTTGGTTTAAAAGTAAGGTACCTTTATTTACCGGGAGAAGCAGAAGGGGACACTCGCATCAGGGCAACAGATCCAGTTTGGAGTGTTGATCCATATGAAATAAAAAGAATTGTAAAGATGAATCCGCCCGTGTATTATTTTACGAGAAACTGAACAACAAAACAACCAGCTCCTCAAAGATCTTTTGTGAAAGAAGAACTGCAGATAATTCCGCCAGACACAGTTCCGCTTTAATTAATTTACGTAAAATATTTTGGTTTAAAATGGAAGGCCAGAAGGAAGCGCAGAACGAAACAAGAATGGTAAAGGAAGAGACCTTGAAAATGATACGGGAATCATTTCAGGCGTGTAATGTTATTAAGGAAACATTTTCGAGGATTAATCAATGCATGCTAAATCATCCAGATCACCTACAACTCAAACCCCAAATTGGGAAAAAGAATATCTTGAAATAATAAAAAAAATTCAAACTCGTCAAGCAAACATGAGAAAAGATTTAAATGAATTGGATGAAGCTATGATTGATCTTGTAATAAAAGTTGATGAAAAATATAAACCCCCTGTTTATGCAGTCCTCCAGTGCCCAATTGCATATGAAAACTCTGGATTAACAAACACCCGTTTTGTGTTTGTTCTATCTAATGACTTCTTTGTTACAACAGTTGTGTTGATCTCATGTAGATTAGATCGTAGTTTTACGTTGTCATGATGAAAAGTCTTATTGCCAAACAATGCTTCTTTGTAGTTGTCATGCGATATGTTTGACTGCACAAACGCTGCGAGATATTCCTTTTGCTTTCTTAATGATTTTCTCCTGGCTTGAAATACTGTACATTTTCGATCTTAACCCCACATACTCCTTGATCACCTTTCCAGATAATTCATCCTTCATCTTTCCTAAAACCTTCTTGTTAGTAATTGAATGTAAAGGCGAATCTTTAGGGTAATCAGATGTGTCATACCATCCCGCATGCCCTTTAGCTACTTCGGTTTCCATGTCTTTATAGATGTCTTCAGTAGGGATATCTATAACAAAACTATCTGTATCTGTGTAAAGTACTCTGGACTTAGGATACGAGGGCTTAAAGTAGTCATAAAGAAACTCTAACATCAAAAGCTTTGATAATTCTAAAAACAGTAAACCCAATAAATACAGGTTTGTCCAATTTGACTTTCTTTTTTTTCATCATTATGCCAAAAAGCTGATAATGAAATCTTCTAAAGTCCTGATAATTTGGTTTTGAAGTCAGCTTAATTGCTTCGTTCTCTTTGGTGACTAATCTGACATCTTTGCGCTTGTGCGGATTCTCCATAGTCTTTCCAAAACAGCTGTTGTTCATCAGCTTGAAAAAGTCTTTTTCTGAAGCATCTGTGGATTTAGTTCTGAGATCAGTGTTCTTCATGATGTATGGTTTCATGAACTGTTCTTGATCAAAAGCAATTATGCGATGAACAGCTGTCAACTTCAACCCATGTCTTAAATAAAATTGTAGAAGTCTGTAATGACAGACATAATTTTTTTGCCACGAAGATTAGGCACAAGTTTAGGCGGCTCTCTTGGATCCATCTTTAGACTTTCTGCTGCTAATGGATAGTCATTATGCAGGTCATGGAGTTCATGAGGATATTCTAAATCAACTTCTAGAATGAAACCACGCTGCTGATCAGGCGTTAAACTGCCCAACCACTTTAATGCTTTTTGAATATTATTCGGATCGCCGCCTGTGTACATTTTAAAGTTACGTAATGGAAGTGATTGCGCCATTGCCCATCCATACAGATTGTTTGCATCTAAATACATGAGATAGTTAGACCTTTTACTTGGATCATAGTCGTCTAAGTATTTGTTGTTTGCTTTACAGTAATGGTGCGACGCCATACTAATTCCTCCACGCAATCCGTTTTCAATCATCTGAATCATTGGTAGGTCAGACAATAAATCAATCTGTACTCCAGTAAACTTTAAGAAAGCGTCCCAACTCATCCCGGGCGCAGAATATAATGCGCAGGATCCAGGCTATAATGTTTCATGCAGGTCTTTCTATAATTTTCAAAGACGTCCGCCAACAAACATACATCAGCCATTAAGTAGGAGTCATGATAGTCTCCCATCGTTTTTACACTCTAACTTCTGCCACGCATCTTGAGCATGTTGGTAATCAGAATCGCTGATGTCCTTTCCTCTAAGACTAGAAAAGAACGCGCCTTTAGGTGGAAGTGTATCTTCGTCAAACCTTTCCCAACTGTTCATGTATTCATAAGGGTAAACACCCTTTCTAACAAGAGTTGGGTCAAAATATTCTTCTGTTATTGGGCAGGACTTTAAGGACATGGCCAGTGACTCTAATGACCCCATCATGTGCTGCATAGAGTCATAAAAAGACATGTTATTTAGATTAAAGCACATGTACTTTTCTGATGACTGTGCAATGCATGACACCCTGTAGGCATCGTCCACTGCTTTCATTATAAGGTGAGAGTCGTAACCTCGCAAGTTGTGAAAGAATACAGGCAGCTTCCATGTCTTTGGTTCAAACTTTAGTTGAAGATTGCATTTGTTATGCGCCGCCCTCGAATTTCCACAAATTGATCATGGTCTTTCTTTTGGATTCGCTGTTGAGAGGCCTAAAACCACAAACCAACAATGTGTGGCTGGTATATGTTGTTGGTCTTCAGGCGTCTTATTTTTTTGATAAGTTTAGATTTTTAGAACGGCGTTCGCACTTGCTGCAGCGTTTTAAAAGTTTCTGCGCATTGGCCCCTCTAAAAATTTCGGTTTAAAAAACGCCATCCGACCTAAAATAATAAAGCAAATGAAAAATTATGATTATAATTAAGATTTTTTTTTTTTCGAAGTTTTTGTGGTGTGGCCCTCATAAGGAACAATAAGCGACTCAAAGTCTGCGAAAAACTACTTTGGGGAAAATGTTGCAGTTTTTTCCAGTTTCTTAAAACTAATTTAGACCCAGGTGGGGGGCGTAATTATTTCTGTTTACGTTACAAACCCTTTTAAAATTGTTTCTTATGTTCGCTCGGGGCTTGCAAGATGGATTTGTTAAACTTTTTGCGAATTTCTTTTGTGCCCATCTTTTGAAGTATGCTGCTTATTTTACCTTTGTTCGATCAATGGTAATGTGGCAGCCCGCGGGTGAAAACATTAGTATAAGTCAAATATTTTTGTTGGCTCGCAATCGTTGGACTGTTTTTGGACATTTTAAGGGGTAGATTTGTTTCCTAAAACCCATGTGTAGTTTAACAGTTTTTGGGTTTGTTTTTTCTTAAAACTGATAAATTTTGGTTACACAAACAGGAAAAGGTTTTTTTCCTTTAAATTTTAAGATTTTTGGGTGTATTGCCGATGTTAGACACTCCTCTGCGGGTCGGGGACATAGCGCCTTGAAGAACGCCCCACATGAACATTTGTCGTCGAATTTTTTATGTTTACAATGCTTCTTTAAAGAAAACTCCGGGGTGCAATTTAAACCTTCCCTACAATCGGTGCATATTTACCTGTTTTAATCAAATCTCTAGATTGCCCTCGACCAACCAGAGCTCTCATTTTAGCTTCTTCAGCGGCACGTCAAACGTGAAAAGCATTTCGTCCCCCAACGGGGTGTTAAGCCTTATGAGAAAGAATATCTGCTGTTTAGTTGGGACCCGACTTCTAGATTTTCTTCATTTATTGTTAATAGTCGATTAAAACAGCTAACTTTACTTTAATGGCGGGTCTATTGTTTTTGCCGGGAAAACTTAGAAATGCATGAAAAACGCTTGCCGTCGTTTGTTGGGTAATGCTTCAAAATCAATATCATTCAGTGCTTTTGATAAACCCTCCTCGAGCTTCCTTCAACAATTCGTTTGTTTTTTCATATATCAGCCATGCTGTCTTTCTTTTTAACCCAAACATATTTTTTTAAAATTTAAAAAAAAAATACAACGGCTTAATCAGAATCAATATCGACGGTCTTTTTGCGCTTGGACCTAAACTAAAGTATAAAACCTTTTGGTGTTGTTAATGGGGCTGTTTAGAAGGTTTAATGTCTCTTTTATTTTTTTTAAGCATTTTTTTTTTTATCTGCTCGGGGTCTGGCTGTTAGAAAACTTCCCCTGCCTTTTCTTTGAAATCAAATTTTTGTTTTTGAGTCATCAAAATCGGCCGAAAACGAAAAAATTCTTCATCCGGATGTTTGAGAAACTAGGCTTTATTTATTGTCGTTTAAACGGCAAAGTTTAGCGTTTTAGTTTAAAACCATAGCTGTGTGCTTTTGGAGTTTATTTTTATTTTTTTGCGGCGGCACTAAGTAATGAACACAGACCGAGGAAAAGAAAACCCTCTAGGGGTTTTAAAGCTGGGGGTCGCCTATCCCCGTTGCTAAAGGCCTACACTTTTTCCCTGCTGATAGAGATTATATCGGCCCCAGATTAAATATGTAACAGCATTAAAGGCAGCAAAATACCTGTTTGGTTTTTTGCTGTTTTTTTGAAAGGTCCTGCTCTAGTTTTGTTGCATTTGGAAAATGTTTGAAATTAAAGGGTTTTTTATTTCAGGGGTTTCTATAACAGCAGAATTCCCTATATCTCTTCTTTTGGCGGCCTGTAGGCACATTTGGTAAACCAAAAGACAGCTTTTTTAAAATAAAAAAAATTTTAGTATACTCACTTGTAACTGTATTAACATATTAGCTGCGCATCATTTTTTAAAAAAAAAATGTACATTAAGGGGGTTTTTGGCTTTTTCTTCTTTATAAATTTTGGAGTTTATTAGTCTTCACAGTTCCCCCGCTTCCATGCAACGATTACCTCTGTTGCCCTTAGGTAAACCCAAAAACCCGTTTTTCTTTTTGTTAAAAAAACTAAAGCCTAAATTTGAAGTTTGAAAATCTTTAGAACAGTCTACTGTTGGACTTTACACCTCCCCCCCCAAACATTTTTTTATTTCACAAAATGGAAAAGGGTTTTAAGCCCGTAGGTAGATTTGGTTAGGAACCCTCAATCGAACATTGTACTTTCGTTATTTTTGGATTAAAAATTTTTCATTCCTCTTTGAAACGGTTCTTCATCTTCGCACGAAATAAAATACCTTTAAGCGTCTTGCTGCGACCCCCAAAAACTAAAATTCCAATAGTGTCTCCCCCTGTTTGGGATATTTTGTTGATGATCACTTTTTCGAAATTTTGGGGAAATGTGTCTCTATTGGTGCGCAATCAGCTCTGCAAATTTTTAGGGTTGTAACAACGTCAAACTCAAACGAGGTCAAAAATCTGTACTTTGCTTCGGTGTCTGTTGATTATAACACGTTTGATTCTTTAAAAGTTAGTTCATAGACAGTCGTCTTTTAATCCCCCTTGAAGATGGGAGGTTTTTAAAACTCAAAACTAGGGGAATGGAAAAGCGATTACCTACGCTAATTTACAGCTAAAGCCTTTTGCTGTTTTTAGACCGGGGCGAGTTCACCCCTATTCTAAGTTTTAGTGCTTCTTCATTTGCGTTTCCCTTGAACCAAGTCTTCCCTTTCACCCCCGGGTTAGCCATAGATAGAATAGGTTTAAAAATATGTCGCTTGTGTAAAAAAATATTTCTTGCCCCTCAAGTTTTATAGAAATTTTCTTAACGATTGCCCCCCCCAGGTTCTGTACAACTGCCCTGTTTGGGTTGTTGTTAAATCGAGCGCTTTTTTAAAAGTAAGACGCGCAAGCCTGGCACAATCAATTCATCCGCCCCAAAGTTGGAAATTTGACAGAAAAATTTGATCTGCATCATAGTAGAGGATTTTTTGGAACAATAATTTTCCCGTTTTTTCCCTTAGCCATGGGGCTTTCTTTTTTCTATGGGGTCAAGAATCGAGCCATGTGCTTGTTGGGGCATTTTTTTTTAAAAAAAAAATAAAAAGTTAATTTTTTAAAAAACATGGCAAGAATTGAAGGTGAAAAAGATTATGAGTTTTTTGATGTGGAGACGCTTTGATGATTCCCCGGGGGACGGCTCGCTCGGGGCTCTTTTGAGATGAATTAGCAGAAAGGGGATACTTTCCAACAAGTCGGTAAAAATTAACAAAAGTAAGGTCAGATCATTATCCAAATTTAGGTCAAGAACCTCCCAAATTTTTATAACCCAAATGATTTTGAATTAAAAGATGATCATTGTTTGTGAAAAACGATCAAGGCAACTTGTTCAGCTTCAACTAAAAAAGACCCATCAAATTTTTTACCCGGGGTTAAATTTAGAAATAGGCCAGTGTGAAAGATAAAATCGCCTTGGCCTTGTTGGGCCCCAAATTTAAAGGGGCGGGGGCAGTTGCTAAACTTCAAAAACACTGCAAGAACCCGACAGAAAACCCAAAATGAAAAACAGGAACTTAAAAAATTAAAATAAACAGCAGGTGAATTAAAAAAAAATTAATAGAAGCAAAATCCAGTTTTTCAGAAGAAACAGCTTAAAGACTATACACACTCACCGCTACCCATGCGAGAAATAGAGGCCCTTGTCATGCTTTAAGAACCTAGAGGCGAATTAAAAAACAATTTGCAAAATAGTGAATAATGGGTATAAAAAGAGAAAAAAAAAAAACTCGTGAGGCTGACGACCGCATCGTAGGGCCTGATATTTAAAAAAAAAATAACCCAAAGACTAAAGATCTTGAAAAAGAGAGACAGCAAGAAATGAAGGGTAAATACTAACGAACCAATTTTGAATCAAGTGAATAGAATAAGAGAAACTATCGGAAAATTTTTTTAAGACCACAAAAGCAGCAGAACGAATACGAACGCTGTTTTTGAGAGCAAGGCTCCATTAGCAAGCGTTAAACGGCCTTAGGTTTCAATAAGTACATGGGTTGGCTATTACAGGCGGCGGTGGTCAAAGTTTTTACTCCGCCCCCATCGCCCCCCCTGTAAATATGGGTAAAAAAAAAAAACTTTATCATTTGCGGTTTATTTAAAAAAAATTTGCCGGGGAATGCTATGACTCTTTACCCGGGGATATTGGGGGGATTGTCAGCTGGCTTTTGTCTACTGCAAACAAAATAGTTTGGGTTTTTGGCCGACACTTATGGCATTAGTTTTTAATGTTGGGTTACTATTTGTAAGAAAAAAACCCCGTAATCCTATGCCAGTTAATCCAAGAAAAAGCGCGCTTTTTTATATTATGGTCATCGCGAACAGAGGGTCCGCGACTTTGCTTTTTTTCAATGACTTTGGGGGGGTTTTGGGTTTTGGGAATTTGATGACTTAATCTTTGGGGGTTCTTTTTTTTTTTGTAAAATTACTGGGTCAGAATTTTTGCGTTTTTCCCCAAACCCTTTTGTTATTCTGCTATAAGAATTTCTTATTTTAGTTTATTATTATTCCTATCTGGATCTGAGGCGGGAGCATGTTATAAACCAGTGCCACGGCAAAGTCTATTTCGATCTTGCGATTGTAAAACTTTTTTTTATCTTTTAAAAATTTAAGGTAAATCAATGTAGAAATTTAAAGGTCCTCTAAATTTGCTAAGTATTGTTTTTGGGGGTCAAAGCCCGTAGAAGGGTCAGTTAGCTCGTTTGTGTGCTTCGACCCCAGCAAACACCAAAAGTAAGTACGAATAGAGCGTTTTTCGTTCTATTTCCCCCCTAGTTAGGCCCTTTGAAGTGTCAAGATAAATGTTTTTCCATCTGTTTTATGCTCTTGCTGTAAGGGCACAGGCTTAACGTTGGCCTGAAAGAAAAATTTTAAAGGAGAAGCCAGTCGTTTTCTTTTTGTGGTTGCCCCAATAATAAAGGGCGCCAGGCCCTGATTATGATCCAAAATTTGTCAAAATCTGTCTTGATGTTAATTTGATTCGTTCAGACCTTCAAAAGCCTTCAAGTCTATTTGTTGTAATGGTTTTTAAAGTTTGGGCATTTTGGGAATGGCGCTTGCAGTTCAGACAAAATACGCCCAAAAGGGGTAATAGAAATGAAATCGACACGACCTCACCAAAGGGCATGGTGATTTAAATGATCGGCATGCGACACTCCCACCCATGATGCCAAAAAAACAGCAAAGTTTTTAATGGTTCTGTAAAACTGATTTGGGTGACTAAACCAGCTTTTTTGGGTGGTCGTTTTCAATAGGGGGGGGGGGAAAATAGTTTCAATGGAGTACTCACCTTTTTATGAAAAAAGGCAGTCTGGGTACAGCAATGTAAAGTATCAGTTTTATATTTTTAAATTGTTTGGGGGGGGCGGCCCCCCAGAATATTTTTCCCAGTATATTTGAATGCATCTTTTTTTTCTGTTTTAAAAAAAAAGTTTTTAACAATAAAAATCAAGACCCTCCCTTTGTTTTTAGAACGTATTAATAAAATTGTGGGGGGAAACAAATGGTTGGCCCCCATGAAAAATTTACAAAGTCGTATGGGTTTTAAAATAACTGAATCCAAGCAGAATAATAAAATTAAAAAATTTAAATAAAGGACAAAATTTGTTAGCCAGTTAACCATACCCGGGTTTTTTACGGTTTTGCTCATAAAAAAAGCAATGGTAACTTCAATTATCCAAATTAACAATGCAAAATTTTAAAAAACAAAGTTAACATTAAACCCGAAAAAGAAGCGAACATTACTTTTTAGTTAGAGTGCTAAAATGAGGCTTTGCAGCAAACAATAATAGTTTTAGAGTTACACCAACGAAAAAACTTTTGAGGGGGAAAGTCCCTCAATTTGCATTTAAATTTATTACTCTATGTTCATTTAGATGAGTAAGCAGTGAAACTTATATGATGGGGGCCCCCAACTGTTTTTTAAAGGGTCTTCCTCAGGGAAAAGGCTGCATTTGCGATTATGAAATTTACAATTCCCTAATTTACAGTTTAAAAGATTATTTGTGGGGGGGTTGGGTCATTTAATAAAAGATCCAGACAAAACAGGGAAAGCGTAAAAGTGATCCTGCACATTTTTTTTGGAAATAAAAAAAAAGTTGTACTAAAAAATGTCGCGTGGGCCAGAAGAATCCGGAGTTACATTACGCCTGTAAGGTGTATAACCCTTTGGGAAAAAAAGACCGAGACGTTGCGGACTTTGAACAGAATGGCGAAATAGGCACTTTTTATGGGTTTGATACACTAAGATGGCGATTATAAACCAAAGAGGTTGGCGAAGCAAAAAGTTTCCTAAACTAGAAAAACTGCGCAACTAGAGGCAAAATGTTGGGCCGTATGAATAAAATAGTTGAAAACCCGACCCAAAAGGCTTTAGAACATATTTAGAATGGGGGAAAAAAATTTGAATTCTAAGCCCCTTTACATATTTTAGCCGCCAAAAAAAAATTTAGAAAAGCATTCAATCTGCCCTTTACATGTAAGTCTTATGCCAGATACAATGTCGGAAAGAATTAAAAAACGGTAGGGAAAAAACGTCTCCCCCACAGAAAAGAAAAAGGTTTTAAAAGATCTTCTACAAAATTACAGTTCATTCCGAAAATGAAAATTTGGAGACACGTTTACAAAAATTTTTTGAAATTTTTGTCTTAAAAGATAAGGAGGGGTGGGGTTGTGGGGGGTTAGTGACGTCCTTTTTAAAAGGGGAATTCTAATTTTGGGAAAACTTAGACGTTGCGTCTTTAAAATTACTGTTGTCATTCTTCACAATGGGGGAATTAAAGGGCATAACAAAAAGAACAAAATCAATATTGTCTAAATAAAACAATCTTACAGCACTAAATTGGATTATCTTTAA
>CM031595.1:69716322-69721322 GCA_018398815.1 Conus ventricosus | reverse complement strand
GGGATGGGAGAAGGTGGAACATAAGGTCTCATCTGAACTGCACCACACCTAATGTAATTTATATGATTCAGTGTAAATTACATCAAGATTTCCTCTATGTTGGGTCAACAGTAAATTTGAAAAAGGGGTGGGCGAATCATAAAAGCGATGTTAAACTTAGTAAGACCAAAAAATGTACAGTTGCATCACACGTGGCAAGTGAGAAGCATCCACAAGATCAGAATGTTATGTTTCTGAACATTATACCAATTGAGCATGTGTGGACAACAGAAAAATTGCTAGAAAGAGAACTGTATTGGTAGGCTAATTTGGACCCATTGTCAACGGGAGGGAATGAAAGGAAAGATTTTGCTTCAGTTATGAAAAAGAGAATTCAGTTCTGAGTGAGTAGAGGGGTGGAGTAGTTGAGATAGTCCCTATCACTTGCTGGGAGGGTGGTGGGGTGGGGGGTGGAGGGGAGGAGGGGTGGAGGAGGGGGAGTATGATAGAGTGTAATATATTATGATAAATCTAAGATTACTCCAGATGGGATGTATAGGATTTTTTTGGTTATATTATTATTAGAACAATAATGATATTTTGTGCCTATTGAAATTCTATTTTTTTTAAATGTACTAAGGAATGTTTTCTTAATTACTGTTGGTTTGAGGTACGCCCCCCCCCCTCCCCTGGTTGTTCCTTCCTCACTTGCCCTTTTCCATTCTCTTCCAGCTATGATCCCAGTTAGGGTTAATTTGGATATGGTGAAGGTGAAGGAGTTTTTGTGGGTGGTATGTCGGGTGAAGTGTGGGTGAGTATGTGTGTGTGTGTGTGTGTGTGTGTGTGTGTGTGTGTTCGTGTGTGTGTCTGTGTGTGTGTCTGTGTGTGTATGTAAGGTGTGTGTGTGTGTGTGTGTGTGTGTGTGTGTGTTATAGAGAAAGAGATTAAGAGAGAGAGAGAGAGGGGGGAGGGGGAGAGGGAGAAGAGAGAGGGAGAGGGAGGAAAAGGGGGGAGAGGGGTAGGATAGAAAGAGAGAGAGAGAAGAGAGAGAGAGAGAGAGAGAGAGTATGTGTTTGTATGTTTGTTTACCTGATTAAAGTGTGGGCTGGGTGGAAGATAGATTGTAGTGAACAGTGTTGCAGAGGATCTTGTTTTTAGCTCACGGTGGTGTGATGGGCAGTGGATGGTTGTCTTTGGCACCAGTGTGCCATGTGAGACGGGAGAGTACAGTTGTACTCTCTTTTTTGACACTGAGATGTTTTAACTCCGTTTTATTGGTAGGTTTTTAATATAATATTCTTTGACGTAATATAGGTACATTATATTATTATTTAGGATGGCAGTTTGCTCTGTGTAAGATGTGAGTGGAGTTATGCTAATGGTTTAGCTTAACCTCTTTACTGCTTTTGTGTGGCAGCTTCTATTACTTCCCGTGTGCTATTGCCGATGTTTTGCGGGGTCTCGCTACTATAACTTTAACATATAACTCCAAAAATCATTTATCAAAAGAAAATGAAAGTTTTAGGGCTGAATGTAAGATGATTTTGGGATTTCCTCATGCCCCCTCCCCTATGCACATCCCACATTGGGGTGTGTTTGTGTGCTTTTACTTATGTGAAAAAAGGATAGAGAGGGTAGCCTAAGAGGGGGGGGGGGGGGGGGGGGGGGGGGGGGGGGGGGGGGGGGGAGATGTCTATACTGTTAGTGGGCTCAACTTTTAGATTTAATTAAACCTGGGGGAGCAATGAAAATATGATATAGTATGTTGTGAGTGTGTGTGTGTGTGTGTGTGTGTGTGATGGAGGGGGTGTATGGTTGTTGTGCGTGGGAGTGTGCATATACATAACTGTTTCTGTTGCAGATGCTGACGAAGCCTAAATAAAAGGCGAAAGCTTCTTTTTTATAAAAAAAACCATGAAGAGTGTGTGGCTGGTGTGCCTGCATTTATTTTTGTTATATATATATATATAATGCTGAACAATTAAGTAGTGGGGAAAACAAGTGCAGGCAAACAATTCTTCAGTCGTTATAGTAATGACCTGACAAAGATTTAAAAAAAAAAATTTTTTTTTGAAGATGAAGAAAATGGGGGAAATATATTATAAATATGAGAAGCCTTTCACTAGCTGCCTGAGGGAACCATCGTAATCCCTCTCAAAGGCACATTTATTTGTATTGCCTGCTCCTAGGCCTTTCGTCCGCTGGATCGGACTCATCAGGGAGACACGGCTAATTGTGTCTGTGCTCTTGGTGTCAAATAGAGACACACCACAGTCCATGATTCTGTGGTGTTCTCACCACCAAGGGTTCGAAAAAAGAATCCAATAGCAGCCTCAAAGCAGCCAGTGAAGGGTAATAAATGGAACAAAACAAAAGTGTGGAGAGGAAAAAAGTCGCTGAAAAACTAAAAGCATTATTCAAACAGTTTGAAATATAGGGGACAATCTTTGAGCCTATGCTTGAGGATCCATTCAAGGATGCAAGGGAGGTCAAAAGATATGGAACATATATATATATATATATATATATATATATATATATATATATATATATATATGCAACAAAACAAATGAAACGTTTTCGACATTTTTATCACATACAATCACAATACAAATCTAGTACAATCGACAACGCAAAGAATAATATTTGCAAATATTCTAGAACGACCACATACAGTTTCTATCCAATGTGATGAAATGATAGAAATGAATCAACATGTCCAACTGCATAGGACATTACCAGGAACTCTACAGTTACATTACAGTGGACGAGGCAAGAGAACAGACACAAAGCAAGAAATGAATTTGAGCGAAAATGAACGTGGGGATTAAAAAAAAAGATATTTAGTTTTATTCATTTACACACACACACACACACACACACATATATATATATATTTACTTACTTATTGCAGACC
Organism: Conus ventricosus; assembly: GCA_018398815.1. Taxonomy (NCBI): domain Eukaryota; kingdom Metazoa; phylum Mollusca; class Gastropoda; order Neogastropoda; family Conidae; genus Conus; species Conus ventricosus. The sequence goes on along the minus strand of CM031595.1, from coordinate 69,718,426 downwards.
GTCCATCTTTACCGCTTTCTCCTCCTCCCTCCTCGTCATTCTGCGACCAACAGCTTTAGTAATTTGATTAAATTTGACAATATTGACTTCTTTTTTTCCCCCCTCATTCTCAAGCATTATCAGTATGATACGTACCCTAGAACGTATTGTTTTTAGTATTCCGCTTCATATACTAACTCCCAGGCACTGTACATTTCAATGTGAAACAAAGCAAGGAACGAATGAAATAGATATGTTTGTATGAGTCAATGAGCGTGGGAGAAAGAAAAGGAGAGTACAAGAGACTGAGAAAAGAAGAGACAGTGGGATTGGAGGAGGGACGCGAGGGGTGTAGAAGACGGGAAAATGAGACAGAAAATATACGATCATACAAATGTTGTGCCAGAATATCTGGTTGTAGGAAAATTTTGGAAATCATTGCGTGTTTGGTAGTTTCTTGTCTGTTGTTAAATGTGATTATTGAAAAAGTTTCTCTAGAGAGATTATATCCCAAAGTTCTGTAAGTTTTTAGTTTTGTGTTTATATATGTACTAGCGTGTGTTCACTGGTAAACATGCATGATCATGTGGTACACATACGTGTATATTAAGCTATAGGTCAAAATTTACAAATGTAAATGTGTATGCAGTCCAAATACTTAAATCACGTACGGAGACATGTCTGTACGAACTTGCCTATTTCTTGATGGATAATAATGATCGTGATAATGAAAAGAAAAGAAAAAAAAATAGAGAAGAAAGTAGGGAAGGGAAGAGAATAAACTTAAGGGTGTCTTCATGGCCTTTCACCGAGTCCTTATCAACTAATAACAGGAACACGTACACATCGCTGCTTGATTATCTTGCATCACAAGAAAAGCAGGAAAAGCATGGCTGCAAATTAAGTTTTATAGCTATATTCGGTCCAGCACGCCATGAATCGGGAGAGTTCATTACGTCTACATGATGCTGTTTTTTTTCTTCTTTTTTCTTCTTTTCTTTTAGCTGCGGGTCTATGCTTTAAAATGTTAGAAAAGTAAACAACGAAAGGGGGAAAAAAAGTTGAATAGATAACTATTTTGAAGTCTTGAACAGCTTGTTAAAAACTAGGGCGGGGTGAGGTGGGGTGGGGTGGGGTGGAGTTGGGTGGGGGTGATCCATCACGCGGAAATGTCTGTTCCTCTAGCACTGCCTGATCTCGCCTGAGCTCAGTGGTGTATTTTATTATCTTTGTTATCTTGATGGCTGTGGGGTTTTTTTTCTGTCTTTTCCGGCTCCTTTTTCAGGTTTGATAGCCTTTTTGTGACTTGTCGCGGTGGTCTCTTGATGGTGTTGATGTTTTGGAGTGTGTTCAGCCTCGATATGGTCCTGTGTGGTCCACAATAAAAGATGAAAAGATCGTGCTATCTCTGTTCCTCTCTCTCTTCTCCCCTCCCTTCCTCCCTCCCCCACCCCTCGTTCTCTGTGTCTCTGTTTAACTCTCTCCCTCTTCTTTATCCCCTGCCTCTTACTTCCACCCGAGTCTCTTCTTCTTCCTTTCTATCCCTCTCTCACTGTGTCGCCTCCATCCGCATTCACTCCCTTGCCTCTCCTCCTTCCTTGCCTCGTCACTTTCAGGTGCCTGTCTCTCCCCTCTCCCTTCTCTCTCTCTCTGTCTCTTTGTCTGTGTCTGTCTGTCTGTCTGTCTCCCCCCTTCTCTCTCTGTGTGTCTCTCACCCCCCCCCCTCTCTCTCTTCCCCTCCTAAACCACCCCTCCTCCACCACTCTGTGGTAGCCTGCCTCCAGTACAGCAACCATCCAACTGAACTGATCCCTAACCTGATCAAGGCGCGTGCTGCCGAGCGTGCATCACCTCCGGAAAGAACGGGCAGACTTGGCGGAGACGCCAGCTTCGATTGGTCCTAGCCGCTAGCTCTGATAATCCTCACCGTCTTTGTTCAATCGCCGATTCGGAGGCCAGAAGGTTCCAGGGTTGATACTGATAGATGTCTACATGGCGGGTGAGGTGGCCCGATGGTCAATACATTTGACTGTTAATCTGAAAGTCGCCAGGTTCGAATCCCGGCAGCACCAGGTGGTTCAACTTGTGGACGTACTTAGTTCGGCCTTTCGTCCTTAAGGGAGCA
>CM031595.1:69706322-69708822 GCA_018398815.1 Conus ventricosus | reverse complement strand
CGCGGAAAAAGGAAAAAATCCCATCCACTAATTGCCTTCTCCCTTTTTACCATTATATAATTATGACCCTCTCCTTCTCATTCCTTTCTTCTCATGACCACTTCTCATCTCACCGCCATCTACGTATGGTTGTTTCCCATATCATCTCCATCTACTCATGGACCTCTTTCTTCTTGTGCCTATCTTGTCACGACTCCTTCCCTTCTCACCTCCATTTACTCCTGATCCTCTCCCTTCTCATCCATCTACTCATGATCCTCACCCTTCTCACATCCATCTGCCTATAACCCTCTACCTTCTCATCGCATCTGCTCATGATCCTCACCCTCCTCACATCCATCTGCCTATAACCCTCTACCTTCTCATCCCATCTACTCATGATCCTCACCCTCCTCACATCCATCTGCCTATAACCCTCTCCCTTCTCACCTCCCTCTACTCATGATCCTCACCCTCCTCACATCCATCTGCCTATAACCCTCTACCTTCTCACCTCCATCTACTCATGATCCTCACCCTTTTCACATCCATCTGCCTATAACCCTCTCCCTTCTCACCTCCATCTACTCATGATTCTCAACCTCCTCACATTTATCTGCCTATAACCCTCTACCTTCTGATCCCATCTAGTCATGATCCTCACCCTTCTCATATCCATCTGCCTATAACCCTCTACCTTCTCACCTCCATCTAGTCATGATCCTCACCCTTCCTGTCTGCTCTATATGTGAATTCCTATCTTCTCAACGCCATCTACTCACAAATCTGTCCTTTTCGCCCCTATCAAATCATAATCCTCTCCCCTTTCATCCTCATCTGCCTGAGAGCCTCTTCTTTCTCCACTGCAGGTGAAGAGATGCAGCCATTGATGAAGGTAACCTGTGAACAACAAGAGAGAACAGAATGAAACCAGGAGAATGCAAGTCCAGGAATGCCAAAAGTAAATGAGAGATGAGAAAGAAGAGTTGTGTGATCTATAATGCAGGAAATAGTTCCAGATGAAAAAGGAGAGCAAAACAGGTTTCAAGCAAGACGGGTGAAGGTGGTTGGATTAAACATTGGCACTGTTGCCGTAATTAAGCAATTTCTGAGCGCTGAGATGGCCCCGGCGTTGGTTAGATAAGAGGCGCGAATGATCGTTGGTCATCAGAGAGAGAGGAGAGAGAGAGAGAGAGAGAGAGAGAGAGAGAGAGAGAGAAGAGAGAGAGAGAGAGATGAATCTGAATGCATAGAAATGTTTTATTAGGGGTAAGGTGGATAATCTAATGGCTCGAATTACTTGAAAAACAGCGGAAAGACGGACCATATGTGTGTACAGCCTACTGAAAAGACATGTTAGACATACAAGGCAGTAAATAGTAAATGCAGCAGTATGTCTAAGAATAGTGTTCATACAATGGTGCAGAAATGTGATGGTTCATGCAGTGCCTCTGTTTATTGGTGCATTTGGCCACCTTTCTTGGTCCCTGTCTTCGCAAGAAGTGGTGTGATTTTTTTAGCAACATCAATCATGGCCGTGGACGTTTTGAGTGACGAACTTACAATTATTTTTGTTTCAGTTCCTCTAAGATGGCATTCTTGGTCAGCTTGGCTATAGACAGACTGTTGGCTGCTGAACTCAATTATTGGCACTGATGCTTTAGTTTCTGAGCGCTGAGATGCACATACACGTCCGCATGCGCACACACACACACACACACACACACACACACACACACACACACACACACACACACACACACACACACACACACACACACACACACACACACACACACACAAAGGAGCTTGATGGGAATGGGTAGACAGACAAACAGAAATTAAATCCAAATGTCTACGTTTAAAAGTAACTTATCCTCATGTATAAATGGCATTCACGTGCTGTATGAGTGGAGACGTTAGTGGCGGATACTGGATACACTGTCTGGAAAGTGGTTAGAGGGAAGTGCCTAGTTGGAGCATTATCTGCTTTCTCTTGAACTTTTGGGCTTCAAGCCCTGATTCTGCAGGCGGCGTGGAAGACTCTCTGGGTGTGGGAGCATGTCAGACTCAAATGAAGTCTCCTGATCCATTTCCTGATACAAGGTGCGATCAGGGCAGTGGCATCAAAGGAGACATCGTTTTCTAGGTTTCTCTGTATCTGTCTGTAAACTAATGCAAAACAACAACAACAACAACACAATAGCAGCAGCAGCAGCAGCAGCGCAGCAGCAGCAGCAGCAGCAGCAGCAGCAGCAGCAGCAGCTGCAGCAGCTGCAGCAGCAGCAGCAGCAACAACAAGAAACACCCCCACCAAAATAAAGCTGACTTGTAGGAAACAAAAAAACTAAATCAAAGCAGAATAGAAATGGCTGTATCCGGTACTTTGTTGTTTTTCTTTATCATCATCATTATTATTATTATTATTATAATAATTATTATTATTATCATTATTATTATTATTATTAATTTTATTTTCATAATTATCATTATCATTATCACTATTATTATTATTATTATT
>CM031595.1:69693822-69701322 GCA_018398815.1 Conus ventricosus | reverse complement strand
TCCCCCACACCCCCAGATAGCTTTTGTTCTGACATGGCTATTATAAAAAAAAATCATTTGATCACTGTGCTGATACTGTTAGAATTGTTTTCAGACCGATCTTCTTGATTCAAGAATTGACTGGGTTTGAGACTTTTAACTTTGGGGTTTAATTTGTTCATTGCTATGGTTTCGACCTGCTCTTGTGCATCCATGATATGTCTTCACTGGTCGGCTAAAACAGAAATACAACCCGAGCTGACTCGCCTGAACTCGCTATCCTTATATCCCCAATGGGCGAACATAACATGACTATAGAGATAAAGGGCCACAAGTCAAAAGAGAAAGAAGAAATAACTGAGTGAACGTGAGAGTTAGGGCCCATGAATGCAGAGCAAATGATGAAGATCCTTTCCCTGGAATATTAATGATGATAATTTCCCCAGGGTGAAATGAGGATGTCAGGAGTGATGGTGGAAGGGGGTCTGGATGGGAGGGAGTTAGAGGGAAAGGGGAATAGGGGTGGAGAGGGAAGGGATGGAGGGGCATGCATATGGGAGGAAAAGAAAAAAAAAGCGAAAAAAAAAAGCAAGTAATGTGGAAGCAGGGGAAGGAGGGGGAATGGTTTAGTCCAATGCGCAATGTTTCTGCAGTCGTCCGTACATGACCTTTGTGCTATGTGGTTCAATACTGTCGATGGAGCTCATAGGGTATTAAATGTTTAAGGAGCGATGCAAGATTAAACACTTGTCCCTTTTCATCCTATTCATGACTCTCTCCCCTCTCGCCCCCACCTAGTCATGACCCTCTCCCTTCACCCCCCCGTCTAATCATGATCCCTTACCTTCTCACCCACATCTACTCATGACCCCTTCATTCTCACCCCCATCTACTCATGACCCTCTCCCTTCACCTCCCCATCTATTCATGACCCTCTCCTTTCTTATCTACTCATGACCCTCTCCTTTCTTATCTATTCATGACCCTCTCCTTTCTTATCTACTCATGACCCTCTCCTTTCTTATCTATTCATGACCCTCTCCTTTCTTATCTACTCATGACCCTCTCCTTTCTTATCTATTCATGACCCTCTCCTTTCTTATCTCCATCTACTCATGACCCTCTCCCTTCACCTCCCCGTCTAATCATGATCCTTTACCATCTCACCCCCATCTACTCATGACCCTCTCCCTTCACCTCCCCATCTATTCATGACCCTCTCCTTTCTTATCTATTCATGACCCTCTCCTTTCTTATCTCCATCTATTCATGACCCTCAACTTTCTTATCTCCATCTATTCATGACCCTCTCCTTTCTTATCTATTCATGACCCTCTCCCTTCACCTCCCCATCTATTCGTGACCCTCTCCTTTCTTATCTCCATCTATTCATGACCCTCTCTTTTCTTATCTATTCATGACCCTCTCCTTTCTTATCCCCATCTATTCATGACCCTCTACTTTCTTATCTCCATCTATTCATGACCCTCTACTTTCTTATCCCCATCTATTCATGACCCTCTACTTTCTTATCCCCATCTATTCATGACCCTCTCCTTTCTTATCTCCATCTATTCATGACCCTCTCTTTTCTTATCTATTCATGACCCTCTCCTTTCTTATCCCCAGCTATTCATGACCCTCTCCTTTCTTATCTCCATCTATTCATGACCCTCTCTTTTCTTATCTATTCATGACCCTCTCCTTTCTTATCCCCAGCTATTCATGACCCTCTCCTTTCTTATCCCCAGCTATTCATGACCCTCTCCTTTCTTATCCCCAGCTATTCATGACCCTCTCCTTTCTTATCCCCAGCTATTCATGACCCTCTCCTTTCTTATCCCCAGCTATTCATGACCTTCTCCTTTCTTATCTATTCATGACCCTCTCCTTTCTTATCTATTCATGACCCTCTCCTTTCTTATCCCCATCAACTCATGACCCTCTCCTTTCTTATCCCCATCTACTCATGACCCTCTCCTCTCTTACCTATTCATGACCCTCTCCTCTCTTACCTATTCATGACCCTCTCCTTTCTTATCTACTCATGACCCTCTCCTTTCTTATACCCATCTATCCATGACCCTCTCCTTTCTTATACCCATCTATTCATGACCCTCTTCATTCTCATCCCATCTATTCATGATCATGTCACTCCTCATCCTGATCTACTCATGGCTTTCGTAAGGAGCAATGCTACATGAAACATCCATTCTCTTCTCACCCTCATCCACTCATGACCCTTTCCCTTCTCATCCCTATCCATGCATTACTCTCTCCCTTCTCTCCCTCTCCCCCACTTATGATCCTCTCCCTGTTCACTTCAGTCTACTAATGACCTTTTTCCTTCGTATTTCCATTGCCTCCTGACTCTCCACCGTCTCACCTCCGCTACCCATGACATCGATATTCATCCCAATAACTGCTGAACTGCCTTCTCACCCTACTCTACTCATGACCTTCTCCCAGCACATTGCCATTCACATACGAATTTCTCCCTTCTTACCCAAACTATTAATGGCCTTCTCCTTTCTCACCCAAACTGCTCCCGACCTACTCCCTTCTCACTCGTGTTTGCTTATGATTCTCTATCTTCCCACCCCATCTTCTCATGACCCTCTCGCTTCTCATTACCATTTACTCATGACCTTCTTCGTTCTCACCCCATATACTCATGACTCTTTCTCAACCCATCACCATCTACCTGCGACCCTCCTAGTTCTCACCCCCATCTACTCATGCCAAAGTAGATGGCCATGAGTAGATGGAGATAATATAACATTATCGATCCTTTTTTTTTTAACCAGAAGTGTTTTGATATGTTGAAATCAGATATCTATATTAAAATTTTTGCAGGCTGATTATATTGAAATTCTTGTGTGGATTATATTCACAAAGCGTTTCTATGTGCAGAAGATAGTAATTCTGCCATTAGGATACTTTTAAACTGTTTCCTCAGTCTCAATTTTTTTTTTGGATTATAAACGCAAATGTTCACGTCTTGCCTTGAGACACTCGTGACGATCTCCAACATTATGTATACGATGAAATTCATTCAGCACTCTGAGGGCACGTGTCTAACATGAACACTCTGAATCCACGCAATCTTGGGATTTATCACTTTTTCGTATGCCTTGCTTGTTTTGTTTTTTCCTCATGCATTCAGCAGCTTCCTTTATACATATGTTAAAATAAAGTATTGTTTTGTTTATGTTAAAATCAATCAAATTGCAATCGCCACTTTTCCTGGACATCTTTTGAAGTGCAGAGAGAGGGAGAAAGAGAAAAAGAGAAGAGAGAGAGAGAGAGAGAGAGAGAGAGAGAGAGAGAGAGAGAGAGAGAGAGAGAGAGAGAGACAGAGAGAGAGAGAAAGAAAGAGAGAGAGAGAGAGAGCGAGAAAGAGAGAGAGAGAGAGAGAGAGAGAGAGAGAGAGAGAGAGAGAGACAGAGACAGAGACAGAGACAGAGAGACAGAGAGAATGCCTACATGAATGAATATTAATAAATCAACAGTTTCCTTCTTCTAAACCCGCAAAAAGATCAGAGTATTTTTTCTCCCACCCAAAAACTTGAGGGGAGAGAGAGAGAGAGAGAGAGAGAGAGAGAGAGAGAGAGAGAGAGAGAGAGAGAGAGAGAGAGGAGAGAGAGAGAGAGGGGAACACATACTATACAAACTAATATGAATTGAATATGAACGTTTTATTAAGATTTAAACTGAAATTGTATTTGCTTGTTCACATCAAGCCCCAGAAAAAAAAAAATCAAAAGGCGAAAAAAGAGGCTCCCTCTTATTCCTCTTTACTCTTCTTCCCGCCATCTGACACTACACCCTACATCCATGCCCCCTCTCCCTCCTCTCCCCATTCTAGAAAGGAGACAGGAAACACACACACACACACACACACACACACACACACACACACGCACGCACGCACGCACGCACGCACGCACACACACACACACACACACACACACAGAGAGAGAGAGAGAGAGAGAGAGAGAGAGAGAGAGAGAGAGAGAGAGAGAGAGAGAGAGAGAGATGCCGCATTCGTTTGGCCGAAATGATCTCCCTCGGGACAAGACTAATTCGTTGTTACAGTGTGTCGTCAATGTTTCCCACGCGCAAGGATTCCAGCCGTTCCCACCATTGTCGACATTTTGCCTCCAACCCTTTCCCACCCGACGACCTCACACTGAACGATGGTGATGTCACTTCGCGCTCCTGAATCAGAGCGATGTCATGGCAGATGACGTACGACACGTCAGCTCAAACCTCCTGACAACATGCTGCACTGCGTCTTCTTGAAAGGAAAGGCGGGGGGGGGGGGGGGGGGGGGGGGGGGGGGGGGGGGGGGGGGGGGGAAGAAAGAGGAGGGGAAGGAGAGTGTACGGTAGAAGAATAGGAGAAGGGACAGACGAAACGTTAGAGATATGTAATCATCTTACACTGTGTGATTCTTCTGTTCAGTCCTCTGATGTTTAGGAAGCTTTCTGTCCAGGCAAAATCATCGTTTCTAGTGTGGACTGGCTATTCGCGTGAGCTGGTAGTTCAAGGCATACAAACTATTTGATTTGACAAATATCTACTCTAGATGAAATAATTATACGCAATGCATGATTTTGAACCTTTCCCAGTTGCTGAGTAAACATGGAGTTTGTTATGTGTTTTTGATGTAATTTACTGTCCCAAATTTTAATATCTTTCGCTCTGGGGACATTGAAAGCAGGGTCTAGCAGAGGTTGTCTTTGACAAAATTAAGTGCGCAACATTTGGTTTGATCCAAACTGAATTTTTTGCCACTTTGGGTGCTGTTGCTGGGACTCATTCACTTACGTACTGCATTCTTGGTCCGATCTTTAAAGTGCTGCATAACATAGCCCTACTGGTGAATCTTTGGCACGACTTTGTGCGCATATTCACGACCTTTGTTTCCTGATCTTGAGAACCTCATCTAAAGGTGGATTAAAAAGACAAAACCGAAAATGTTCACTTGTACATTCAGAGCTGAAAGCAGCATCGATATTGTAATCATCGAAATAATTCAGCTTCGCTACCAGCCACTCACACAAACGTGGCACGTTTCTGCAGCTGTTTATATTCGTAAAAAGAAACATCTTCTACCCGCTTCTTCTAACTCTTTAGTCTCATGTGCAAATCATGGGCAGGAATGCAGTTGATCACAGATCATGCTGATCTTTTCTCTGCTCACTCTAACGTCCCTACTCTAACGAGCAAAACTCATGTTTCACCCGAACATAATAAAACGCGTAAAAACACAAAACAAAACAAATGACTGAAAACAGGGGAAAAGTTTCAACTTGTTTGTTTTATACTTTTATATTGTGCATGAGTGAAAAAACAAACCTGTTCTCACACACACACAACACACACACACACACACACACACACACACACACACACACACACAGCACGCACACACGCACGCACGCACGCACGCACGCACGCACGCACGCACGCACCACGCACGCACGCACGCACACACACACACACACACACACACACCACACACACACACACAACACACGCACGCACGCACACACACATACATACAAGACAATCCACAGAATGTACACGTGGAAACTGTAATGATAGCATAATCGGTAATTTGTTGACATCCTGTGAGTGCTTTGGTTAGACCCGGACAGCAAACTACGTGCTAAAAATGGCGATCTTTCCAATCTCCCATGTTCTCCCAAAACACTGACCCTCCCAATCATCCACGTTCTCCAAGGGCGATAATCATGTCAGTCTTTCAGATCCTCTAAAAGGTTCCCCAGTTATGTTGATCTTTCCGTTCTCCCAGGTTATCTGAAGCTGCTGTTTCTTTCAAGTCTCCCGGATTCTGAAAAGATGCTGATCTTTCCACCGTTGCAGATCTTCCAAAGATGTTGATCTTTTGGATTTTTTTCAGGTTCTCAAAGGATGTTGGTTAGTCCCAAGTTCTCTATGGTTCTTTCCAGTCCCCCATGTTCTCCACGGTTGCTGAACTTTCCATCTCCAATTTCTCAAAGGATGAAACTTCCTCCTACCCATTCTCTCAGATTCGCTAAGGATCCCGATCTTTTCTTTTCCGATCTCCAAGGTCTTCCAAGGATGCTGATTTTTCCGTTCTCCTTCCCCTGTCTCCAAGGATGCTGATTTTTCTATTCCCACTCTCCTGGGTCTCCAAGGATGCTTATTTTTCCATTCCATTCTCCTAGTTGTTCAAAGATGCTTATTTTCCCATTCCCATTCTCCTAGGTCTCCAAGGATGCTGAAGTTTTCCATTCCATTATCCTAGTACTCCAAGGATGCTGAATTTTCCATTCCCATTCTCCTAGTTCTCCAAGGACGCTGATCTCCCTCTTTCCAATCTCCCAAGATGTCCAAGAACTTTAATCGTCCCATACTGGAGGTTCTCCAAGGATGATAGTCTCCTCCTTTCCAATCTCCCGAGTTCTCCAAGGACGCTGATCTTCCCTTTCCAATCTCCGAGTTCTCCAGGGATGCTGATCCTCCCCTTCAGAAATTTCCAGGTTCTCCATACAGATGGTGACCTCCCTTCCCAGTCTCCCAGATTATCCAAAGATACTGGTCTCCCTATCCCCTGTTTCCAAAGTTATCCGAGGACGTTGAACACTATGTCTTCAATCTGTCTGTTTGAGTAGTTTGTGGAAATTCGGCACAGTCAGCATGCCATATATTGAGAATGCCTGGTAATTGTACTTGTGAAGGGTCACTCCTAGAAATGAATGGTGCTTACGACCACAGAATTAAGTTAAGGAAAAGGACGGACGGGGGTATGAAATACTTTGTAACAGCACAGACCAGATGGGATCAAGGATGTTAGTCAGCAGGAAACCTTCATTTTTTATGCTTGAAAAGTTAAACACATGATAAGATACTGCATTGTTCTGAATGTAAGTGGAGAACGGCAAGGTGAAAAGGGTAGTCTTAAAGAAAAGCTGCCAAAGTCACCCAGCGCAAACGATCCTGACGTGGTACATGTTGCTGCTGTTGTTGGTGCTGCTGCTGCTGCTACTGCTTCCTATTACTTTGTATTTAGAGTTTCTCCGACATGGTCGTGATTCACATGCTGCCAGGGTCTAAACCAGCGCGTTGGGCTAATGCGCAGATCAGATATGTGTTAAGTCATAAGCATGAGGCCCTCGTCTTAAATCCTTTCGTCTCTGTCATCAATTCATTTATCCACCCGCTGTGAATCCTGCGCAGCGTGGTCATTAAACTTAGAAGTCGTGGTGTAGCGTACATGGACTAGTCCGCACGCAGTGACACCTTGAAGAAACTGACACTGAAGCAGACACAGGCTGGCAGTCCAGACGCAGGTACCAATGTTCAGCTGCCATGGTACCACCATTTGCTAGAGGAAATATCACGTTGTTGCTAGTCACATCCGTCCTCTTCAGTCCTTCCTTTTCTGATTCGAATTTCAGCGACGCAAGTATGATATACTAAGGCTTCCTTCTGACGACAATAACTGCTCAGTTGTGGAGCCGTTAT
>CM031595.1:69666322-69686322 GCA_018398815.1 Conus ventricosus | reverse complement strand
ACCATCGATATATATATATATATATATATATATATATATATATTATATATATATATATATATATATATATATATATAGAGAGAGAGAGAGAGAGAGAGAGAGAGAGAGAGAGAGAGAGAGAGAGAGAGAGAGAGAATAAACAGTACATTTGAAAAAAATAACACACTCACACACACACACACACACACACACACACACACACACACACACACACACACACACACACACACACAGGCTCGCGCGCGCGCGCGGAATACAGAGTAAAAAAGACACACTATGGACTCGCGCCAATGCCAGAAACACATTAACCATAAACTCATTTAAAACAAAAACACACACAACCCTTGTAAGTTCTGTTCACTCAAACAATTCAAGCAGTCAAAGATCAACGATTTAACAACAGTATCAAAATAAAAAGCAAGTAGAGCAATGCTACCAACCTTTCACTTCATGGAAACTACATGCTGGCTGACCTCATACAATAACATCTGCGAATCGAGCTAATCTTCCCCAAAGTAGAGGAGGAATGAACAGAATCCACAAACTATCCACACACACTACTTCATAGCGTTCTACACTGACTGAAATGTACGACCACACCTATACAGAGACGTAGGCAAGTTCACATAATCCAAGTAACCACCTAACAAAGCAAATGAGAAACGCATTATAGATGCTGACAATACTCTTCATAAAACACAGAGAAAACCGAATATGCATGTAAAGTTCAAACTTATAATTCTACTATGTATACAATACCTCTGGTCATATCTAAGAAGGTATTAATCAGCCCGTGCCACAGAAATCATGCACGCGGCTCTGGTGAACTCAGGAGAGGAAAAGCAAACAACCAATACAAGCGGACAAACATACAGCAACTAATGTAACTGTAGACAAGAGATGGGCCATCATGTTCAGACGGTGGAGACTGGTGGAGGGATGGAGGGAGTTGAAGTGTGATACAGAATTTATTCATTCACTTTCTCAATTACTGGGACCTAGCCGACCGCGTGGGCTGCAAACAACAACAACAAAAAAAAAAAAAAAAAAAAAAAACAACAAAAACAAACACATGCATTCAGTACTTGAAACTCCTTAAGACCACGATATATTGTCACACACGATGACCATGTTATTAACAGACCCAAGACAACAGATGTCCCTGATTACGTTTGCTGTTATACTTCGGAAGATAAACCTGTGCAATAACACAAAACAGTCACCCGGTTGCAAAGCATAATTATTCTCCCCCCGGAGCTAAGAAAGACCATTTCTGACATCCTTACATAAGAAAAACGACAGTCGGTAGAGTCCTGGCGTCTTCGTGTTCTTTCATAGTTCACTGTAACAGATCCATCAACAGCATACAAAGGCGGTCTGTTCAGTGATAAAGAACAAGGCTGTGTGTGTTCCGTAATAATTGCATGAAAGAAAATAACAATGTAAGTTGGAGAAATCCAACAGTTACATTCTTCTTTGCGGAGTTAGTTGTTATATGTGACTTTGAAACTTGTTGTTTAAATGAAGAAGAAGAAAAAAATCCTGTCTCTGTAAATGTATTCTCGAACGACGACGACGACAACAGCAGTGGCAGCGTAGCAACAACAACAACGACGACGACAAGAAGTATTAACATGTGCGAAAACTTGTATACTGGCAATCATAATGTTTTTCTTGAAAATCTCTTCAGGAAACGCAAACCATACGTATTTATATATGATCTTACAAACAGGACTTTACAATTATGATGTTAACGCAGGAGGCCTTTTAAAAGGAAATGATTATCAACAAAACACTCGATTCTGTTCCCATGTTCGTATCTCAAAACAACGCCTACCACTTCTCAGTCTCAGACAAAAGACTTGTTTTGTCAAAAACACATTCTGAAATCGCCAGTTTTTAATATGAGCTGCAAATCACGGCCTACAATGTGTTAATTATCCACAGCTATAGTAAATCCTTAGTATAGCTATCTTCGTCTCCTTGGCAAGGATTTAAGTGTTCTGAAGATGAAGTCTGCATGTCCATGAAGCGAGGTGGTCAAAAACGGCCTTGCACACAATCCGCTCAAAATATCACATGGACTCCCAACTGTTCTGCTGGGTAACGCGAATAAGAAAAAAAGAACGTTCTCATGTTCTAAACAGTGAAATGTATCGCAGGAAATTCCACGATGTGTTCCTGCAGATATTGTCGGTGTACTCGTTTAAGATGCAGGGGGCTTATATGCAAGAGAACAGTGAAAACGAGCAGTTTCCTTCTCCATTTATGCATCTTGCTGCCCGCGATGTCACGATAAACTATTCTCAGCTCCGTTTAATATCACTGAAGTGAAATAATGTGTAACACAGCAATGTCCCATGCATATAAACTTGCGTCATAAACTTTATTCTTGATAAAAAGCGCCTTTAGTTTAAATGGTACATAACGTTTACATCTCCTAGTAGATTGAAAAGAAGAGGAGGAGGGGGAAGAGGGGATGGTGAATTTGTATGAGATAACTCTGGAGAAGAGGAGAGAGAGAGAGAGAGAGAGAGAGAGAGAGAGAGAGAGAGAGAGAGAGTGAGAGAGAGAGGGAGGGAGGGAGGGAGGGAGGGAGGGAGAGACAGTGAGAGAGAGGGCTGTGGGAATGGGAAGCAAGGGATGAGGGGTATCAAATGATACAAACAACTGTTGTCGAGTAATTGACAAAACAGTTTTCTTCTTGTCGAGTAACTGACTAAACAGTGTTTTCTTTTTTGTGTATGTGTTTTATGTTTTTAATCAATTTATGTCGATATAAATCATAGCACAACTAGTCAGGGTGAAGTAAAAAAAAAAAAAGGGGGGGGGGGGGGAGTGGTAGAAACGAATAGTTTCTGCAAAATAAACGAAAAGGAAGCCTGGATTTATACAGCAGAGAAAGATCAAGAGAGAGCATCAAGGTTTATACCGGAGAGAGAGAGAGAGAGAGAGAGAGAGAGAGAGAGAGAGAGAAGGGGGAGGGGGTGGACGCGGGAGTCAGAAGACCGCATCATTCGCTCAGACTAAACGGCGCTGCATTTCTATCCGCTTTCAATGGCGCAGAAAATTTTCGATAAAGGGAAAGCGTCCTGAGGAGGAAAAGGACGTGGAAGGGGGTATGGGTCGGGGTGATGGAAATGTGGTATTTGGTTCGAAATAAAACAAACAAACACACGAAAATAACAACTGGAAGGCCAGTCAGGATAGCGCAGACCTCTGCCAAACGTAGACCTCTGCCTCTGTCAAAGTTCCCCCCCACACCCCCACCCCCAGGACAGTAACAACTTAGCATGTTGTCAGCTGACCAACATACTTTTTTTTAGGGTAAAACATGACATTATTTGTTTAAAAGTGATGTGGTAAAACGTCAAACCAGTGTCGTCTTATACACTGTCCGTCGAATGTAGATCCGCAACCGAACCCTTGGCATAATTCACGATATATGCCGAACCATTGGCATAATTCACGATATATTTCCAAACCTATCACACATATATATCGAAAGTGTATTACGTGCCTCAATCCTCGTTGTCTCACTACACTTCCGCGGTTATTTGGCGGTAGGTACTGGCTCAGTTTTGCACTGTACAGGGACTAATTAGATATTTCCCTCCCCTTCCCATCGC
The DNA here is from genome assembly GCA_018398815.1 of Conus ventricosus. Taxonomy (NCBI): domain Eukaryota; kingdom Metazoa; phylum Mollusca; class Gastropoda; order Neogastropoda; family Conidae; genus Conus; species Conus ventricosus. The sequence goes on along the minus strand of CM031595.1, from coordinate 69,682,693 downwards.
ACACACCCACCCGTTCCCCCTATGAATGTTATTGTGCCCATTAGATCCAGATTATAATCCGGATCGCACTAAATCGTACAACTTCGTACATGTCAAAGCATACTGAAAGCCATGCACTGTTCCTTGAAAATGTATCAAAATTGTCGAAAAATGCCTATTTTGAAATGATTTACAAAGAAATAATCTTGGATCCGGGAGCAAAATTTAATGGGTTTGTCCTTAGCTTGCCATCTTTCCGCCAAGTTTGTTTAAAAATCGGTTTATTGACTGCCAGACATCTTGCTGACAGACAGAAAAACCAACAAACGCAGGCGAAAATATAATTCTTGTGGCGGCGGTCACATTGAGCAAAGTTTGTGACTTTAACTTCAGTCAATTTTTTTTGATCATTTGAAATGCTGCCTAACCTTTGGATAGATTTTTGCCGAAGTTTGCTACAGGTTTTCCTCTTAACGAAGGACTGCCTGATCAGTTTTATGATCAATGATGAATCTTTGAATTTTGATGTCTTCACCTATGATAATAAGATAACAGGACAGCTAAATTAAGCATTATATGTGGTGTGTGTGTGTGTGTGTGTGTGTGTGTGTGTGGTGTGTGTGTGTGTGTGTGTGTGTGTGTGTGTGTGTGTGTGTGTGTGTGTGTGTGTGTGTGTGTGTGTGTGTGTGTGTGTGTGTGCGTGCGTGCGCGCGCGCGCGCGCGCGCGTGCGTGCGTGCGTGCGTGAGTGTACTCAAACGCGTTTATAGGTATATGAGTTTGTCTTGGACGTCTTAAATTCATAACCACAAAGAAACATGCGCACAAAATCAACTCTCTAGCACACACACACACACACACACACACACACACACACCACACACACACATGCGCGCGAGTAGTCAGTGTTGCTTTCGAAAAGGTCGTTGTACCACAGACCATTTAGTAAAACTGACCAGTCACATTAAAGAAAACAATTCTCTCGCAGAAAATGTACTCTGGCTACATTTGTTGATGTTAAAAAAGCCTATGACTGCGTATAGCACGCAAGGCTACAAATAAAAAAAATGTTGGTATTTCTGGGAGAATGTTTGATTACATTAAAAGCTTCCTAAGGGAAAGAAGCATAAGTACACGGATTGGAAGAACTTATTCATCCTTTAGGAATGTAGATATGGGTATTCCTCGGGGATCAGTTATTGCTCCCATGTTGTTCACAATCCTAATCCATGATCTTCCAAATTACGTCAAAACAACGCATGTAGTTCAATATACAGATGATATCTGGATTAACTGTACATTGAGGAAGCATTCCAATAAAAGAACAGTAAACTTTGTACAGAAGTTGTACCAAAACGAATTGGACAATATATATATATATATATATATATATATATATATATATATATATATATATATATATATATATATTATAGATCAGTATATTTAAAATGCCTAAAACAATTTTTTAAGTGCTCAATCCTGATGACAGCGCAACACGCTTGAAACAAATTTGTAGATAGTTTTAAGATTCCTCTTTTAACTTGTTTTATCTATCTATCTATCTATCTATCTATCTATCTATCTATATATATATTATATATATATATATATATATATATATATATATATTATATATATATATATATAGATGAATATAATTAAAACGCCTAAAATGACTTTAAAAGTGCTCGACCCCTTGGGGAGCAACATTTGTTGATGAATTAAAAAAAGGAATATTAAAAACTCTACAAATTTGTTTCGAGCGTGTTGCGCTGTCATCAGGATATCTTTGGCCTGCCCACCGCCGATGTTATATAGCGTGTGGGCTCCCGTTTGCGGTTGTTTGCACGTGCGGGTTGGCTGCACGTGTTTTTTGGAGGGCTTTCAGGTTTTTGCTTTGGGTGTGTTCACTAACAACGATTTCCATTATGCCTGCAGTTGTTTACTGTTTCTGTTTTGGTGTTTAAAGTTGCTAAGTGTGGTTTGCATAGTATTAACCATTTTTCAGTTAAACATAGGTTGCACCTTTTTGAAGCATTGCTGTATGGTGATGCTCTTTTTATGATTTTCCAGGATATATTGTAGCTTGTTTTTGCGTCTTTAAGTTTCCAGATATACTTGCTCAGTTCTGTTTGGTTTTTATATTTTTCTTTATTAATGACTGTTTGTGGTTTGCATATCTGGTTTTGAAGTGGTTTTCAGTGATCCCTATGTATGTTTCTTTTTCATTTTCTGATGTTACAGTAGCCTGGTATACAATGTTGTTGTGAAGACATTCATTGTTTAGTGGGCACTGCTCCTTTCTGGTGCAATTGCAAGATTTCCTTTCTTCACCCTTCTTTGCTGTGTTGATTTTCATTTTGTTGGATGCGTCAATCAGGTTTTTGAGGTTGGGCATACATGAGTACGATAGTTTGACAGTGTTTTTGTTAAATATTTAACAAAAACACTGTCAAACTATCGTACTCATGTATGCCCAACCTCAAAAACCTGATTGACGCATCCAACAAAATGAAAATCAACACAGCAAAGAAGGGTGAAGAAAGGAAATCTTGCAATTGCACCAGAAAGGAGCAGTGCCCACTAAACAATGAATGTCTTCACAACAACATTGTATACCAGGCTACTGTAACATCAGAAAATGAAAAAGAAACATACATAGGGATCACTGAAAACCACTTCAAAACCAGATATGCAAACCACAAACAGTCATTTAATAAAGAAAAATATAAAAAACCAAACAGAACTGAGCAAGTATATCTGGAAACTTAAAGACGCAAAAACAAGCTACAATATATCCTGGAAAATCATAAAAAGAGCATCACCATACAGCAATGCTTCAAAAAGGTGCAACCTATGTTTAACTGAAAAATGGTTAATACTATGCAAACCACACTTAGCAACTTTAAACACCAAAACAGAAATAGTAAACAACTGCAGGCATAAATGGAAATCGTTGTTAGTGAACACACCCAAAGCAAAAACCTGAAAGCCCCCAAAAAACACGTGCACCCAAACCCCGCACGTGCAAACAACCGCAAACGGGAGCCCACACGCTATATAACATCGGCGGTGGGCAGGCCAAGGATATCCTGATGACAGCGCAACACGCTCGAAACAAATTTGTAGAGTTTTTAATATTCCTTTTTTTAATATCATCAACAATATATATATATATATATATATATATATATAATTATATATATATATATATATATATATATATATATATATATATATATATATATAATATATATATATATATATATATGAAGAACAACGGATTAGAACAATCTGGAGAAAAAAAAACATGTCTTATGTTGTTTAACAATGGTGACAACCCAAAGATTTTACCCTCGCTTTTGCTAGATGGTCAGATTCTGGAATATAAACAAAAGTCAAGTTCCTGGGGGTATTTTTAACTCCTAAGCTGAACTAAAAAACACATATGGAAAATTTGATTGATAAAACAAGAAAAGATTAAACGTTCTTCAAATTATATCTGATCAACCATGGGGTCAGGGCTGTCATACATCTCTTTAGTCCGATCGATATTGACATATGGGTAAGAAGTATATTTCTCTGCACCTAATTCTCTTTTACATAGATGGCAAAGCTTGGATAGTAAGGCCATGAAATTAGCTCTGGGAGTCCCAATTCATACAAACACTCATAGATGTTATAAAGAAACAAATATATTACCATTAAATGAGAAGCGAATATTGGACTTATCCAAATATACTGTCAGAAGTCTTTCTGTTGAAAATTCAGTTACTGAAGAAATACTGGTGGATTCCAGTAAAGGTTTTCCTAAAAGGTCTAAAAACATATAATATGTTCAACCAATTAGAAACTACACATCTGACTTGAAGTCACATTGTAATATTGATATTACTGCTATACCAGAATTTCCTGCGGTACCTACAATGCCTCCTTGGGAGCACCTAAAAGCTTCTTGTGATTACAAATCTTTGTTAAAGAAAAGTGATATTGTAAATAATTTAACAACCGAAGTTCGTGAACATATAGAAAACAGCTATCCAAATCATTTAAAAGTGTTTACAGATGGGTCGGTAATGGAATCATCTGACAGTGGTTCTGGCTTTATAATACCAACTTTAAATGTCAGGAAATCATACTATTTAGGAAAGGGGTTTTCAGTCTATACCTCAGAACTATATGCAATACTGAAAACTTTGACTTACATATATGATACACCAATTGCTTTCTATAAAATTTTATTTTGTGTTGATTCCAAATGTGTTTTACAATCACTAGAGCGTTGGGACTGCAAAGCTAGAAAAGATTTGCTTTTTGAAATAAAACATCTACGGCATTGTTTCATAACTCTAGGCATAAGAATTGATTTTTGTTGGGTCCCATCTCACTGTGGTAAAAAGTGGAATGAAATAGTAGAGTCTTGCAAAAGAAGGAGCAAATAGAAACGCTGAAAATGTATTAAACAATCCCTCAGATTTATCCTCTTGTGAATTAATCCAAATTATGGAAAAATATATACATAAGCAGAATTAAGTAAAAAATGGCAACTTTACCATCGTGCCAAGGCACATTGTTATACTAATTCATGAATTAAGGCTGAATACTTGGAACACTTAATATTCTCATGGTATTACTCGTGTCTGCAGAGAAAACATTTTGCTGCACATCATCTTTTGTCTGAATGCTCAGTGTTGACCTTGCTCTATCAGGAGAAAGGTATTGAGATGACTAACTTTGATAATGTCAATACTGTCTTATATGGTTCTATGTTGCCGAAATTGCTATGGTTATTTCGCAGTCACAGGCTGCAAATTTTTTTTTTTTATAACGATCAACAATTTTATGTACTACTAGGGTATTTCACTTATGTAAATATGCATATATCACATGTGGGTTTGAAAGTACTTACGTGGATGATAAGTTAAGAGTAGAGGTGTTTTCTTTCTTTCTCTTTTTTTCCCCTTCAAATAAGTGTCTACTATCATCTGGCGATGAAAAGACATTAAATAAACCACTGAACTGAACTGGACTCAGTGCTGTTTTAAAGCAAGATTTCAAATATGTTCTAGACTACGATCCGATCATGAATGCCACGTGTCACAGTTGTCATGGAATCCATCTTCCCCACCCTGTACCTACGCTCTTACACCGCCTCTGACACGCTATAACAACTACCTCCCGTTTTCTGGAAGTGTGTAACGCAAAACAAATCCAGCAGTTAGAACGTACGATGGCTGCTGATTGTTGTCAATTGACTTACTTGAGCAAAGTTCACGTGAAAATGCTATTGAGTATATGGAACAAACGAAAATGTGGCAGTATGAACATAATTATTTCCTAGTGGGTGATTTGAAACGATTTGTTTTCCCCATACGTGTTATGACACCCATTCTCCGATCATCCCACAACGCACCGTGAAGGACGGACGTTCCAGAAGGAGACTGATGAAGTCCTGGACGGACATAAAGGAGACTGCCCCTTTGCAGCACTGGTTTCGTTTGCGGCACCTGTTACGTTCAGTTTGCGTCATATTGATCGTCTTCGGTATGAGAGCGAGATCTAGCTAATACAAGACAACCGTATACTCGGTTGGACTCAAGTTCGGGCAAGTGTACTGATTTAGTCTCAACTTTTTGTTTTTTTTTCATTTCCTATTGTGAGGTCCGCCAAGACATCAAATATAATACGTGTGCAAGAGGCTGACGGGGAGCGTCACACATCACTAGACTAACGAAGTGTACCTTTGTCATGTGTGGACAATGTGCATTTACTATTTTGAATGAAACAAAGTTATATTCAGAACTGAACACTCACACACACACACACACACACACACACACACACACACACACACACACACACACAAACACACACACACCACACACACACACACACACACACTTACGAGAGCACACAATGTTGTCAAGTATCTGAGTTGGTGTAACACTACCTGATTTTCTGCCAAGTTTAGACTTTCTGCTGACACATAAAAATTTGCGGGTAATAAGAAGATATTTTGTCACTGAGTTGGTATAGCATTAGCTAACATTCTGCTAGGCTTCGCTTACGGACCCTTTCGAGTTTATTCATTTTCGTTCTTAAGTTTTGGGAAACAGAGAAAGACGCGAGAACGCGAAGGCAATAATATTTGTCCCCCGTAAAGACGCTTTAGCGAAGGCAAGAGAAAGCTGAAGGGAAGGAGGGTGGTTGTGGGGCCGATATTTTGACATCTACAAAATACCGGCATAAGCGCGAAATGCCTTCAGACATGTTGGCGCTGCATCACATCTGTTTCAAAGCCAAGGGGCACAACTTCAGCGGCCCTAAGCCGCGACCTATTAAGTGGTGCTTGCTTCTGCAAAGCCTTATATGCCCCCACCTCCCATCCCTCCCCGTCAGCACCCCCCCCCTCCCCTCCATCCCCCACCCTTTCTCTCCTCGCTCCTCTTCCTTGTTTGATGTAGCAGGAGAGGGTGAAATAGAATTAGAGGTGGTGGTAGGGTGGGGGTGATGGAAGGGGGTGGGTGGAAGCAGAGAGGAGCGAGGGAGAAGAGTGGAGGTTGAAATGTGTTGGGATGCTGGAGTTAGAGGTGATAAAAATTTATTTATTCTGAAGTTATCTTCCTGTTAAGGACATTATACATGCTTTCCCTACTTAATGACAAGTTTTCTTTTGCCTGAAGCGTCCCCTTCTTCCCATTACCGCCGCTTTATTGGACCCAACAAGGGTTGCCTTACGTGGACGAGAGAGAGAGAGAGAGAGAGAGAGAGAGAGAGAGAGAGAGAGAGAGAGAGAGAGACAGAGAGAGAGAGCATGTACGTTTTTAAAAAAAAGGTACTCTGAGAGAGAGAGAGAGAGAGAGAGAGAGAGAGAGAGAGAAGAGAGAGAGAGCATTGTACGTTGTTTTTTTTTTTTTTTTTTTTTTTTTTTTTATCATACGTTTCGTGTATCAACCAGATGGTTTTCTTTCAAATCACTTACAGCGCGCGCACGTCCCCCCCCCCCTCACCCCCCCCCACACACACCAAACAAAAACAACAACACGCACATACACACGGTTCCAGAGTCCTCCCTCACTCCTCCATTGAACCAGAGCTCCCCTGACGCCGCACTGTCTTTTCAACCGACGTCACGTCATAATAACGTTGTCGTCACATAAACACGCCCGCCTTTTGTTTTGAGTGGTGCCTCTAATCCAGGTAAACGGAGCACTAAACACACGTCGGCTGTCGTTGGCTCTAATGCCCTCCCGCCGTGTCTGTCTCAAGCAAGAAATTTGTCAGATCACCAATTTAGCTATATTTTGCCTCAGCGCCAGTGCACGCGGGAACGCAAGCTAAAAATGGCACTTGAAGGCTTATAAGAAATGGCATGCTGTTTGATATAATGCTCCTCCATGTTGTTCGGAAGATTTGAAATGATGTTTGATTTTCGGTACAAAGCATTCTAAAGAGTTTGATGCTGATTTCCATTTATTGTAAAGCACATTCTGGGGTTCATTCCGACGGCTATCGTCATGCATCATAACTTCCGCTAGGGGCCTATGGGAATGTTTTTTTTTTCTGTCACGCCTGTTCATTTATTGCTCTATATGCAGCAACATTACGCAAATACTATCGATCAAATGTTAACGAAACATGCTGAGTGACGAAAAGAGACCAAAAAATCCGCCCTCGCACCAGATTGAATCCCCTTCAAGTTAGGTGCGAGGGTGGATCCAGCATTATACATCCGTTATCACGATTATGTAAACACTGCTCAACCGATTTTCTTAAAGCTTGGAGAAATGAGGAAGTGTGGCCCAAGGACAAACTCATTAGATTTTTTTTAATGAAGATCCAGGAAGGGAGGATCTAGGATCCGCTCGATCTTGGCTCTCCTGAATTCCCTTGAAATTGACGATGTTCGGGAATCTGCAAGGGAGGTAATTTGTGTTACAGCTCGCGTTCAGCGAGCGTGACCTTGACGTTTTCTTAGGACAAATGGCGTTGGTGGCCGGATCATTTAACCAGACAGGTTGATCAGAGAGAGAGAGAGAGAGAGGGAGAGAGAGAGAGAGAGAGAGAGAGAGAGAGAGAGGGGGGGGGGGGGGGTCATACACGGTGTGTGAAACGGTAGGCCTGTAATGCAAACAATCGATATTCCGATCGTTATCCTGTCGTGCGCTTCAATATTTGACTCTTCAGATCTATATGCTTTGAACATAAATAGAGGAACGGTGACTCTATTCGCGATGGAAAGACATGCGTTATCTTTCTCTAATATTTCTTGTGGTTTTATTCTGGGGCAGGTCGATTTGCCCCATTAGTTAGCTTGACACTTTAATCAATGAGAGAAAAATGCCAAAACGTAGGTGTAACACGATGGGCCTGTGATTGCAGATGCTGTGTTACAGCCAATTCAGTCCTGCATGTCTGGGGTTTGATGTGACTTTTTCTTTACCAAATGACGGTATGATGTGATGTTAGTTTATCAAATGCATCAAACACAAATGGCACAATGAGTTTTCTTCCCATTAGGCCTATCTTTTTATTTTTGGGGGGACAGATCGAATCCTCATGCTCTCTGAAATGAATAACAGGCTTTTTGCATCAAACATCCAAGTCGGTGTCATCATTGTGTTGACAATCTGTCGAATCAGTTTCATTACTATTAAAAGTCAGATTTTAACGGACGTTGAAAGAATGTGAAGCAAGAGCTTGTCAGCTTGATATGATAAAATCCGTTTCTAAATCGGAAATGAGCCAACTGCAGAAGGAGTTTCATCACAGTGTGACTACTGCACATACCTGTTTTATTTTTTTTTTGTTATTGTCGTTCTGTTCGTTTGCATACTGCTCCTCAATGAAAACAGATTTTACAAGCAATTTTCAGGCTTTGTTGTTGTTGTTGTTACTGATCAAGTGTCTGCTACGTGAAAAAGATACGGTCTGCCGTTTCAAATGAAATAGCCACTACAGAGATGATAATCAAACTCAAGCTAAAACGAATCTCTACCATGGCCAGGGTTCCACTCAGTAAACACCATCGAGACTTCACGACTGTTGGCTACCTGGCCAGGGGTCCATTCAGGCGTAACCACAGCAACTGGATGAGTTGCTAGGTCTGTTTTCTGGCCAGGAATCCACCCGGGAGTAACCACTGTAGCTGGATGACTGCTAGGTCCACGTATGTGGCCAGGGATCCACTCTGGAGTTACTGTAGCTAGATGAATGCTAAGTCTACCCATCTGGCAAGGGATCCACCCTGGAGTAGTAAGTAACCACTGGAGCTAGATGACTGCCAGGTCTATTTACCTGGTCAGGGACCCATTCTGGAGTAGCCACTGTAGCTGAACGACTGCTAGGTACTCTGGTGTAACCACTGTAGTTAGATGATTGCAAAGTCTACTACATGGTCACTCTGGAGTAACCACTGTTGCTGGATGACTGCTAGGTACTCTGGTGTAACCACTGTAGTTGGATGATTGCAAAGTCTTCTACATGGTCACTCTGGAGTAACCACTGTTGCTGGATGACCGCTAGGTACTCTGGTGTCAGGGATCCACTCTGGAGTGACCATTGTAGCTGGACGACTGCTAGGTATTCTGGGTGTAACCACTGTAGCTGGATGATTGCTAGGTCTATTTACCTGGCCAGGGATCCATTCTGGAGTAACCATTGTAGCTGGACGACTGCTAGGTACTCTGGTGTAGCCACTGTAGCTGGATGATTGCTAAGTCTACTACATGGACAGGGATCCACTCTGGAGTAACCACTGCAGCTGGACGACTGCTAGGTACTCTGGAGTAACCACTGTAGCTGGACGACTGCTAGGTACTCTGGAGTAACCACTGTAGCTGGACGACTGCTAGGTACTCTGGAGTAACCACTGTAGCTGGACGACTGCTAGGTACTCTGGAGTAACCACTGTAGCTGGACGACTGCTAGGTACTTTGGTGTAACCACTGTAGCTGGATGACTGCTAGGTACTCTGGAGTAACCACTGTAGCTGGATGAAAGCTGGGTCTAATAGCTTGCCAGGGGTCAGCTCTGGAGTAACGACTTTAATCGGGTGACTGCTGGGTCTACTACCTGGCCACTGTTGGTGGTACGGTTACTGTTGCTGCTCCTAGGGTGAGAATGATTTTATCAACTCAGAACACTACAATGTAAGCCACCTTCTGTGCTGTTGTTACTATTGTAACGATGGAAACAACAGCACAGAAGGTGGTTGGCATTGTAACTGCTTCAGCGATGATGTTGACAACGACGACGACAATGATGATAACAATGAGAGAGACAGAGAGAGAGAGAGAGAGAGAGAGAGAGAGAGAGAGAGAGAGAGAGAGAGAGAAAGAGTATGTTGTATCAAAAGCCGTTTTGCAATATGCGTGGGCGTGCGTGCGTGCGTGCGTGCTTGCGCGCACGTGCGTGTGTGTGTGTGTGTGTGTGTGTGTGTGTGTGTGGTGTGTGTGTGTGTGTAAAAAATTAACTACTATTGTAACTGGTTCATAAACAAAACGCTGATTTTTGTCGTCCACACTATCAAATCTCGCCATGCTTAATTAGAAACAAACAAACAAAACAAAACAAAAACGCGCGCTATGACCTCTTCGCGTGCCGTCATGTGACACATTATTCCCCTCCCTCAAACGCTTCGCGTTTTGCCGCTATGTGGACGGGACAGGGTTGTCCGGTACTAGGCGATGAGAACCAGGTGTAAACAAACAGCAACACTGCACCGTGGTCTTAGTGCCATGTCATGAGGGTTTACCTGGTACGAAGCTCTTAGCTGATCAACTGTGCGAAAACAGGTCCCCTTTCCTCAGTTTACCGCCCCCCCCCCCCCCCCCCCCACCTCTGCCACACCTGCTGTGCGTCCAAGCAGCACTACTATTGCAAACGTTTGTCCCTTACACAAGAAGTTACTTTAAAAAACAACAACAACAACAGAAAAGACTAAGCTACCAGGATCGGACAGGTTGCCCACCTTGGAACGCAAGCGAGTAATTAAAGTCGTTACAACTGACTGGAGTGGAAGGTATTTATGTCGAGAGCCGCTGAACTTTATTACAATCTTTTAAAGATTAACGGCTGTAAAAACAAAACAAATACACCTCGCACTTACGCGTAGGATCGATACTCACTGGTTTATCTGATAAAGGCTACCGATGACGAACAGATTTATCAGCTCAATTAATGGCTGCGCTGCGCACGAGGATGTTTCGGCGGCGCTGTCATCGCTGTCTCCAGCACTGCCGGTTCAGAGGACGGGGTCGGTTGGTTCTCAACAGCGCCATCCCCTGTGTCAGGCAATAGGGAAAAAACCAAGTGTGTTACCGAAATAGGCAATGATCGTTCTCCCACGCCGCTCGTTCGCCGTTTCGGTTGACAGCAGTCTGCCTTTAACATGCTGCCAAAAGGCGCAGCGAAAAAGTAACTTCTGCCTCTACTGTCTGACCTAGCGCACAGACAACACCCACAGACACCTCTGAAACAAACAAAGCCCTTATATCAAGTAATAAAGATTCTCCCACTGGTCAAAGTTATGAATTTTTCGAAGCTTTAGTGATGCGTGCGCGCGCGCGTGTGTGTATGCGCACGTACGTGCATGCGTGTATGTGTGTGTGTGTGTGTGGTGTGTGTGCGTGCGTGCGTGCGTGCGTGCGTGCGTGCGTGCGTGCGTGCGTGCGTGTGTGTGTGTGTGTGTGTGTGTGTGTGTGTGTGTTGTGCATGCGTATGTTTGTGAGTGTGCGCGTGCGAGCGTGTGCGAGAGAGAGAGAGAGAGAGAGAGAGAGAGAGAGAGAGAGAGAGAGAGAGAGAGAGAGAGAGAGAGAGAGTCCATGGTGTTTGATCATTTGAGGACATTATTCCTTCTGCTGCTCTTCCTTCTTTGATTATCTTACAATCCAGCTGACCCAGGCCTGACAACAGCAACGACAACAACAAACGCGCGCGCGCGAGAGCACACACACACACACACACACACACACACACACACACACACACACGCACGCACACACACACACACACACACACACACACACACACACACACACACACACACACACACACACACACACACAAAGACACGAAACAAACAACACACTTCAATGGACATACAAGCAGATTAAGGAAAGCAAGTTAGGGGTTAGTGGGATGGAAGGGGAGAGTATGTTATAAAAGACTTACATCAATGCGTTGACAGCGCTACTTTAGCTTGCTGTGAAAGGATTCTTAGCCTTTGAGGTAACATTTATCAATCAAATGGCAGCAGCTTTGTCATTTGCCCTCCTGTAAAACAAACTGGCACACACACACACATATACACACACACACGTATGCATGTATGCACGCACGCATACACACACAAATACATGCGCTCGCGTGCACACACATGCACACTCATACAAATAATGAATAAACAATTATTCACAGACATACTCAATTACTCGCATGTACAATGTACTTAATATTTATAACAGGGATAAAATACGAAAAACAACAACAACAACCAAACCTTCACACAACATTATGCACTAAGACAAAGTACATATACAACACAAAATAAGGAACGCTGCACAGAAGGAAAGTGGTCGGGGGAGGGTGGGATGAAGGGGGTTTATATGCCACTTCTACAAACAAAACCCATAAGAATATAATCATGTATCATAATTTTGTACAGAAAATGAGGTAAATAACTTGTTTTTCTTTTCAAAACACGGGTCTGGGGGGTACGGCTGGCTCGGCGGTGCAGTACATTGTTAAGTAGCTGTTGTATGAACTCGCTACTTGCTACATGCTCAAAACAACTGTCACATCAGCTTCATGTGTTGTGAAGGTACCACCAGGTCAACGTCTGGTGCACACGATCTAAGAAAAAGTCTTGTGCTCACTGTCCATCGCCAGAAACTGACCTGGTCTTCCACAAGAGTCAAAAGTTCTGAGAACACTTCAAATCTTCAACCTGATCGGGGCATCGCGTCTTCGCACACAATGGATTGTTATAAAGACTGATGCGTGTGGGGGTTCACACAATGGGATTGTTATAAAGACTGATGCGTGTGGGGGTTCACCGTCGGGTGGTCCAGCGTGTGAGTTCCTGTCAGGCTTCGAGACATCCTCTGTGTCTGATCGTCCTATTACAAGACATATTACTGAATCAAAACCACGAGGCGCGCGCGCGCGCGCGCGCGCACGCGCGCGCGCGCGTGTGTGTGTGTGTGTGTGTGTGTGTGTTTGTTTGTGTGTGTGTGTGTGTGTGTGTGTGTGTGGTGTGTGTGTGTGTGTGTGTGTGTGTGTGCGTGCGTGCGTAGAGGTGTGTGTGTGTGTGTGTGTGTGTGTGTGTGTGTGTGTGTGTGTGTGTGCGTGCGTGCATGTGTGTGTGCGCGCACTGTTAATATTCAGACACCCGGGAGTCTTTTTATGTCAAAAGCCAGAACGCCTGAGTTTATAGCAATGTTCTCGATGATTTGCACAGAGTAATGCAACAGGTTGAATCAAGCTCAACAGGATTACACTGTGTTCTTCTAGAACACTGTCCCTCTTTTCCGCTTTGCCACAGAAAGAATGTCTTGGACATGCTTTCACAGTCACATGTTGATTCACGCACTTAAACCGAGACTTTGTAATAATCAAGTCCTTAAAAGCCTTTAAAAGACCTACAAAAGTTAATGAACATACTTCTTGCACGTGACTCTCTCTTGCACATGCATTTTTTTTAACCATTGAACTTTGATTTAAAACTCTTGTTCATTTAAAGAAGCTGTTGGTATCTTTTGGACCTTAGACATTTTGTGTTTGCTTTTTTTAGACTATTTATCATTAACGACAGAAATTTTTTTTTTTTAAAAAGAAAAAAAAGTCTCACCATAATTTGTAGATGAATATTCGCGTGCACTACGCACGGTTTCTGAACATGCCTTTCAACAATCGCGATCGTTGGTTTTAATCGCTCGCTTGTGATCTCAATTACAGTCTACGACACTACGACAGTGACAAAACAGTGTCCAAAGTATACACATAATATGCATTGTCATCTCAGTTTTCGTTTGCCTTCTTTGTACAAGCCGAGTTCCGACGTCCCAGTTACTTATGACATGCCTACCCAAACAGGTACGTCCAGGAAGCGATCTGTGCTGCACACATCTGAGCCTCTCCAGCGGACACAATTGTCACGACAGACACAATCACCACAACGCCAGAGTCCGCTCTACAGCTCAATCCTTGGAACCTGCACCCTTTATCCGCAGCAACGCAGAATCTGCAACAGGTACTTTTCGCTGCACAAAACACGCCGCTGAAATCTGTACAGGGCTGGCGGCAAAGAGCAGGGGGCCAACCCGTGGCCTGGAGGGTGATCTGAGGTGGACCTATCTGCAGGCGCACGACTGCACGCTCATGCCGGGGTAGTTCTTGAGCACAACGTTGCGGTTCTCGTCAAAGTAGAGCAAGGTGACGGAGGTCATGATGTCGGGCACACAGCAGGGCGCCGGCACGTGCGAATACAGTCCGATGGCATTGACGATGCTCTGGATGGTGGCGTGGTTAGAAGGCCGCAGTCTCTGCAACAAGAGAACACAGTTTTTGAACAAGAGAGAGAGAGAGAGAGAGAGAGAGAGAGAGAGAGAGAGAGAGAGAGAGTGAGAGACAGACAGACAGACAGATAAACAGACAGACAGAGAGACTGAGACGGAGACACTGACTGTGATACTGTCAGCGATATATCTTGAAACAGACCATGCACTAAACAGAAAACTCAAAACGTCAACTAAAGTTTACCCTGCTTCATTTAACAGTAGATTTACGGTTTTCTGTCGATGTTTGTTGACGCACGACTCAATTAAGTTGGCATCTGAAACTGAGTTTTTGAAGCAGACTTTTGACATGCACCTAACGATGAACACGACTGCTTGGAAACGTTCTTAAGAATGAATGGCACAAGGATTAGTTAAATAACAAATTTCTCTTTGTTCATATGGAAACAATGACCAGGCCAACATGAGACACGCACAAAAAGATTTATTATCATCTCTTGCTGCACGTTTGTCTCCCTGCATACCACATTTGGATTAGTCATAAAATACGTTCGCCACTGTAAATACTTTTTTTTTCAATGAAAAGAATCCAAGTGTTGAAGGTCGAACATGGATACGTTATGTAACTTTACTCTTCAGTATAAAAAACTCCCAACAGATGAACGTGTTGTTAACAATGCGAGAACATTAATCTCCTCAATTTCCTGTTTCGAAGGACGGTCTGGGTTCCCTTTCCCATAACACCTGATGTGTACAGGGTGAAGATTCTTCTCACATCCCAGGCTAACACACATGTGGACTCGCATCTCAATCTCTTTTGTTTGTATACACAGAGAAGATAAGTCAACGAACAACTGGAACAAAACAACAGTATGATGTTCAAAACAGTTCATGACTGGTCGCAAAATCCACAGGCCTTAAGAACTGGTTCATAAAAACAAGTACACTATGCTCGCTGCAGGCCACAAACTCAGAAACAAAACACCACACACGCACGCACACACGCACGCACGCGCGCGCGCACGTACGCACACGCACACACACACACACACACACACACACACACACGCACAGACGATTATACCTTTATCACCACCAGCAGTACTTTCTGTCACTGATTCTATCAATGAACCATTGGCTTAGGTTGGTAAACAAATGGATATTTTTAATTGCCAGGGTATTTTTTTGGTACTGTATTAAACACATTAATTATCTATGGAAATGTGTATCCTTTGCTGTGCAGAATCATTAAAAGCCCGTTTCCCCCAAGCCCCCTCTACACACCCTTCCCCCAATGCACTATAGACGAGTTTGCCTGCCTCATGCACCATGCTGAAACAGAGTTAACTGAAGTCAGCACGAAGACTATAGTCTGTAGTTTTATTTTCTATAAAGCGTTACAACACACACAGACACACACAGACACACAGACACACACACACACACACACACACACACACACACACTCGTGTGTTCGTTCGACATTTACAAAAAAGACATTAAATCAAACAGAAACAAACTCGGTTTTCGCGTAATAATGTTGCTATGGGAAGCAAATCTGTTTTGGGATTTCTGCAAACTATCGTTTTGACCTTGACCCTTTAGACTGCACAGCAGGTAACACTCAGCCAGCTCCAGAGCTCTTCATACCGGCTTAGGATTCCTGTTTCCTCCCAAATGTCAGAGAAAAGCACACAGCAGTAAAATGCATCAAGCACTCGCTTCAGAACACACAAAGATGATTATATGGTATGTAGGCAATACGTCAAACACAAGTGGGGACCACACACACACACACGCACACTCACACACGCACACACACACACACACACACACACACACACACACATACACACACACGCACGCACGCAC
>CM031595.1:69633822-69661322 GCA_018398815.1 Conus ventricosus | reverse complement strand
TATCTACTAACAAAAACAAACAACAACAACAACCAACACCGTTTCATGGTAAACCTTTCAGTGTCCCCATTTTTCTCCTATGCCAACATTTCAGCACCATATTGAGTTATGGGTCGTACTTGTGAATCAGATTGTTTTGTTCATATGCTAAAAGAGCTGCACTCTCATTTATACATTACGTGAAGAATAACAAAAACTGCTTTCTTTGCTCTGTTAGTTAAATCATGACATGCAAAAATGAAATTCAGTCTTGCGTAAAAATAAATTCCCAGATATCTATACTCATATACGACAGAAACACGTTCATTTCCAAGAAACCACATCTCAGTTCCAGGTAGTAGCTTCCCTCTTAGAAAACATTAAAAAATGTTAGTTTTTTTTGTTTGTCATATCACTTTCTGTCTTGAAGAAAGAGAGAGAAAGAAAGTCTCATTACAGCACTGTGTAAATTATCTAGTTGTCTCTTTAACCAACCACTGCCACTAACAATAAGATGATACTAACAGCAAAAAAAATGAATGAATAATTCAATCGGTTCAAAAGATACGCCATGGCGATCATCTTCAATAATTTCTAGAGCAAGTTCTTTAATACATAAAGAAAACAAAAGCTATGCTGCACACATCCCGTCGTTTAGCTCTACCAATACAATTCACACAGTCTATCACTTCAGCCCCAGATCTTATTTTTGCTTTAGCTTCACTACACATATCTTTTTAGACAACAATACAGCTTTCCTTTAATCCCGTTTTTATATATTTACCGAAGAAAAGGTCATAACAACTTCTAGATACTGAATCAAATGCCTTGTCAAAATTAACAAATGCGACGCACACCTAATCATTATTTACATTTTTTTCCACTGCTGCCAATAGCGAAACTAAAGATCAACAGTGGAGTAGCCTTTCTTGAATCCTGCTTGATGTTAACCGTTATCAATCGTTATCCAGTATTGTAATCTGTTATTCATGTTAGACTCAAAGTGTTTACTACTTGTATCACATAGAGAGATTCTTAGGTAATTATTCACATAGTTAACATCTCCTTTCTTAAAGATTAACAGTGACCCCCCCCCCCCCCCCCCCCCCCACAGAATTTTTACAATGCTCTACAACGATGCCATCTGGACAGGGAGATTCACCATGTTGTTGTTGTTTGTTTTGCTTTTAGTTCTCAAATCAAATAACACTTCTTGTCTTGGAAGAGAGAGAAGAGAGAGAGAGAGAGAGAGAGAGAGAGAGAGAGAGAGAGAGAGAGAGAGAGAGACTTCCTGTCATGAGAGAGAGAGAGAGAGAGAGAGAGAGAGAGAGAGAGAGAGAGAGAGAGAGAGAGAGAGAGAGAGAGAGAGGGGGGCAGGAAAGAGCTGGGGATGGACCCTATCTACCATTTCATGGATACTCCTTGAGTTACAACAAAGTAAGACGAGCAAAAAGAACGCCATTTGTTTTCTCTCTGACTGGCGCCTCAGGATCGAACTTACGACCTTCTGAACACGGGCTCGGAGCTCTACCAGGCACCAACCTTCCAAAGTCAGGTCCTCTACATCTGTACAATCTCCATCGTTGACCTTCTCCATTGCACTCTGCTGAAGCCGCAGACCTGCTGTGGCACTCCTGGCCAAGCCCTGCGGTGTGACAAGGTGGCAGGAGCGTCAATGAACTCGCTAAAATGTCAGCCCTGCCAGCCCCCACCGCACGACAGTCACTGGCAAGCTACGAGCGGACGGTATTATTTCAGTACGAGCTTGTCCCCGCGCCTGGCACCCAAATCTCTCAATATTATCAGTGTAGGGCATTTTTGACATGAGCTTAGCCCCCCCCCCCCCCCCCCCCCCCCCCCCCCCCCCCCCCCCCCTGTTTAAGTCTGAACCGGACTGTTCGACATTAAGATACGGGTGGTCTGTACGGCTGGGAATCTCCCCGCAACGTTATTGCGGGAACCTTAGGTTCGCGGGATTTATGGAATGTACAACGTATGACACAAAGCTTATTTCTTCTTCAACACGGTCTCTGTCGATTTGATGGATTACCTACCATTAAGCGAAAGCGGTTGGGAAGTGATCTTATCCAACACCAACGTAAAAATAAGTTTCAAATAGTGCCCCTTTGTAAGTAGTTATATGCACTATTTTCCTCTGTAATGTATACACGTCCGAAGAAACC
Organism: Conus ventricosus; assembly: GCA_018398815.1. Taxonomy (NCBI): domain Eukaryota; kingdom Metazoa; phylum Mollusca; class Gastropoda; order Neogastropoda; family Conidae; genus Conus; species Conus ventricosus. The sequence continues at coordinate 69,659,160 of CM031595.1, read as the reverse complement.
CTGCCACGGTTCTACGCTCGAACCAGTCTACGCTACAGTCATGTTTCGAAGTCACACCAACCTTCTTATTGACTGCCACTGGTTGATTTATGTAAGCATTTAGTTCACTGATTTCTGATAAGCCATTGAAAAAATATTGGTTAACAAACTGTTCAAATTTTCAGATCTATCCCACCCTCTCCTATCTCCCCCCTCTGTCCCACTCCTTTGTTCCAGTTGTTCAGTGAACATGATTAAAATCACTTTACATTGTCAACACAGGGCACAATCAGTTTTAAGCCTTAAATCAGACAGCTTTGCTATTCACTTCAATGTGAAGTAGGTGCATTTTTTTCTGCACTGACAATGTTACATAGTTTCCCCAAAGAATTAAAGATGAAACATACAGACTTAATGTTTTTTCATGCAAGTGGTCAGCGAAGTAGAAAGCATCAACCATTTGATTTTGATTATAAAACACAATGAATGTCGCTACTGGCAACACTAGGAAGCAGTTTTAGACTATGAGATACCTAAATGTCAAATGGTTAACTGAATATGAATTTGTCATTCCATAAAAGTGAAGTCGTATGTCAAGATAGCAGAAACACACCAACAAATCGGGGTGAGTCTTCCTATTGACACAAAAATGATAAAACAGCAATGAAAAGAAATGTTGTATATGGAACCAATAATATTCAGTCAATAGATGAAGATGGAATTACAACTACAATAAAATCTGATTTCACTGGCAACACACAATTTCAGATATTACTCTTGAAATTTGTTCCATACTGAACAGGCCGTATAACATGAAAAGTAAATACATTGGAAAAGAAGCAATTATCAGTCAAATAATGATCACGCTGATATTGTTAAGAGCTTGTTTAAACACTAGTATGTGCTGTCCAAAGGTTACTTTTCAGTTCACAAAACAAACGTGATATATACCATGTGCCAATCTTGGTTTATTTTAAAACTGAACATTGTCTTCCAAAACGAATAAAATTCCAACCGTAAAATTGGCGTCTAGAACTAGTGCATCATAACAAAACAAACAAACAAACAAACCATAAAGAAGTAATCAAAAAGTAAGAAATGAACGTAAATCATAGATGTGTACTTGGCGTGAGACACTGTTGTCTTTCGTAATTAATTTGCAGCCTGTCTTTCAGCTGATATTCTTTTCATTTCTTTTCGTTTCTCTTTTTTTGTTGTTGATTTATTTAGAAAAAAAATCAGCCAACGTTTGTCTTTTTTTCTCTCGACATTTCGTCGGTTTCGTACTTGCAGACTTCAAAATTTAGTCAAGTGTGTGACTGTACAAACGACAATGTCAAACTTGAATATCCACCCCGACGGTTACATGGAGAGAGACACAATAAAGTTTGCACCTGTAGCGTATGATACAAATTAATACCGGAGATAATAGAGAGAGAGAGAGAGAGAGAGAGAGAGAGTACTGACTGCTCCGGACTGTACTAAGTCAACTCAAACCCAGCAGAGCGAGTATTAATTTGGCCACTTCGGTCACATTCAAAGAATTCAGTGAACCACACCGCAAGCAGGTCTGGGTAACTGGATCAACTGTCTCTGAAACACCTCCTCTAATCACAGAGAACTGCTAAGAGTAGAACACTGTGTGAATAGCCCCCCTTGTCACAATACCAACAGATACTGACCGTGAAAATACAGACTGGGTTGCCCAAGAAGTAAGCTTAGCGTTGCTAGTCCTACAGAGTGTTGACATAGAAGCTATTGCGAAAATAAATTACGTGTATTACATTGTGTGAAACCAACTTTTTCCTGAATCATGTGCGTGTGTACTGTATTCATATACATGCGCACATGTAATTAACATTTTACATACAGCAACAACTGTAACATGAATCACACTGCTTCCCATCCATTGAAGATGCGAGAACGATAACACAACAGCAACAGTTATTTTACCTCAAACAACAGAACAATATCCCATTATTTACTTCGATCAGGGGTAGAGAAACTATCCACTGGATTAAAATGTTTATTTTTATTTTTCAGCATAATAAACCTATGAAAGCATTGCAAAGAGATGTGATCGAGAGATGAAGATGGTATGAAGTTTTCGTGGTGTCTGCCTATGGGTCTCCCATCTATTGTCGGTGGTCTTACCAAAGCAGCAAATATTCTTTGATTCTAACCCGCAATACATATACCAGTTGTCTGATTACACACACACACACACACACGCGAATACGCGCGCGCGCACACACATTATAATTACTGTCCACATCTGTTTGCGACTTTGTATCACTAAGCTTTGCGCCTTCCTTTTATTGAAGAACACCTTAGTTTGCAACTGTTCACAATGTGACATTTAATCTTGAAAAAAAAAAAAGATTTGTATTTCTGCAAACTTTATAATGAAGCTAAATGAATATTTCGATTCAGTTTTTTTTAGTTATAGAAGTCTTAGCGCTCTCTCTCTCTCTTCTCTCTCTCTCTCTCTCTCTCTCTCTCTCTCTCTCTCTCTCACACACACACACACACATATAAATATATACATATATATAATTTTTTTTCATCACGTGAGTTAACTCACACACACACACGCGATCCTTGGACTGTGAAAACTATTCACCCGTATATCATCTACCTATTGTTCACATGCCCTTACCACAAATGTTGTATTACTATGTCACGTAGTTTCTTTCTGTGCACATATCCACCTCCTATCGTGTTACCTGTTTATTCTGAATGCTACGTGAGCATGCCCTCGTCTTCCTAACCCCTCTTTTCTTCCCTTCCCGAACTGTGCACGTTCATCGTGGCGTACCCGCCAACCCCTCCCAAAATAAGCACGTGAAACGAAACGAACCGAAGAAATGTCTGGGACGCATAACAAGCCTATTAGGGACCGCGGGCCGATTTTTAATGGCCGAGAGTCAGTGTCTTATCGTTGGCAGTTTTGGACTCGTTCCATTGGCAGACGGACGGCGTCGTCTTGGGTCGCTAGCTTATCGAGGACATCAAGAACTCAGCGTGCAGAAAGTGGAAAATGATTGAGCTCACAAACCTGACAAGGAGAAGAAAAGTATGCGTGACAGTCTGAGGACGTGTTCATTGGTCTCAACGATCGGCGGCAAGATGACTCCCGAATCTGTCTCTGTCTACAATAGTCTATCCCCTCTCCCCATGCTCTCCTCCCCCCCCCCCCCCTTCTCTCTATCTTTGAGTATGTGTGTGTGTGTGTGCGTGTGTGTGTGGTGTGGCGCGCGCGCGCGCGCGTGTGTGTGTGTGTATGTGTGAGCCTTCCTTTCTCTCTGAGAGAGAGAGAGAGAGAGAGAGAGAGAGGTTTTCAACAGTCAGTGGCTGCTCGAAAGCTGTAAGCGTGAAAGATAGCCCACCATGCGGTAAATCAGTCAATCTGAAGCGATTTGCGAGCAACCTGTTCACTTCGTCCGCCTGACTACTAACAGCGGTAAACCCCGGAATGTGGATGGATACCCACTGACATACAGCTATGTTTGGCCTTTAAATGCAAGGGAAGCTTATCCGTCGGCATGCTTGTTTTCGACTGGACATGGGAGCCAGTTCAAACAGGTGTGACCCTTGTAACAGTCGACAGATAGCCAGTAAAGACTTCGGGAATAACGCGTTGATATGAGGAACAAGAACACTTCAAGGAATATTTTAGCCTCAGCCACTCATTCACCTCTTTTCCGTTCACCGAAAATGAGGTTAGCGACCACAAAATGAGATCACGGTGTTCGCACAGAACTTGGGCAGCCAACTGCCTGCTTGCTGAAAATCATCCGTAACTGTGATGAGGTTTGCATTATTTGGTCACTGAAGAATGTGGCTGGGAACAGGTTATTTTAAATGTCCACACACACACACAACACACACACACACACACACACACCAAAGAACCACCCCTCTAGGGGGCTCTCCCTCCCACGACTGCTGCAAGTTGGAAGATGCCAGTGAGAACGAAGACTTACTGAACCAATAAGCAGTTGTAAAGGAACCGCGGCCTGTCAAGGCCAATACAGTTTCGGCGGATCCTGATAATCTGAGAGATTAGCGGAAACAGTGGCAACTTTGTGGGTGTTTAACATGAAGAAGTGCGGGCGAGGCGGCCGCCCACCCCCCCACTACACCCCTGCAGGGGGCCAATCCACGGCCCTGACGGGGGACCAGACCTCCGCCGCTGCGTTAATCGCCCAGGCGACTGCCTGCTAACAACTTAGTCTGTGACGATTAAGGGGAGGAGAAAAGGGGACGCGGGGCGGGAATGGGAATGCCTAACGGTAAGTGGGGTGCAAGGGAAGTGGCAGAGAACGGGCAGGGCAAGCGCCGGTGAATGCGACTGCACGAGGTGTGGTGTGTGTGTGTGTGTGTGTGTGTGTGTGTGACGAGGTGTGTGTATGTGTGTATGTGTGTGTGTGTGTGTGTGTGTGTGTGTGTGACGAGGTGTGTGTGTGTGTGTGTGTGTGTGTGTGTGTGTGTGTGTGTGTGTGTGTGTGTGACGAGGTGTGTGTGTGTGTGTGTGTGTGTGTGTGTGTGTGTGTGTGTGGTGTGACGAGGTGTGTGTGTGTGTGTGTGTGTGTGTGTGTGTGTGTGTGTGTGTGTGTGTGTCTGTATGTGTGTGCGCGCGTGCAAGCGCAAATCGTTCAGAGATTTTTTTCTTTAACCGATCTTTAAAAAGGTGATTTTGTCCCTAATTTTGCCATGACCAACTCTCTCGTTAAAGGCTGGGGGGGGGGGGGGGGGGGGGGGGGGGGGGGGGGGGGGGGGGGGGGGGGTGGTTCTTTTCTTTTTTTGCTTAACTACATGTGATACTCGCTCGCTACACACAAAATTCATCTAGTTTCCCAAATAAAGGTAAGTCGTATACATTCTGGTGTACCTAAAGAATGACCCTGTCGTATAACCCAGTCTTATGCGAGGGCGTGAAATTCATCTAGTTTCCCAAATAAAGGTAAGTCGTATACATTCTGGTGTACCTAAAGAATGACCCTGTCGTATAACCCAGTCAAGTTTTATGCGAGGGCGTGAAACGACGTGATCCAAGGGCTCCTCAGAGAGATGCGGTTGTACATTTCACGCTTCCACGGAAAAGAGAATTGTTCAGAGCAGAGCTGTCGGTGCGGCTGTCCACGATCACGCATCTTGTTAACGAGTTTATCGCTCCTACGAGAGGTGACGATGAATAACTAATCAAATGTCAAGCTCCAGTCCAAAGTTGGGTGGGGTACTACTTTTCGTGCGCGAGATAATAAGATAAGATAATGTTGCTTATAGCCCAGCCGACCGCAAAGGGCCACATCAGGGCTGTATTCGCACGGTGTTGTGGGGATCGTCTTCCTCAATCCCATATCTTCAAAGAAGGCTATAGATCAGTCTATGACTGATGTGTCCAGACGTGGTCTACGTGGAACCAATGGAGGTGCCGCGGGCTCATTCAGTAGAAACTGTACTACCACCTCATGAGAAACGTGTTCAAGAACTTTTTCTTTTGCCTCCTTTATTTGATTATTTTCTTTCGATCCCCGACCCCCTCCCCCCACCCGCCTCCCCCCGACACACACACACACACACACACACACACACACACACACACACACACACACACACACACACACCACTTAACCCCCTTTTTCCCGTCAGTCTTTGCTGTCCCTGTCCTTATTTCAGGCGTTTGGTGTGTGTGTGTGTGTGTGTGTGTGTGTGTGTGTGTTTGTGTGTGTGTGTGTGTTGCTTTTTTGTTCTGTTTTGTTTTTGAAACACCTTTTCTTCTCTTCCTCCGTAGGTCTTTGTGGTCCTTTCCCTGTCCTCATTTGATGTGGTCCTTTCCTTGTCCTTATTTCATTGTGGTCCTCTCCCTGTCCTTATTTCATTGTGGTCCTTTCCCTGTCCTTATTTCATTACGGTCCTTTCCTTGTCCTTATTTCATTGTGGTCCTTTCCCTGTCCTTATTTCATTGTGGTCCTTTCCCTGTCCTTATTTCATTACGGTCCTTTCCCTGTCCTTATTTCATTACGGTCCTTTCCCTGTCCTTATTTGATGTGGTCCTTTCCCTGTCCTTATTTCATTGTGGTCCTTTCCTTGTCCTTATTTCATTGTGGTCCTTTCCCTGTCCTTATTTCATTGTGGTCCTTTCCCTGTCCTTATTTCATTACGGTCCTTTCCCTGTCCTTATTTCATTGTGGTCCTTTCCTTGTCCTTATTTCATTGTGGTCCTTTCCTTGTCCTTATTTCATTGTGGTCCTTTCCCTGTCCTTATTTCATTGTGGTCCTTTCCCTGTCCTTATTTCATTGTGGTCCTTTCCCTGTCCTTATTTGATGTGGTCCTTTCCCTGTCCTTATTTCATTACGGTCCTTTCCTTGTCCTTATTTCATTGTGGTCCTTTCCTTGTCCTTATTTGATGTGGTCCTTTCCCTGTCCTTATTTGATGTGGTCCTTTCCCTGTCCTTATTTCATTACGGTCCTTTCCCTGTCCTTATTTGATGTGGTCCTTTTCCTGTCCTTATTTGATGTGGTCCTTTTCTTGTCCTTATTTGATGTGGTCCTTTCCTTGTCCTTATTTCATGTGGTCCTTTCCCTGTCCTTATTTGATGTGGTCCTTTCCCTGTCCTTATTTCATTGTGGTCCTTTCCTTGTCCTTATTTGATGTGGTCCTTTCCCTGTCCTTATTTGATGTGGTCCTTTCCCTGTCCTTATTTCATTGTGGTCCTTTCCCTGTCCTTATTTCATTGTGGTCCTTTCCCTGTCCTTATTTGATGTGGTCCTTTCCCTGTCCTTATTTGATGTGGTCCTTTCCCTGTCCTTATTTCATTGTGGTCCTTTCCTTGTCCTTATTTGATGTGGTCCTTTCCCTGTCCTTATTTGATGTGGTCCTTTCCCTGTCCTTATTTCATTGTGGTCCTTTCCTTGTACTTATTTGATGTGGTCCTTTCCTTGTCCTTATTTGATGTGGTCCTTTCCCTGTCCTTATTTCATTGTGGTCCTTTCCTTGTCCTTATTTGATGTGGTCCTTTCCCTGTCCTTATTTGATGTGGTCCTTTCCCTGTCCTTATTTGATGTGGTCCTTTCCCTGTCCTTATTTCATTGTGGTCCTTTCCCTGTCCTTATTTCATTACGGTCCTTTCCTTGTCCTTATTTGATGTGGTCCTTTCCCTGTCCTTATTTCAATACGGTCCTTTCCCTGTCCTTATTTCATTACGGTCCTTTCCCTGTCCTTATTTGATGTGGTCCTTTCCCTGTCCTTATTTCATTGTGGTCCTTTCCCTGTCCTTATTTGATGTGGTCCTTTCCCTGTCCTTATTTCATTACGGTCCTTTCCCTGTCCTTATTTCCTTGTGGGCCTTTCCCTTCCTTATTTCATTGTGGTCCTTTCCTTGTCCTTATTTGATGTGGTCCTTTCCCTGTCCTTATTTCATGTGGTCCTTTCCCTGTCCTTATTTCATGTGGTCCTTTCCCTGTCCTTATTTGATGTGGTCCTTTCCCTGTCCTTATTTGATGTGGTCCTTTCCCTGTCCTTATTTCATTACGGTCCTTTCCCTGTCCTTATTTCATGTGGTCCTTTCCCTGTCCTTATTTCATGTGGTCCTTTTCCTGTCCTTATTTGATGTGGTCCTTTCCCTGTCCTTATTTGATGTGGTCCTTTCCCTGTCCTTATTTCATTACGGTCCTTTCCCTGTCCTTATTTGATGTGGTCCTTTCCCTGTCCTTATTTCATTACGGTCCTTTCCCTGTCCTTATTTGATGTGGTCCTTTCCCTGTCCTTATTTGATGTGGTCCTTTCCCTGTCCTCATTTGATGTGGTCCTTTCCCTGTCCTTATTTGATGTGGTCCTTTCCCTGTCCTTATTTCATTACGGTCCTTTCCCTGTCTTTATTTGATGTGGTCCTTTCCTTGTCCTTATTTGATGTGGTCCTTTCCCTGTCCTTATTTGATGTGGTCCTTTCCCTGTCTTTATTTGATGTGGTCCTTTCCTTGTCCTTATTTGATGTGGTCCTTTCCCTGTCCTTATTTCATGTGGTCCTTTCCCTGTCCTTATTTGATGTGGTCCTTTCCTTGTCCTTATTTGATGTGGTCCTTTCCCTGTCCTTATTTGATGTGGTCCTTTCCCTGTCCTTATTTCATTATGGTCCTTTCCCTGTCCTTATTTCATTACGGTCCTTTCCCTGTCCTTATTTCATGTGGTCCTTTCCCTGTCCTTATTTCATTTTTTCCCGTCAGTCTTTGTGGTCCTTTCCCTGTCCTTATTTCATTTTTTTAACCTTTTCTTCTCTTGTATAACACAATCTATAACATTCCATTTTTACTGATATAATCAGAGGTCAAAGTACTGAGTGTGTAGTCACAATCTGTACGTTCAGCAGCGTTCTTTGGGCCTTTTGGTTGACTGTTCATTCGCTCAAACATGAAAAACAAATCTGGACACAGAAATGCGAGTGCAGTGCCTGTCAGTCAAAGCCATGTTTCCTGAGCCTTCAGAATGTCAATAGTCAATTTATTGAGATGCAACTTGTATATTGTGAATATGAATGTGCGTGTGCGTGTGTGTGTGTGTGTGTGTGAGAGAGAGAGAGAGAGAGAGAGAGAGAGAGAGAGAGAGAGAGAGAGAGAGAGAGAGAGAGTACGCGTGTGCCCGCGCAACTCAAAACAATACCCTGACAGTTGGTCTGTTTCAGATTTGGTCAAACATACGTTATGGTACAGGGCACTCGGAGTGCTTTAAACAATAAACAAGAATAAGAATGAAAATCGGTGAAGAGACAACCACCGATTATTGAGAATTACATATTGATGCATGCACGCGCACGTGCACGGACAGTAAATACAAGACTGCCTGGGTTCCAGATCGAATTCATTGCCATCATGTGTCTCAGCATTTCGGTATCTAATCAGGGTCTGTTTATTAACGTATGTGCGTGTTGGCTCTGCATGTCGCTGTATAAGAGAGAGAGAGAGAGAGAGAGAGAGAGAGAGAGAGAGGAGGAGAGAGAGAGCGAAGGAGAGACAGATAGACAGACAGAAAGACGGGCAGAGACAAGTGTGTGAATGGTTGATTTTACTGGAGTTACCCCCCCCCCCCATCCCTGCCCTTGCTCCGATCACACACACACACACACACACACCACACACACACACACACACACACACACACACACACACACACACACCACACACACACACACACACACACATACACACACACACACACACACAGAGCAGATGGTTGGGGTGAAGGAAAGGGTGGGATGGAGAGAGAGAGAGAGAGAGAGAGAGAGAGAGAGAGAGAGAGAGAGAGAGAGAGAGAGAGAGAGAGAGAGAGAGGAGAGAGAGGAGAGAGAGAAGGAGGGAGAGATGAGGCTCACTGCAGTTACAAACTTTCCCTCCCAGCAGATGGTAGTGGCCTGCAGGCAACGAGTCCTTTGGGAGAGTGTTTTGGTGCCCCTTCGTGTGACTGCCTTGACAGGTTTTCCATCACAGGGAGGACATCTTTTACACTTGCTGGCTAATTTGAGAAGCTTTAAAAGCACACTGGAAGGGTTTATGGCCTACCAGCTGGGCACATGATGGACGAGGATGGGATATTGATATACTGGACGTCAGTCTGCTAAATTCCACCCCTTCCTCTCCCACCCTGCCTGTCCGCCTGCTTGTCTGTCCGCCTGCTTGTCTGACTGTCTGTCCGTCACACACACACACACACACACACACACACACACACACACACACACACCAATAAGATTATCCCAACCGGCGATGTCTGTCCTGTTGCTCGTGCAAGACGCGAGACTGTCGAGAGTCAAGAACTTGAGTGTCGACTGAAGTGGTCTGGCTCCGCCTTTAGACCTTTGCTCTATCATTAGCGGCTCGGGGAGATGCGATAGAGCGAAACCTTAATCCTTTCCTTACCACAGGGACGTCACATCGGGGATATCGGACCCACTGACCTGCTTACTGAAAAGGGATGGGAAATTCCATGACCACCTGCTGCCACTTTCGAATCTACAAAGGACCATCTCACAAACACTGTCAATGGAAATTTGAAGTCCATGAAATGGAGACATTCCAGATGTAAATCAGAGGTAGTTCTGTAACCGTGGCGTTATCGTGAGTTGACGATGTGCCGATCCCATTTCGCTAAATTAGCAGTAAGCAGTATGCCCTTATTGCTGTTTGTTCTCTGTTTTATGGACAACGACGGTGCTAAATTAGCAGTAAGCAGTATGCCTTTATTGCTGTTTGTTCTCTGTTTTATGGACAACGACGGTTCTTGGAATCCAGCCGGCTACACAAGTGTGTGAAAGCCCATATACACACTGAGACACAAAGGTGCAATATTTCAAAGCAAACAACTGACATTCTCAAGGGCGCCTTGCTGAATGTGCCGCTATTTTTTCTTGATTTATCACACCAGTTGGCACCAGTAAGCATCTATGGGAATGTCCTACTGGCTAACAGCACTGCACAAAATTGAAAGCTGTCGCCTATCCAGTGTTAACCTCGCTATCTTGCCGCCAGATTACAATGTCATAGTTTGCATGATATGAATTATAACAAGAACAAAAAGGGCAGGGGCTTTCTGAAACAAAGGCATAAATATAATTCATCTGTGGTCAAAATTCGGAAGCGATGGAAGAAAGGGGCAGTCTGACTTTCAACTAAAACTATTCTAACTCATACCTGTTTCAATACAGAGGTTTGAAATAAAATGTACCTTCCACTGCACCCCATTGCCGACACTCGTAGAACATTATTTTGGGCTTTATTCTGCAAAATTTTGTTAGCTGTTTAAACACCCGACGTTCTTAAATGAAACGTTGAAATTCTGGATTTTTCATCCAGCAAAGTCACAATTTGAGGAGTGATTTTTAAAACAGAGTATTTCTGGAAAAATTTGGGAAGTCTGGTAGGTAGGCCGAGGTAAATGGCCAAGAAGGCAGACAAAAAGATGACGGTCAAGAAAAGGAAATGACTGTGCTTACCTCTGTGACACAAAGTGGGAAAAGTTCTAGCACAAAATTTCCAGAGGCCAGTTGATACAGTTTATACTGAGCAGGCCCCCAACACGATCACGGAAGAAATCAGTGCTTATTTCTCTATTCAGTTGCTTGAAATAAAGAAGTCTGGTAAAGACCGAAAGGAAAGAGTCTAGCAACGCGTTCTTCACGATGAGGAACTTGCTGCCAGACATTCTGGATATGTTTTTCAGACACTGTTAGGATAGATTCTGCATGTGAAGCGGTGTGACAGAATGGTACATGGAAATCACTGAAACCATATCAACAAGCCGTTGAGACCTCGTCAACCTAAAAGAAGTAGTGTCTTAGACATATTCTGAAGAAGCGGGAAGTTTCTAAGAGAGTCCCAACCAGACCTACCCACTCATTGCAACAGCAGACTTCACGCAAAGGGGGGAATTAATTTGAGAAGCTGCAAAGAGGACCGCCAGAGCCCACGCAGGTTGACGACGACTCAGCGGATGCATGTTTCATAACGGAAAAGGATAAGACACACAGACGAAACAGGTGAGGTAAAGAGGTATAGGGGCGGGGGGGGGTGGGGGGGATAGAGGATGTCTGGGTGAGGGAACAGGAAGGGAGACGGGATGAGGAAAAACAAAAAACAAAACAAAACAAAATAAAAAACGAAAACAAACAAACAAACAACAACACAAAAACACTACCTCAAAATGAATTATGCTTTTCTAAAACACGAAAATTGATCTGCCGCGATTCAACAGAAATGTAAATGAAATAATAAGGGAGTCCATCTAACATGTCTACATAGCTGTCATTGTTTGTCTCCAAACGAGGACACTGGGCAAAAAGACAATGTATGGAGAATGCCGGTAGACGGATTCTCCAGGGATTTTCTGATCTCTTGACTTCACATCTCCAGAAGCCGAGTCAATAAGCTGTCTGAATAAGGGGTATGTAACTGCCCACTCGTTCTGGTTGATTACATCTAGCACAGTATTTTGGCCTTGTGTGCTACTTAACGCGCCAGAGAAAGTCAGGAACCAAGTAACTCATTCCGCTTGTGAACACAGGAGCAGGTCTTTGAGACCCCAGTACAACGACTCCTCCTGCCTGTGACCACTCCTTCCCTGCCTCTCCTAGTCAATGTCTCCTACGTCTGTAGGTTTATGTTTCCTACACAGTATATTCCTCAAGGTCTCTATTCCCCCATGTTTATGTTTTCCCAAATATAGGTTTCCCAAATTATATTCTCCTTCCCTCTCCCCCTTCCCCATCGCAGTAAAAGATCACGAGACACTAGCTGATACTGATCAACTTACATTTGGAATGACCAAGAATCGGATATTATAACCCATATCTGGCTTTAAAGTCAAGTGACCCAGAATGTGTAATACAGACCCAAATTATGTTTAAGATATAACTTAAAGTGGTGACAATCATCCAGACTCTTGTTAAAGATTGTAAAGTGACCGACAATGGGTCACGATGACCGAGACCTAGGTAAAAGATCAACTGACCCAGGATGGGATACTGCCAGCCACATTGAGTTTAACGGTTGAGTGATCCCTGGTGGTCAGCTGGACTTGTTCAATTATAAAGGTCGGGTAACCCTAACGAGTTATACGGACCTAGAATGGAGCTAAAGGCTGTGGCCGACAATGGGCTATGGTGACCCAGATTTACGTTACAGCTTGACTTGTATGATTCATGTCTAGTCCGTCACAGACAACAAACGATCCATAGTTGTTCAGAGTGACCAAGAGTGATGTTCAGTGTCAAATTATAAACATTGATCAGTCGACCCAGGCTTAGATTACAAGGCAAGAGGATGGGCAAATGCTGGGTCACCATGACCCACTCCAGGTCACTTAACATGTAAGCTAAGTCTGGTTAGCTGCGTCATATTCTGGGTCATTTGGCACTTGAAATCACTAAGGTAACATAGCACACCCTGGGTTACCTGACCTTTAACTTCAATTTAGCTAAAAAACACCCAATGCTGGGTCCTTTGACCTTAACTAGGTTTGGGTCTCCTAACTTTTTCTTGGTCAACGATCTTTAATTCCGACCTGGTCACCATGACACACTGTGAGTTACTCTACTCTATTTCTCATCGGTCTGGTTGCAAATTCCATCCAGGGTCACTAGACCTTTCATCTGAATGTTGGTCAATATATGACAAGGTCTAGTTCACTAGCATTTAAAATCACTCTGGGTTACTTTGATCCTGTCTGGGCCACCAGAGCTTTAATCAGGATGAGCTTCGTTGCGACGCATTGTGGGTCACTTGGCCTTTTCTCTCATCCTGGGTCACAGTGACTTAATCTGGATCATCGGAGCTTTAAACCAGGACAGGGTCATGTCCCCTTCTACGCCACTTAATGTTAAGCTAAGAGTGCGTCAACTTGACCAGTTCTGGTTCATGAACCTTAACGTCACTTCAAACCACTGCACCACATTCTGCATCAAGGATGACTTGACCTCTAACCTTGGCCTGACACACTCCCCAACCCCACCCCTCTGGGTAACGAAGACGTCGACATGAATCGCAATATGCGACCCCCCCCCCCCCCCACCCCGTATTTCATGGCTGTTGAAAGAAATGAATAAAAGTGTCACTGACGAAGGCCAAATCATACGTCTGCTAGAAGCTATAAGTTTCATTACCATGCAGATGATCTCTGGAAACAATCTTTCATGTTGGCAAGATGTCAGTAATAATAATAGCAACCATCACACACACACGCACACACACGCACACACACACACACACACACACACACACACACACACACATCTATATATCTATCTGTCTCTGTCTCTCTATCTGTCTCTGTCTCTCTCTGTCTGTCTGTCTGTCTATCTAATCAAAAGAAATCTTTGCTGAATGATCGTTATAATGTGGAAGAATTGTTAACCTATACATTTTCTTTTCCACTCCAAGAAGTCGACAAAGCTCAGTTCCTATCCTTTTTCGCAATGACTGCCGACGTGGAAGTTGTAGAAAGCGATGTACACAAAAATTGTTTAGTCTACGTGACGTGGTGTGAAGGAGACGAAGAAGCGTGCAGACAAAACAGTCTTGTTTAGCTTGGCTGCTGCATCTGTTTGAACGTCGTTCTACTGCTGATACGTTCACTAAATGATGTGAGTTTGACGGTTTGCTCTGATAGAAGCTTATGAAATTTCTTAAGAGATACTAACAGACTGTGTAGGTAAGTGTTGATAGCGACGTATATTTACTTAGTGACAGTGTTTTCCTTCTTTTGTAAAGGACGCAAAAACTTTATTCGCCACACTATTGCTTTTTCACCGAGCGCATGAAATTCAAAGCATACCAAGTCTAACGTATTTTATAATGGATTTTTGAAGTTCGCCAGGCTATAAAGACCTTTTGCTATCAGCAATTCCAAAGACGTATCAGATGGAATGAAATATGGCATAGGGCTTCTCGTAGGAATAGCTTCCTTCTCTGATCTATACGTGACCTCCTGCAGTCGAATGCAGACCAGGTAATGTGCAAAAATCAGATGATCCTACGTGTACCCCCTGTCAGGGCAAACAAACCGTGGAACATACTCTATAAGTTAATGCAAAGCAACGTTAACCCAGGGAAACACAGAGACACAACAACAACAAAAAGTGCTTAAAGAGATCGTGTATGCGGTCTGCACCACCTGAGAAATTACTACGCAACCAGAAGCTCCTGCAACGACGTTCTGCACGGCAGGAGGCCACAAACCATGGTCTGGAACAGCTGGGGCATCAAGAGCATGGAAGTGAGGTCTTCTGGATGGGGTGGATGGATGGGAGTGCATAGCAAACTTTCTATAATCGGAAAACCATCCAGATATCATCAAGAAGAGTGGCATTAGACCGACATTTTACTCCACCCACGGTCTTCAAATCAAATGAGTCTGAATTCACTGAGCAAGATGAAAGCGGAGGAGAGGAAGCTGACATCTACAAGTCCGAAACGTACGCCAGTCTACCGAAAGTTCATATCTACAGGTCTGAGAAGTACGCCAGTCTACCGAAAGTTCATATCTACAGGTCTGAGAAGTACGCCAGTCTACCGAAAGTTCATATCTACAAGTCCGAAAAGTACGCCAGTCTACCGAAAGTTCATATCTACAGGTCTGAGAAGTACGCCAGTCTACCGAAAGTTCATATCTACAAGTCCGAAAAGTACGCCAGTCTACCGAAAGTTCATATCTACAGGTCTGAGAAGTACGCCAGTCTACCGAAAGTTCATATCTACAGGTCTGAGAAGTACGCCAGTCTACCGAAAGTTCATATCTACAGGTCTGAGAAGTACGCCAGTCTACCGAAAGTTCATATCTACAGGTCTGAGAAGTACGCCAGTCTACCGAAAGTTCATATCTACAGGTCTGAGAAGTATGCCAGTCTAGCCAGCAGCTTGAGAGATTCTGGCCTCCATGCCAAAGTTCTCTCCAAAAAGGTTGGGGCGAGGGAAGGGGGGTGGTGGGAGTTTGTAGGCTCAATTTCTGGTAAGTTGAGGACCAGATTCATAAAGGCAACGGCAGAGGCAGCTCAACAGGCAGTGATAGCTATCTGGGCAAGACATACGTCACAAAAGGCAAACCTTGAGACGCCTAACCATCCACGAGATGCAGATCCAAATCACGGCACGGCTAAAAATGTTTCTGACAGCAGGGCATCAACGAATCACGAAGTGGATGCAGCCCGAATCCTTAAAGTGTGAAAAGTTCAGGGCCCAAACTCTTGTCATAGATGCCTTCTACTGTCAAGCTCTCCTTAAGACTAGTCTCTTCCTACCGAAGAACAGACGTCAGACATCTTATCATCTTGTAGTGATATATCTGAATGACATTTTATATCGGTTAAGCAAGTTGCCAGACGTGGTTACGTTACCAAGACTGGCAAATATCCAGAACTAAGTGGTTGGGGACCGGTAAAAAGAGATAAAGAAGTGTCTGCTGCAGATCGTTCAAGTGTCGTAGACTCCAATCAGATTCTATATAGGGTTAATCGTTCTCGATCTACTCTAGTTCATTTTCAGAGGATGTATGTAATTTTGCATGGAGCGTTTGCAGTTCACGTTGAAAGAAGATATATCCTAGAACACCTTTACTGCAGATTATTTAATCGGACATATAGACAATTTGGTCTATTGCTCTTCTGCTCTAAGAATAATTCAACAGGATAAATCTATGAAGGGTTATGCGCATTGTGTCCTCAGCGTTGATCTAAGATTTTAACTGTGGGGATTTCAATTTTCTTCCAAAGAGGAATCTTATTCAAAAAGTTCATGGAGGAAAAAAATCATTATCCATCAGCAGAAGTCTTCAGGAAAAGAGGATGGGCCAAGCAAATTACGGTTTCTAATCTTTTACGTACGCAAGTCTATCACGCACATAAATGCCTTTATCTGTGTGTGCGTTGAGATGAGTTGTGGTAAAGGGCTGGAGATAAAAGAAGGCCAATAAAACATGAGTAATGTTCAGCTAATTTGGGAACTAATTAAAAAAAAGTTTTGTTTGTCTTCTTGTTACAGACATTTCCAATATCATATATTTAGACGGGTTTGGGACATCCAGGATTCACTGCCGATGTGTATATTCTGAAACTGAAATATTAACGACACTTCTTGTAATGACTCACAGCTGTTACCGAAGAATTGGTTTTATTAGATTTCTTACACGTCTTATCGCTGACAATTATTATACTACTTTTGGAGCCTTTATGGCACCTAAAAAACCCAAACTTTTCAGCAAAAACTGAATGTCAGTGGTATTTTGTAACTCTGATGAAGTTAACGCTCGCAAAATAACAGAATGCAGAGGGCAACAAAACAAAATACACATTTTCAAAGACATGTGTCAAATAACGTTCGACCACATGTCGGACATCACAAATCGGTCAAGGATGTGAGGCGAATCAACAAGGTCAATGAAGTACAAGCGGAAAGCTGCGGAAAAACAAATCCTGTCGTCGCTGATCTCATCAATGCATGCCTAAAAAACACGCCGCATATGAGACGCCCTACATTCGACGACAGCGACACCTCCTCGTCTTCTCCTTCCCGTCGATGGATGAATGGGTTGCATGCTCACATGGCTGCCTGACAGCACCGCCTCCTCTCCTTTCTACCTCCCCACTTCTTTCTCCACTCTAATCCCTTGCTTTGTGTTGTGGTCATTAAGACCGCGGGACAACCGGCCGCTGCCTGTCAACTTCTGTAAGCTGTGGTCGACACCCTCACGTTCCCACAACTCGCCCCGACAGCGTCTCTCTCTCTCTCTCTCTCTCTCTCTCTCTCTCGTAGTTTTCTTCCTCCCAGCTATCCCTTCCCCACCTCTCCCGCCACCCTCCTCTTTCCGCCCCCTTCTCCAGCCTCTCCCTCCTCGTTTTTCCACCCCTTCCCTCATTTCTCTCCCCGACCTTCCTCACTCACATTTTGGCTGGTTCAGTGGTCCAGCTGACTCGGACGAATTGCTAGAGAAGACACATGTTTGATCGATCTTGGAGATCAATGATAACGTCCCTGGTGATATTTAAGAAACTGTCCACGTTTTTGTTTTGCTGCGGTTGTTGGGTTTCGTTTGTTTTGTTTCCTTATTGATTTTAACGAATTCTGCACCACTTTGACTCTCTCTCTCTCTCTCTCTCTCTCTCTCTCTCTCTCTCTCTCTGTACCTCCTCGCTCAGTCCTGCATATTGATCGCTCTCACCCTTCTCTTACCTGCCTGCCAAGTTGGCAAACAACCATGTAGTTTGATACAACGATAAAAGGTGCATTAGTGCACTGATTACACCGTCACCATAGTAGGGAACTTCCTAACCCCCTCTAACTGACCCCCGAGCAGAAAGAACGGATCATGTTTGATCGAGGCAGGGGATTACTGATCATGACCTCGGTGAGATCAAAGAAGCTGTTGGCTTCAAAGACTTGCATCATCCTCTCTCTGCTTCGTAAAGAAGAAAAAAAAGGCAAAAATACAACAACAAATTTTTTTTGGTCACGTGCTAATACTTGAGTCTCAGGCAACCGTATTCTCCTTCATCCCTGGCCAGTTCCTCTCTCTTAGGCCTGGTGCTTTTCTTCATGTTTGCCATCTGGTTGAGATTTCACACGCCCAGAATTATAAACTGACAGTGTCTTGTTTTTATGGATTGTATCTTTCACGGTGTTTTCACCCTGATAGTCCACCCCTCGCGCGCACCCAGGCATATATGATGATGGACGTCCTTTCAACACAGTCGTCAGTGCTGCACTATCGCAGCTGTTCATGAGAAGATTATTCTCCCCTCCACAGATACCGAACCTTCTGTTAAGTTGCTTTGGTCTTTCTCTTCTCCTTTTTCGTATTGAACCGTTGACTGGATTTGACTGACATGGCGATGTTGTTACTTGCACACTGATATAGCGATGCTATTACTTGCCACTGGCTTCGATTTTGCAGTTAACTCCCTTTCAGAAGCATTTTGAAATCGAGTGGCCCAGTTCTTCGTTTCTAAGTATATGTCAGCGAATTGCAGTTTAGTGAAGTTCTGACTGTGCTTAGAAAGTTCCAAAGACCTCGATGCTCAAAATCTGTTCAACAATACTGTTGTGGATAGGACTCACTGGTGGGAGAAAAAAGGCGTCCTTAACAGACTCTAAGTGGTGTGACATCCACGCTTGAGTCTTCAAATACTTCAGTGCTCTGTGGACAAACAGTGCGGAAGGCACCTTAGTGTGCAACTGCTGGATAATGTCAATAAGATCTTCTGCTTCTTCCAAAACTTTTATCCAGAACAAGCCTAACAGAGCCCCATTTAACATTCAATTAAAAGCCTGGGAGCACAGTATATTGCATAACCTGAAGCAGAAAATGTTTGTTGCTCTGTTTTGTTTTGTTACATTGTATCACAAGAAAATGTCATCGTTCCTACACCCAGTCCCAACCTGAACATTCCGTAAGTTACGTTCAGACAGTAACTGTAAAAATTGACTGATCATTTGACATTTTGCTTCATGAATTTTTTTTTTTTTTTTTTGGCTGTCCCAACCTCTGCGCCACCTCAGAGGCTGTGCACCCACGCCGCTCATTCCGACACCCCGTCCACAGCCACAGCCCGGTCGGCTCCGCCGCAGCCCCGGTACCGGCAATCCACAGGGAGCAGTCAATGTCAAGTCGTCTAGAGGCAATCCACCGGAGGAGACACGTACGGCACTGCTGCCGAGTCACTTCGGTGGTGTTCAGTGGCGCCTGTTCTGATCTAACATACGCAGGACACCACCTACTAAGCCCCCTACTGACGACAATAATTGCTTAGTCGCGGAGCCGGCGTAAGTGAGCTCTCCCTCCGGAGGGCGCCACCACGTCCGTCCAACGACAGCCCCCATGGACTCGCCGATACCGGTGACCCCGACGGAACCAAACCAAGGCCACAGACGTGGAGAGGACATCGAAATGGAGGTCACCATGAGAGCAGGGCATGAAGGGCCACAGAATCTGAGACATTCTTTTTCATGCTGATCGATGAGAATGAGGATGATTAAGATGATGCTACGGATTTCCATTTCGGTCTGAGACTACATGACAGGGCTGTACTCTACGCTTCCTTTCATACCATATCCCGGCGTCAACCAGGCCCGAGAGATACAGGCACCTGCAGCGTTGGTCAGGAAATTTGAGCAACACTCTCAGAAACGCATCCATTAAGTGGATGAAACTCGACTGTGTGGTCCCAGTCTTCCCAACTGAGTCCGCAGCAAACTCAACTCTGGGTAGGAGCCGGTCGGGCCAGAAAAACCCACATGACTCGGATGGGATTCGAACCCACGACCTCCCAGCGGGAGTCCGCGACGCTAACCACTTCGCCACGGCGGCTGGTTTCATGAAAGATTTTGTTCATTACGATTCTTTAGTTATACATCTGTTGTTTTTTTTTGTGTGTGTGAAAGAGAGAGAGAGAGAGAGAGAGAGAGAGAGAGAGAGAGAGAGAGAGACGGACAGACAGACAGACAGAGACAGAGAAAGAGAGAGAACACTGGTACATTTTTGCATGCGTACATATACTGGTCTCCACATACACAGACGCACGTAGTTCGGGTTTCACTTTTTAATTTTCTAACGCGCGCACAAGCGCACAGGCACACACAGACTAGTCAAGGCACGAAGGAAAGACAGTCTGGATGGCTGCAAATGTTCAGTCCGCCACAACACAAAACTATACTTCGTGAGTGTCGGCGACCGTTTCAAACAAAATCATCAAAAGACCGTCCGCCGAGACCGGATATGGGTGAAGAGAACCGTAAACATTATAAGAGCAGCCGGCGCTATCCTTCCTCTGCAGTCACAGCGATGGTTCATTTGCCACGAAAAGCAGCGTGGCTCCCACACAGTAATCCGCCAATAAAGGCGAAAGTCAAGACTTGTATGACTGATGTTAACGATAACAATGAAGAACTATACACACTGGGTAACAGGAGAATGAGCCACTGGGCTCTACGTGGAGTTTGTCGTGTGAGGACTAACGATCAGCTAACACGTCTTTGATTTATATCTGAGGAATGTTGGAACACTTGGCTCGGAATGCGGGAGTACCGTCGGTTTGGCAGGCACTAGAGACCTGACAAATTGTTCATTGTCTGCAGACATGTGCTTTGATATTAGGACAATACTAACCCTTACCGAACAATGAGGATACTTCTACGGTACGCGGGTTTGTACACACGCACGCACCAAGGTATTCAAGTACGTACTTTTGTACAATACTTTTACATGTTTATGTTGAAATCGAGCAGAGCGTGCGCAAGTAGAATCGAAAAGAAATTCTAATGGGAGAAAATGCACATTTTGAAATGCTGTGAAGGAAAGTGGTTTGTCTTCCTGGCGCTGAAAACAAAAACAGATAGCAATGAAACTCTGAAGTTTGCGTCACATACTGTTGATTTCCGACACCGTATTACGAGGGCTCGCATACCTGGCACACCAACGTTCATTCTCCCGAAAAAGAGTAGTATAGCGATATAACATATACACGATTATACCTCTCCAACCTCCGCCATACCCGCTAACCTCTAACCCATCGAAACGCACTCAGTCCCTTGCAGTGCTTGTGACGTGTGTATACCCAGTGACCTCCTGTGTATTGAACTGGAAAATGCAAAAGAACAACAAACTATAAAAAAAGAAGAAGAATAACAACAGATCGAGATTATATTAAGCCCAGCCTTTTGACGATGTTTGAAAAAAAAATCTGTAAGAATTCTAAGACATTCGTCGACAAGCGTGCACTTTTTACGAGGGAATAATGAAAGCGCAAAAACGTAGCTCGGGCCGTTTTGAAAGAATCTGAATATGACATGCACTATTGGTCCCAATAATTTTGTGTGTACGAGCCGTGGTGGTTCTCCTCGCAGCATATGAATCTGCCCAGAGTCTCTAGTCAGTAAAGAAAGAGGTTTACGATGGATCAGAGCCTTTATTATGCTGCCTTGCAATCTCTCTGGGATCATCTTCTCTGCACACCTGCACAGGCAATATAATGCGCAAGATACTCGATTTTACACGAAGCCTAAAACACAGGGGGCCTCTGTGAATGATCTTCCACCGGTCGAGAAGGTAAGGGTGGGGAAATTTCATTCAAGATCAGGCAGGTTTTAAACGAACTTGTCAGCCACTGTTTACGACTGGCTTTAAACTGTTCGCCAAGTAATACGTGAGAAGCGCGAATGTTTCTCTGGAGATCTTGTGCCTATGTGTTTATTTGAATTGCCTTAAAATGTTTATGTGAGAGTGTGCTGGGAAAACGTGAATTACATTAGAAAATTTATGAGGCGAGTTTTTTGGGTTTGTGCTTTTTAAAACCTGTCGGCGTGCAGGTGGTCTGAATGTGAAATTATCACATTCAACATATTCCAGTCTCTTTCCCTCTCAGTTTGAATGCGAGTGTATGCATGCGCGCGTGTGCTTGTGTGTACGTGCGTGCACGCGTGTATGTGCGTGTGGGAAAGAGAGAGGGAGTGGGAGGGAGGATATATATATATATATATATATATATATATATATATATATATATATATATATACACACACACAGAGAGAGAGAGAGAGAGAGAGAGAGAGAGAGAGAGAGGAGAGAGAGAGAGGAGAGAGAGAGAGAGAGAGAGAGAGAGAGAGAGAGAGAGAGAGAGAGAGAGAGAGAGAGAGAGAGAGAGAGAGAGAGAGAGAGAGAGGAGAGAGAGAGAGAGAGAGAACAATTTTAACTTTCAGTATGGCACACACAAGCAAGCACACACGTATTTACGAATCCATTATTACAATTATGCACACACATACAGACAAACCAAGAGATATCCGGCAGGAAGGCCGCGCGCGCGCGCACACACACACACACTTTCTATCTCTCTCTCTCTCACTCACTTACGCACGGGAAAGGAGGCGTCGGGGTAGAAAATATTGGGGGATGGAGGGAGAGATGGAGAAGTAATAGGGAAAGGGAAGGAAGGAGGTGAGAGAGAGAGAGAGAGAGAGAGAGAGAGAGAGAGAGAGAGAGAGAGAGAGAGAGAGAGAGAGAGATGGGGGGGGGGGGTATAGGCAGAGATGGGGGTGGGGGAGAGGGTGGGAGTGATGATAGACATGAGAGATACAAATAGGCAGATAGTGCTATATGTGTTTCCTACCTTGGTAAGCGGGAAAGGGCAGGTGCCAGAACAATAATGGGCTTCAAACGACTTGGGGGAGATAATCCAGTCCCCCCAGCCTATATCGGCGAAATCCACCACCAGACGGCGTCGCGCGCACACCTGCCCGGGATTGTTGTCCGGCGTGGCCAAGTTGTCATGGTAATCCTCCCACTGCTCGGGCAGCAGAATGCGCCGTCTGCCTTTCCGGTTCCGCCGGCGGTTTTTCCGTTTCCGGTGCTTCCTCCTCCGGCGCTGGCTTTTATTTTTAGCTTCAGTACGTTCCAACGGGTAAGGAATTACTCGGCTCTGTTCCAGCCTCTGTCGATACTCCTTTCTGGCGGTGAGCATGCCTGGATGCGTCTGAGGTAGGTTGAAACGGTAGTGGAACTTAGAATAGTCTGCCGGATCTTCAGGAATCTCGTTCGTTAATAGTGATCGCCTCTTCCTTTCAACGGAAGAGTGCGACTCGCTGTCTTTGAGGGTTGATCTCTGTGTGGTATGTGTTTTGTTTACTTTCACTGTAGCTTTGGTAGAGTCTGATTTTTTTGAATTTTTGTCAGCGTTTGTCACATGAACACCCAAATCGTCTTTTCTTGGTGTGTGTTTTTCTGTGCTTTTTGTGATGAATATTTTTCTTTTTGTTTGGTTTGTGCTTTTTGCCAAGGTGATGTTTTCGCCCAAAGCCACGGAAAAGATCAATAATATGCTGTTGATTTACATCATTCTTATTGCTGACCCTATCATCATCACCATCATTTTCATCTGCAGAAACAGATCTTTCAGCTCCGTCATCAATTTGCTTTGGGGCGTCTTCCACTTCCTTACGGCCCGATTCCTTTTCTCCGTCTTCTTCAGAATCCTGCGACTGCTTGAGCCGTTCAGCCACGATGTTCAGCTCTTCCAGATTGACGCTCTCTGTCTCATTCGAGTAAAGAATCAAAAACGGCAACGAATGGTGCCGAACAAACTTCTTCAGGCCCAGAGTTTTCATCTTTCCGTTCGGCTTCTCACTCCTAAAACTGAGAGCAAAAAGATGCGGGTGCTCTCTGTCCACCAGCAGGCAGCTGAGGACGGCCTCTGTAGCTCCGTACAGCTGCCAGCCTTTAGCGGATGATCTCATAATGATGGAACCAGTCTGGCTGAGGTAATGGGGGGCAACCTCGTACAGCACCAGCTCCGTTTCAGCGTGACTGCGCGAGCGTCGTTTCCTGTGTGATGATTTGCGTTTGTAGAGGTGAAACATGCGCACGCAGGACTCGCTCTGTGGTAGAGATAGAGGACAGGTTGAAGATGAACATGGCCTCTCCGTTCACCTCTCCTGCACACACAGATACACACCAACATCATGATTTACATGAAGTTTTCAGCAGTAACTTCAACCTTAACCGGGAAAAATGTCAGCTATGCGATAGGAACCAGCTAGTTCCTTTGAGCTGAGATATCTCTCAACAACATGAAATGTAACGGTATTTTAAAGTATTACTACAAGATTCCAGAGTATCAAAAACGTGATCTCTATAAACATTTCATACCTTCCATCCAAGTCGGGAATATAAACCTTTGAATAGACAGCAACAACGGTTTTCTTTTAGTTTAGACATAACGCCTCAGTAAAAAAAATTAACTAAGTTTCTGTTGTTCATAGTATGGATGAACTGTTCTTTTCAACGTATTCAACCCCGAATCAAAATCCAATATTGTCAAGATCTCAGGTGTGTGGTATTTGTGGTGTTGTGCTCTGAGCAGACAGCAAATTGTTTGGAGAAAATATCCCTATCGATTAGTCAAGTACGTATGCGCACTGCGTAATTCTGTTGTTTGTAAACCGTTGGTAACGTTTTAGGAGTAGAACTTAGTTCATATGCATTAGTGTTCTGAAAGAAACGGCTTTTTTCATTCTAAAATGGGATCTAGCCGACGCGGAATCAATCGCAGGTTGACCAGAAAACAAAACACACGTGTTGTTAACGCTTGTCCACGTCGATCGGGCGCTGTTTTGAATGGAGAAAAGCATCACGTTCTCCCTACTCACGTTTTGTCTATTCACGGTTCATCTGATGCAACTGTGCACGAATACATCAAGTTTCACGTAAAAGGCGGATTGTGAGTTATTATTTCAGATAAATTGAAAACGTGTCTCACAAAGGTATTTAATAGGACAGTATTTAGAATTAAGAAAAACAAAACAGTAAGAAAACAAAATAAGAAACAAACAAACAAAACATATACATATAATACTTCTGATCACGTCCGAGAGTTTCTTGAAATTTATAAATGATTCAACGCCCATCTTGCGTCGAATTCGACAAAGATAAGTAATTGTTCATTCTTCATTTTCGTTGTCCTGAATGTTGTTTATTATGCCTGAAGAAGACCTAAGAGGTCGAAACGCGTCCTGTTTTGTCTTGTAATTCGTTTGCCCACGTTGATCGGTGGAGTCATAATAATTACTTTAAAAATTTTAAAATTATAGATTTTTATCCTTGACTTTCAGTCCGGAAAATAAGCGAATGCAAGAGAGCTTTTGAATTTGACCTCAGGTTTGCTGTTCGTGTCTTCGCGAGAACGCGCGAAAGCGTATGCACACGTTCGTATCTGTACAAAAGCACGACTCGCACACAGGAACATACGTATACGCACTCACATGTGACGGCGAACTTTTCTAATTGTACAATTTGATCGATTCTTTCAAACAGCCTGAATTGTAACGAG
>CM031595.1:69606322-69628822 GCA_018398815.1 Conus ventricosus | reverse complement strand
ATCGGCCGACCGACTTTGATGGGTTGGTGGCATAGCCTTGAGGAAGGGGATACTGCTTAAATCGGGTAGTGGGAGTTGTGAACATGTAAAGATAAAGATGGACGGGGTGGGGGTGGGGAGCGGTGCGGGGAGGAAGTAGGGCAAATATGCCGAGAGGCGGGTCCATTCACACGTAATAGGGTTGCTGAATAAAGACTAAAAGCGATGTCATTAATCGCTGGCACACCGCTCTGTGTTTGAGTGTGTGTATGGTTATCATAAATCACAAAACTAATGATCGTTAAAAGTCGCAACAAAAGCATCGGTCTTGTTTGTGAAACTGAGAAGTACAGGTATGAATCAAACACCCCCTGTACTGCAGTCAGCACAAGATTCCAGTTTGTGACTGCACGTTTACATGTCATATGGTTGGGTTCTTCTGTATAGTGAATAAAACACGTTTTGAACTCAGAACAATTTCTGGACATCAACTCTTTAATGTTAAGGTATGTAAAATGATTCAATTCAATCACGTTGTTTATAGCCTAGCCGACAGCGGTGGGGAAGGGCGGGAGGTGGATGGGAGGAGGAACGAATGGGGTAGGAGGGGGCTGTGACTTTAAGTCAACCCCATTAATAGTTGTTGGAAAAAAAAAAAGCCAATACTTTAACTATACCCTGTAGGTGGGTGCAGGTTTTCTCCTCCCATATTCACCTTGGCATGTTTTTTTTCTTCAAATCTGTGTCTGTGTAAGGGCTTGTCGGGATGGCCATGGCTATGTGACAAACCAGTCTGCATTGAACATGTATTTCATTGAATGTTGTTACGTGTACCATCAAAAGTGCGAACATTTTACTGTAGATTCTGTGAAGATCTAGTTCGGATATGTGCCACCTAAATGATTTTTCTGAGAGGATATCAATATCTAAAAAAAAATTGATTTGATTTAAACGTGATTGGTGCGGGCCTTTTAATTGAAGACTTGGCTTGTTTTGAATCTGGCATTTTTATCTGCACACAGTTCTGTTTTTAGCTTGTTTGCAATACTGATGCGGTCTCCGTGGTCAGGAAGACCGTGGGCCCTAAACATGTCTCACATATAGCAGCATGAATGTAACACATTAGTTGATATGTCAGAGCGTTTGTTCAAGGTTCGGCAATATTGTGATTGTTCAACCGATCCTATTTCCCAAATGGTCCAATCGCGTGACGGAGTAACGAAACCCTTTCCTGACTTTGATGCTGGAGAAGCCGATCCCACTCAACATAAACGTTGTCTGCTTACGGCAGTGATTTTTGTGTGGACTCTTGAGCGAACATCGTCATTATGTGGTAAGCGTTCGGTTTTACGATGCTTGCAAACACGATCGCTGGATCAGTTACGGGTTGCGCCATATAGATCTGAGATCAGAGAAATGCCGCCAAGGCAGACCCATAAACGACAACCTAACACCGATAGCAATTCGATATGGCGTTTGGGCCGCTGTGCAGATGCATGTGTTAGTGGAGAGAGAGAGAGAGAGAGAGAGAGAGAGGGAGAGAGCGAGCGAGCGAGAGAGGAGAGAGAGAGAGAGAATTTACGTTTTTAAGTAATATTTTCACTTTTCCTATTGGACTTTATTTTGCCATTTGTTCTCCACCTTTCGCTTTTTAAATTAACTGTTAGTGGATTAACTACGAGCTCCGCTTTGGCGACAATCAAAAGTGTATCATATGTGCACATTTGCGCGCGCATGTGTGTGTGGTGTGTGTGTGTGTGTTGTGTGACTTTTGCCTTCCTCCTTCGTGTTGTTTTTGTGAGCGAGTGTTTCTTTCCCACTGTTTACAAACTGTGCACATGGGTATTTAGGAACGTCCCAGGACAGAGCATAGCCATTGGTAATGGATAGGGTCAAGCACTTTCAAGCAAAATCGCAGATCCGTAAACCACACACAGCCACAATCTAATTTCGAACGGACCAATGTTCTATATGGATGGAAGCGTATTCATCCTGGTTGGCGCCCAAGCCCGTGTTAGCGATAACACGCCACGCGGATGATGTTAGGCGTTTCGGCCAGAAGTATTCAGTCTCAGAGAGTGGCTATGGAAGTTAAATTTTCAGTTTGACGATTACTTCAAGAAATTTCCTTCTTAAACAGTAGGATGAAAAAAAAATGGTGACTGGATTTCCGGGTCGAAAAAGAAATCCCTGAAGGTGTGAAAGTGAAAGCACTGAGGTTTTGTGGTGAAACATGTATCCCATAAGTGCCGCCGACATACGGGCGGCAGCATTATGCTCCGCTCCGTTCACATGACGCCCAACACTGGACAGCACTCAAGAGCGCACAGCAATTGTAAAAACATTCTTTGTGTTCATAAACTAATTTTAGGTATCAGGACTGAAAAATGCCAATTATCAGACTACATCGGAAATGTAACAAAGAAATAAAAAGTACACTGCAAGACATGCTACATAAGCAACGGTTGTGCAACCATAAACATTGCACGTACACAGGAAAAGTCTGGCCCCACCGGCATACGTTGGGAAAGTTTGTTTTAAAGACAGTTTCCGCTTGCTGTTGGGTTTTATTCACCTTTAGCTGGAGGCGTCGATGGCCGCCAGCAAAGGTGTGACTAGGAGCGTAGTGCATTATGTAGTCGACAAAGAAGCGAAGATTCGGAACCTGTGCTGACCATTAATTTTAATCGATTCTGATGCTGAAGAGTGCAGAAGACAATGCCAATCTGGGGAACACCCCAGCTCGTGCTCAGAATGTAAGACACAGTGAAATCAATACCAACTTAGAAGATTATGTCAGCGTTAAGTGTTGCTTTTGACAATGGTTATCTCTATGTGTGCTATCGAGGGACCTTCGTCATCAAGTGTAAGCTTCTGTTTTGCAAAGCTCGTACGTCACGATCGTCGTCTGGGTACAGGACGCCCACAGAAATCTGACAACACAGAAGTGCCGCCAGAAGAAATCCATATACGATTAAAGACAAAATTGACAGTAAAAGTTTATGACTGGCTAGGCCATCAACTTCCGGAAATAGTTCTGAGGACGTCCGGCAGATGGCACAGGGAAAGACCAGAGTTGGGCTGGCTCCTCACTTTGCCTTTCTCCAACTTCCCACTACAGCCCAAAACGAAAAATGTTCCCACCATTTACTGAAAGGAGGAGAAAATGATGAACCCATCAGCGCCCGTCCATTCACCACTGGAAATCCACAACGGACAATGAGAGTGTATACGCGGAATCCCACTGCATCTGTGGAAGTAAATGTCATAACATGAGTCCAAAGGACGAAAAAGGGCTGTATGAAGACTTCGATCCATTGGCTGCAACGTACTGCGCCAGCAGATACGACATCGTAAAAGGGGCTAGGATTGAAACCACAGTGCCAAGGACATTCGCGCTCATTATGCAGACAAGGAATTTGTACAAGCTTTCGATGCCAGGCAGTTAAAAGCGCCAGAAACTCAGCTTGTCATCCATAAGTGCAAAATAGGAATGGGATAAACTTTAATTTAAAAAAAATCCACATACCGGATGCGCCGTTAGGAAAGAGTACACTGTAGCACAAACTGGCCACACTGGGAACACTGTTTACGAAACCTGCAGGAGTAATTATAGAGTGAAACAACTAAAACTGAAAACACTCCTCAAAAACACAGACGCCAGCAAGTGGAAAGACAGAGGAGTATATGAGGGCTGCATCAGAAGTTAAGAAGAATGGGCTAGAAAAGCTCTTGGACGACCTAAAAGCTTAACACAGTGCCCTCAGCAAAGCAGAATCAGCAAGAAAGAGAAAAAGCGAAACGAAGAAGACCAA
The DNA here is from genome assembly GCA_018398815.1 of Conus ventricosus. NCBI lineage: Eukaryota > Metazoa > Mollusca > Gastropoda > Neogastropoda > Conidae > Conus > Conus ventricosus. Next base: position 69,625,028 of record CM031595.1, on the reverse strand, counting down.
GATTGCTTATTCAGATTTCCCCCGGGAAACTATCCGAGCAAGCAAAATGTCAAAGGAAAACAAAAATTCCCTCTCTACGTAAGAAAAGACATTTAGACTCTCAGAACAAAGAAACATTTGAAATCCCGTGCTTGGTACTGCTTGCAGCACCGGAGAAAAGGTTTAATAACAGACCACCAACGTTGAATGAGGTAAAGAAAGTGGATAAGAAAGTCAGAGCTGAAACTTCGCCTGGACTTAATGTACCACCGTATCTGCTTTATAACAAATGTCCCAATGTTCTTGAGTGACTCCACACTGTACCAGCATTAGCATGGAAAAACTCCAAGGTATGTGACAAATGGATACTAGCTGGTGGAGTGTACATTTCCAAAGAGCAGAACTCGAGTGACATCAACCAGTTCAGACCAAAATCATCTCTGGACATCGAAGGGAAAATCGTATTCTATATTCGTCACAGAAAATCAATTTTTGATTTGTCAGTCCATAAAGGAGGCATCCCGGGATTGTCTGTCTGAGTAGGGCATGCAACTATGAAATCGGAAGCAGTCCAAAGAGTTAAGGCAGGGAAAAAAAGGACATCGACATGGCGTGGCTATGCAAATGGATAAGTTCCAGACAATATGATTCAACCGGTCCTCAAGATGTATCATGTCCTGAGAACATTCGAGAAATGCTGAAGAAAGTATTTCCATGACTTTCTGATGAGGGTTCTCCTCGAAAGAATACCTAATAGACTGGGTCTATGAGGAAGTTGGCATAGCAATAGCTGTGCAATTTCTCCAATACTGTTTGTGTTGGGAATAGGGGTCATCTTGAAAGCAGCCTTGAGATGTACAGACTCAGCAGACATTGGGGGTGGATACCAAATGCCACTTCTGAAAGCCTTCTTGTTGGACAAAACAATCCTTTCCGCCTAGGAGAATGAAACACAAAAGTATTGAGATACTTGAGTTTATTGCTTCATCAATTTCAAACCAAAGAAATCAGAAAGCCTCAATGAAGGGAAGGACAAGTGTCTGAAACAATTACGATGATGGTAGCCAACAAAGTTACTCCAGCTGTGACAGAACCACTGAAAAGCCTTTGAAAGTGGCATGGTGACTCCCTGAAAGGCACAAAGAGGGGAAAGGAAACCGAGCAAATGGCAAAAGAAAGCCTGCCGATAACAGACCATTGTGGTCTCCCTGGCAAATACAGAGTCTGGTATCTACAGTTCAATCCGACCCTGAATCCCTTCCGGCCTCTATTGATATAGGAGATCAAAATGAGCACATTGGAGTTAATGGAGGACAAAGTCAACAAATCCACAAGGACATGGCTTGGTCCCATGTAATCTAACTGATGTTGCGCTCTTCTGTTGTCAGGACAAGCTGAAGCTACCTCTGAAATCCACCCTCCAGGAACACAGCCTGGGAACCATGCTCGGAGGACTCGAGTGACATGTTTGTGAGATTAGCCAGTTTAAGCAAAAGACTGGCTGAAAATAAAAGGCGCACGTTGCAAATGAAAACCTCAAGGTAAAGGATATAACAGGGCACACACGAACCAACAGACAAGGACTGGAACAATGGAAATAAGTGTTGGACAAAGGCAAAGAGAATGCATTGAGAAACATGGCAATATGAAAGTTGAAGAAAGAAGAAAATCCAGAAAGGAGTCCAGCAGAGCCCAGAGGGACAATGGACTGCTTGGGTAAACGCACTCCAAAGAAAATCGCTCCCCCTTAGAATCAGCTTCTTCCTCAGATCCGAAATTTCTGCCCTGAAATTCAAGCCTGGTGAATGGAAGTTAAATGAGATGAACCCGAAGTGTTGTCTCTTTCAGGGTAATCAAACGATGAAATGTATCCTGAATTCTTGCAAAGTAGCGTCAACCCGGGGAAGACACATGGAGACAAAAATTAAGAAGAAACACTAAGTCAACAGAAGCTCTAGCAACGACATTCTACACGACAAGAGGCCACAAAATCAAGGTCTGGAACAGCTGTAATGTCCAGTACATGGAAGCAGAAATAACTGAAATGGAGTGGATGACTGGCAGCGCACAACAGAACTTTCATAATAGGAAAACCATCAAAGAGTTCATCGGGAAAAGCAATATGAGACCACAGAAAGTTTCCACTAAGGCCTGTTAAGACAAATGATTCTGATTAACTCACTGTGCTACAGAAAAGCGGAATGGAGGAAGCTGACATCTACAAGACGGAGGAGTATGTCAGTCTTACCAGCAATTTGAGGGATTCTGGCTTCCGAAACAAAGTCCTTGCCGTAGGACTGCAGCACGGGAGACCTTGGATTAATTATCCTATGATCTCATGAAACAGTTTGCCATTTTTGGTAAAAAGACCAGAACTCTAAAGGCAATGGCAGAGGCAGCTGATAGTGTTCCAACTGGATCTGGTCGAGGAGAAACAAAGGCGAACATCACAAAGCGTAAATTTCAAACTTAGAAAAGATGTCCGATGGCTATGTGGATACAATATCTGTCAAAATAGGCACCCTTGTGACGTCTAACCATCCAGGAAATACTGTATGGAATCTCAGCCACGCCGAAACTACTCTGACAGCAGGAAGGGTCTAGGAATCATGACCTAGATGCGGCCCGGCCCCCTTAATGTACAAGGCGTTCAGGGCCCAAACCTTTGAGGGAAGTGTCTTTTCTGAAGACCACCTGTCAAGCTCTCCCAAGAATTTCTGTCTATTTACGTCCTTTGGTCATTAACCATTACTCTCTCTCTCTCTTTCTCTCTGTGCGTACGCGCACGCGTGGATATACGTGTGCGTGCGCGAGTGCGAGTGTATTGCCGCGTCCAGTACCCGCCATGCTATCTTTAAATTGTTTCGGACAGCAGTAAAGTGACGAAATGAGTGAATCCAGTTACAAAGTGCTGCGCCATTTGTGACCAGCGTGACGTCGTCACACAGCCTGTGCCTGAGCTGATGACGGGAATGTGTTCCTGATGACAGGAATGTGTTCATAAGACAAGACAGGCTTCAATGTTTTCAGTATAAAAGAGATTACACGGACACGATCTTCGTGAAAGTGTTGTTATTACAATATGGATTTTTTAAAAATCATGTTTTAAATGCTGCTGAAAGCGCTGCCATTGTTACCCCGAACGCAGTCGTGAATGAAGAGAGGGGAAGAGAGAGTAGAAAGGGAGGGGTGAGAGGTGGAGAGAAAAAGAGGGCAAAACACCGCGCGCGCGCTCACACACACACACACACACACACACACACACACACACCACACACACACACACACACACACACACAGACAGAGACTGAGAGAGACAGGGGAGAGAGAGAGAGAGAGAGAGAGAGAGAGAGAGAGAGAGAGAGAGAGAGAGAGAGAGAGAGAGAGAGAGAGACTGGAGAAGGAGAGAGGGGGTAGAGAGACAGAGGAAGAGAGACAGAGAGAAGAGAGAGAGAGAGAGAGAGAGAGGAGAGAGAGAGAGAGGAGAGAGAAGAGAGAGAGAGAGGAGAGAGGAGGGAGACTGGAGAAGGAGAGAGGGGGTAAAGGGGGATGGGTATAGGGCTGGGACGGGGATGTGCTCTGTTTTTAAGACCGCGTGCTACCTTTTGTACACGTGACCTTCGTGAGAACTGTGGCTTTGACAGAACCTCTGCTTCTTTAGCGAAAATTCCAGGGTTCGTTTGATACACAGTACCGGTAGTGAGCTGGATGCTGGTCTTTCTGATAATACAAACTGACCCAGTGTCAGAATGCATGGCCTGGCGAGGAAACTACCAAGCCAACGGATTGCAGGCCAAATCTGAAATAGCCAAGGTTTCCTTAACAATAGAGACGAAGGTATTCCAGACCCATCAAGAATACGAGACACACGTCAAAGGGTCTCTCGCTGGCCTCTTAGGCTGACCATTGTGGAATCGTAAACCCATCCACTAAACTAGGGGCTCGGTCAGTTATGGCGCCGACACCCCGCTATAACCGTTGTCCCTGGCTGACCCTCTTCCTGACCGCGGTCAAGACCATGTCTTGTTCAAAAGAAGAAAACGTTCGCTGCGTCGAGCGAGCGAGCGAGAGAGAGAGAGAGAGAGAGAGAGAGAGAGAGAGAGAGAGAGAGAGACAGAGAGAGAGAGAGAGAGAGAGAGAGAGAGAGAGAGAGAGAGATGTTTGTGTGTCTCATATTGAGCCTCTTTTCCCGCTGCGCTTAGCAGTGTAAACAGCGTGGGCTGTAATGTAGGTGAATGTGTACAACGAGAAAAAACGACCCCAAGTGACTCTTGATGTGTCAGTCCAGTCTTTGCAAGATAAAAACACAATTACTTCCAAACATTACATTCCTTTCTTTTTCCTTAGCCAACTTTTGTTGTTTTGACGACAACCGTCAAGTAATTTCATTTTTTGAAACTGCAGTTTTGTTTCATAACAAATGATTTTTTGAAAAAAGAAAAAGAAAAAAAAGGTTTCATTTTACCACCACGATTTTTGCATTTTCCGCGGAGGTAGTTTTTCTTTACTTAACCGTTTCCTGACGAGAGTTCGTCATCGGATGTTACCCGCAAACGTTTTCTGGATCTGACAACTATCCAGGATCAAATGGGACGAACAGATGGACGGTGACGATAACTTTTTTCCGCACGCAGCAAACCGGCTGAGTGTCCAGTAACGGATAGTTTCACAAGACTATGTTACACTGTTCGGCGTTTGTCTTGCCGAGTTACCATTTCTACGTACACCATGCTTATACATCCACAAACCAGTTCCAGTTCTGTAACTTGAACTCTCTCAGAAATCGAAATATTCTTTGAACAAGTAGGCAATGTGAACACCTATGCGACAAACGAGTTAGCATTCGCGCATACGCACATTCTTCACCACTGTATTCTGTTTCTTTTTCCCTATTTAAATGCTTACAGACGGAAACATCTTTATTACATGCACCCACTGTTCCAGCAAGTTAACAGGCACTCTTATTCGTGTATTTGGTCGAGGACAACCCAACCTAACATTCCAACTGCATATTTTGACCCTGGACAATACAGTCCCCGACCTCAAAGAGAGAAGAGAGAGAGAGGAGAGAGAGAGAGAGAGAGAGAGAGAGAGAGAGATGAGAGAGAAAGAGAGATGAGAGAGAGAGAGAGAGAGAGGGGGGTAGGGAAGAGACAGATTAAACATAAAGCCAACTTATGTGCAATTTCTATTAAAGACCGTGTATTTCGTAACGTCTGCAGCCGGAATGTTTATATCCAAAAATGTGTGCGTGCGTGCGTGCGTGCGTGGGGCCGCGTGCGTGCGTGCGTGCGTGCGTGCGTGCGCTGCGCGCGCGCGCGCACGCGCGCGCGCGCGTGTGTGTGTGTGTGTGTGTGTGTGTGTGTGTGTGTGGTGTTTCTGAGTTAGAGAGTGAATAAGTGTGTGTGTGTATGTGTGTGTGTGTGTGTGTGTGTGTGGTTGTGGTGTGTGTGTGGTGCGTGCGTCGTGCGTGCGGCGTGCTGTGTGTGTGTGGTGGTGGTGTGTGTGTTGTGGTGGGGTGTGTGTGTGCGTGTGTTGTGTGTGCGCACGCGCGTGTGTGCACCTATAAAACGAAAACTGATGATGTTATTCCATATTGTGACAGAGTGGGCGGCAATATCTATTTATTCAGCAGGTCATCTCTTTAGTTTCGCAAGGGATAGACAACAAACTTTAAAAACAGCACACTTTTATTTGATCTGCCGTCACAAACCATGTCTCTGTCATCTTCCCTCTCTCTCACGCGTGGGTGTACTCCTAATACAGAGAGAGAGAAGAGAGAGAGAAGAGAGGAAGGAAGAGAGAAGAGAGAGAGAGAGAGAGAGAGAGAAAGAGAGAGGGAGGAGAGATACGTCATCTAAAATAAATTTAGATTTGGACTTTTCTCTAGTCTCTCTATCTATACACAGACTAGACAGACAGACACAGAAGACACATGCACACAGACCAAGACAGAAGACAGAAACAGAGCAACAGACACACACATCACACACACACATACATCACAGCTACCACATCACACATACGTTGTTTATACAAACCATGTCTCGGCATCTTCCTTCTCTCTCACGCGTGGTGTACTCTAGATACACAGCAACACACACACAAACCACGACACACACCACACACACCAAACACACACAAACACAGAGAGAGAGAGAGAGAAGAGAGAGAGGAGAGAGAGAGAGAGAGAGAGAGAGAGAGAGAAGAGAGAGAGAACGTACCATCTGAAAATGAAATTTTGATTTTTGACTTTCACTCTTATCTCTCTATCTCATACACAGACAGACAGACAGACACAGAAAGACACATGCACACAGACACACAGACAGACAACAGACAGACAGACAGACAGACACACACACACACACACACACACACACACACACGCGCGCGTTGTTTATACTTTGCCGGCTACATGGGCCCATGTTATGTAAACATATATAAAATACAGAGAGAGAGAGAGAGAGAGAGAGAGAGAGAGAGAGAGAGAGAGAGAGAGAAGAGAAAGAGAGAGAGAGACCCAGTGGGAGCTGGTAGCTTTTCAAACTCGCCCAGTAACGGCCAGTATTGAAAGCTGGTCCGATCTGTTTACCTGTCAATTTTCAGATGGGATAATACTTTAATCATTACCTCTGTTGGGATTCAGCTGCTCGGAAATCCGAGGTAGTCGGCATCCTGGGTCGTTAGGGAAGAACAGTCCAAACAGTCTTGTCTGCAGTAGTTATTCTGCCGCGCGCAGTCATAGACGCTCTCTCTGTAGGGGGGAAAAGGGACTCTTGGTCATCATTCATTCCGCGATCTGGCTACCACGAAACTGAAGAGTTTCTGGGGGTGATTTTTGTATGCCTTATCTCTCCGATGTATTGAATATCACAATGGGAAGTAGTATAGTATTAGTAGTAGTATAGTAGTAGTAGTAGTGTGTAGTAGTAGTAGTAGTAGTAGTAGTAGTGTAGTAGTAGAAATGTAGCAGCAGCAGCAGTAGCAGTGTAGTAGTAGTAGTAGTATAGTAGAGTAATGAGTAGAGTAGATGAGAGAGAGGAGAGATCGAGAGAAGAGATGGAGGAGAGAGAGAAGAGAGCAGAGAAGAGAGAGAGAGAGAGAGAGAGAGAGAGAGGAGGAGAGAGAGAGAGAGAGAGAGAGAGAGAGAGAGAAAGAAAGAAAAGAGAGAGGGGACTCATGATTCTTATTTTCCACAGACTGTCTTGAAAACCCCCCTCCAAATGATTCTAGGAGTTTGTTTACTTATTAGTAGCAGTAGTAGTAGTAGCAGAGAGAGAGAGAGAGAGAGAGAGAGAGAGAGAGGAGAGAGAGAGAGAGAGAGAGAGAGAGGGGAGACTCATGATTCTTATTTTCCACAGACTGTCTTGAAAATCCCTCCAAATGATTCTAGGAGTTTGTTAACTTATTCGATATTATCTTCACACAAAATCTAATAAACACCTTCCGTCTTGACATGACCCTGGTCGAATTTCACAGGCTTGGCTTCATTTTAAGGCATTCCCACATGAGAATGAATTATTCAAAACGGTTTCACTTTGCTTTATCTGCATTCGGAATCCAACATCTTGTTGAAAGCTATCGATAAAGTTCTGATTCTTCAAACGCCATTTTATTATAATGAGGATGGAAATAAGTCACAGTCTTGACTTTTCTAGTTCTGAGTGATCGTTGTAATGTCAGTGTAACGGTGGATCCCCGAGAGTCATTCTTCAGCAACATCAGCTGTTTCTTCTAGAGAGAGTAATGACGACTTTTACAATTCCAGGCAAAGGTAACCTCGTCTGTCTTTATCACGTTCATTTCAATCCATGCTGTTTATATTTCGCAAGACCGGAGAAACCATCTGAGGCACATTCAAAGACAAAACTGCAAAAGCTAAATCCATAAACAGAAAAGATTTCTGAAAGAAAAGCACTAATTTGAAACACACTGGTTTTGATATAATATAAACCATTTCGAATGAAATGCAAAACATTCGCTTTCTTTAAAAAAAAAAAAGAAAAAAAAAAGGAAAAATGGAGGAGCTAATAATAGTCATCTTGGAGCCCGCATGCGGGAAACGATTTGTTCTGATTCCCTGTTAATTCCAAACGTTAACTTGGACATGTTTGAATCCGTTTCTAACAGGGCATAGAGTCTTCCCATTCCGATTTTAGCTGATGGGAGCAATTCGTATGGGTCAGGCTTATCTGAAAGACATTATTCCCTGGTACTCCACTGATCTTGTCGTGGGTCTTTCGCAGGTGACTATACTTAAAGGTCTACTTTAGAGATTTTCGATAATTTGTTAAAAACGGGTCTACATGTCATATAACTACAGTATGGTATTCATTTTTCAAAAAAAATCGCCGGAAGAATTTAATAGATAAAAAACGACTTTTGCACACCTGTTCAAACCCCGCGCGATAGACCGAAAACCGTGACGTCACTTGATGGACGGCCAGCCGCGACCTACACAACAAGCCAGCGCCAAGTGAAATCAACACGAGTTGCGATCCCCCACAGCCAAAAAAGTCACGAGGGGGTGGCAGATATTGTGCTGTAGGCGAGTGCAGCAGCTCAGCAGGAGACGGATATTCTTTGCACACATTTCCATCTGATCCAGATACTCGAAAGAAGTGGATTCGGTTCGTGCAACCATGCCGGGCAGCTACAGTTCTTTTTACCACGTCAGTTCCAGCTGAACCGCGGAAACGAGCTATTCCGACAATTGCCGAGCCCGTTCGAGTGGCTCAAAAACTTCGTCTGCATTGTGCGCGTATACTTTGAAGGCGGAGTGGTAAGCTCGTACAGATGAGTACGATAGCCGCACGTTTATTCTGTTCTTATCTATGGACAGATCACACTTGTTAAATTGAATGAACACGTTAAGGCTTGAGGAAGGAGAATCTCCGCTCGCCGTCCACGCGTGATCGCATCAAGAAGTCTGTCGGTAGCCTCCCTCGAGACTTCGGTAAAGTCCGTACGCCTTCGGAATGCTGTGTTCGGGCGTCCAACTGGAACTGGACTGACGTGGTAAAAAGAACTTAGCGTTCAAACTGATAAGTACAGGCCTTGCAGAAACATCCCCAGAGTCACATTGGCTGTCGCAATCATAGTCACTGCTTTTACATGATAAATTAAATACCGAGCGAGATGTGCAAGAACCACCAGAATCGCTTTCTGTCGCCGTCGCTGACCATCATGTGACGTCACATCCAAGAGCAGTTAAGCCATGCCACGATTTAGTTGATTACCTCCCGTTTTCTTGATTACAGGTGAAAAATGCCCACTTTCGCGGATCGATTTCGTGTGATCGGGAGCGAATCGGATGTTTATTTTACCAATTTATCAAACATTTCATATTTCTGCATAAGCTGACCAATTATCGAAAACCTCTAAAGTAGACCTTTAAGATTTAATTTATGTGTAAGAAAGGTATAGAGATTTTTTTGTTTGGGGGCGGTTTTAAACAAAACAGACAACACCCATCTTCCTCAAATGCCACCATGCAGAACATTTTATAACTATGACTTTTTAAAAGTGTGTTATTTATGGAAATCCGTGTGTTATTTATGGGAATTCATGAAGAACTACATGCTCGATATTAACTCCTTTAATCCTCACCCCTTTCTCCGACCAGTCGAAACTTGATTGAAATTTTCCCCAGACTTGCAAAACACAGCCAAGTGTCTGCTACAGATTTTGTTTTTTTCTTTTCTTTTCTTTTTTTTTTTTCAATCAATCTGCCAGCCTGAGTTGGAAGTTAATTTGTTTCAGGTTTACAAGGAGGCAGTTAAGTGAGGGGCTGTGGGGGAGCAGGGGTTGTGGCCGACTGCTTTCAGCACAGACTAACGACTGCTTTCAGCACAGGCTGCGGTGTCTGCAGCTGGAGAGCTAGGCCCATAAAACTATCCATAAACATGCTAGGTGCGCGGCAAAATCGTCGCTGAATGACAGCCAGGAACTCGGTCTCGTTTACAGCCCAAATCGAGCAACGTGAAGCTTGAGCGACCAAGCCCGAATAATGTGGACCGCGGCATCTGTTGAATAACAATCAACGTGGTCTGCCAGCACCACACAGCCCTCCCTTGCTTTGAACCACAAGTTAAAATGGGGAGATCCAACTTACACGAGCTCAATTCTGAACCAGTTTATGTTTATGGAGTGAAAAGGAAAACAGTCCTGTTTTCCAGCGTTTTTGGACAACCTTAAACAATGTCAAATAACTGTTGTAGCACACGTATCTATCCATTTTTCTGCTTCTTTAGAGTAAAAAAAACGATGTATGATACGTAAGACAATCTCTTTTTCTTTCTAATTTTCTTTAGGTGGGGGTGGGGGATGGGGAGGTAGTAAATGAAGAACCTGAAGTTATTCGTCTGTCGTATTTGATAGCCATAGAAAACAACAACAAACTCCAAATAAAATCACAGACCTCCCATGTTGTCTGCTAAAATCTGCTGGAGTCTTTTCATATTTGCGTAGCTGGCTGTCTGGTCCGCTCTTCCTTGATTCTCAGTGCGCCAGTTATCCCACAGTCCTGCTTATTAGGCACGCGTTCTAGATGACTGGACGACATCTCGTTGACTCCAGCCGACTCCCGTTTGTGTGTGTTTGCTCAACACTAAGATTCAGGCAAACACAGTATCTTATAGTCTTTTCCCCATTCTCAAATCTTGAATCCGTTTTTGACACCCCTGATCTCCTCTCCATCCTTTTTTTTGAAAGATACAGACAGGCTTGCTTGCAACGAATCAAAACTTCATGTGTCATATGCGTTTGGCGTAAGAGGGAGAGAGTGTTGTTTAGAATATGTACTATATGATATGTCTCGTCTTAAACTGAAGAGAATGTTAAGTAGAAAACTGTATTATTTGGATGTGTTTCTGGTATGGACACACACACACACACACACACACACACACACACATACACACACACACACACAACACACACACACACACACACACACACACACATGTATCTATATACATATATATAACTCTAAGCACAACAATATTTACACATGCTACTTGAAGTAAAGACCTTCATGAAATAAATAAGCAGGAATGCGTTTAATCGTTGTATTTGATACCAGTAATATTTGAGTTGGCCACGGGGAAAAAGTTCAGGGATCATTAAGACGTCAGTTTCAATGTATGTTTCTGAAAGAAGTATAATGATGCATGAGCAGGCTATGGTTCGGGTTTGTTTAGCCTGTAGTCTCAAAATGTCCTGCTTTTTCATTTTTCTTTTGTTTTCTTAAAATGTGCACGTCAAAGTGAGGTGCAGCAAGACCCACCTGTTTTACTATTAATTTACCAAATAAAAAAACTCACGTTAATGAAATTTGCTTGTAGCCCTATAAGTTTCCCCCCTACAAAGTAACCCATTTGTGGTATGTCTTGTTTTTGGCACTGGTTTTCCAGACACACAATCCCCTCGGAGATTTCCTGAGAGAAAACAAAACACGCATAGTGACATGGGGAGTAAGGAAACGAGTCAATATGTGTATAAGACAGAAGGAGAAAATAAAGAGTGTGTTTAATTTGTATTTCCTGGAAAATAAGCAAGTGCAACAATGATTTGATATGCTGGAAGACAGCACTTCACATAAGCACTACAATTTCAGATATCCTTTTTTTCTGCTGCCCTCATACCATTTGGATTTCACTGCACAAATTTTGTGCTCGCATTAATCTGAAAAGTTACGTGTTTTCTTCTTATAAATGCACAGATTTGCAAAGGCACAGACTATAACCTTTTGGAATGTAACCACTCTGATCTCCCTTTCGGTTACCCGTGGCGTCTGTGTTTGTGAGTCTAAATGCCTCGGCATATCAACAGGATTTTTCAGTTGCTTTGGAGGAATCTTTCTCAAATTTAGGTCAGTGATCATGCGTAGGGAAGTACCTGGAGGATAAAAAAAAACCTGACACTGACCTATTTACTGCGAATGAAAGGGAAATCCAGCAAAAATACCACGGCTCGCACTGTGTAATGTAAGAATACGACAATGATGACTCAAGATTTAGATTTTGCCTTGTGTTGGTTTTTCATGTGAGAAAACTGACGAACACAAATATCATCTACCCTAGTAGTCAAAGCCATTACACCACCCCATATTTTCACGCAATACATAAAATACACCAACGTACATGCGCGCAACGCAATAACAACAACAACAACACACACACATACAGAGTCATACACACGCACAACTAAACTCACGCACAATCACATACATACACTAGTGCTGATAGGTCAGAATATTTTTCTATACAATCACGTGAAATCAAATAAATCGTTTTTCATTCTTTTTTTCTTCATCAGAAGCCAAATGTTATTATTCTTTGATTTGTTTATACAATATTTTCAAACAATTTCAAATATAAACGAAACTGTTTGATTCATGTAGAACAATTCGAAGCAAACTCCCCCAAACCTTACTTTTCCTTACGTATTTGTTCGCACGAATTCTCGTCATGACAGCTAAACCCATGCAGCCACGAAAGGTAGTCACAACACAGGATCGCATATGAACTGTTCGATGTAGGCCTCGCCTGCATGTCAGGAAAGGTCGGGTAATCATAGCAAACTCTTGTAATGCGCCATTGAGCCTGAAGAGATGCAAAAGGATCAGACACGGATCCTTTCCTTGAAAATAAATGAATCCCTGCGAGCTTTGAACCCTGCAATAAAGGTCTTTTTCAAACTGGTTGGTTATATGGGACATTGGGACCTTCAAGGACTCTCTACAATGTGAAGAACACGGAAGCCAGTTGTTTGCTTACAGGGAGCAGGGAAGGAAGAGAAGGTGAAGCTTACTTACACAATCAGGCTAGTTGGTTTTGGATTACTCAGCAAGATTCCTGGGTTCCATTGTTAGCTCTCTAATGACTGTCGTCTCTACCTGCTGTTTTGGTCCATAGTGATGTATTTTGCTTTGCTTTTTTCGACAACTGATGAACTGTACCTAGATGGAAAATACAAGCTACCACCAGGTGAACAATCGAAAGGTGAGGAACTGCCTAGAAAGTAACCTGTCGTAATAAGCAATCGAAAGCTGAGGAGAAAGATGAAGAAATTCCCATGAAAAAAAAATCATCACCAACTAAAGAATCCAAAGCTGAGGTACCGCCTTGAAAATAAGCTATCATCAAATAAACAGTGGGAAGCTATGAACCCCAGTTTCTTGCCGCCATCAGGTAGTAGCCAGTCTCCATGCCATCTGTTGACAGATGCGTGAAGGCGCCAGCGCTCACAGGAAGCCAGCCATATTTATGGCGAGGTCAACAGCGGGGGCAAGGTTAGCCTCTGGGCCAAACGCCAGGCCACAATCGCTTGAATTGTGTCTTTTGTGTCGGAGGAGATCAGATTGCAGGGGGATCAGCGACGAGTTTCAAAGTCAGCAGGCACCAGCTTCACCTAAGACCTCACAACTAGTCGTCGGCGCCTCGCCTCCCTTCTCTCCTTCCCACTTCCCCTTCCCTCCTTCTCCGACTTTGCTCGCCACTTCACAAGCCTTGTCGGCAGCCACAGTCACGACTAGAAGAGACAATTCGAGGTTTCAGAAAAGGCTATGTGATTTAATGTAACAAAATTTTCATTTGTTAAAAAGTCATGGAAATGTTCCAGAAAATGAGTAATGCATGTATCACTCTTTAATATTCTGTTTTTGATTGTGAAGGAATCTCATTGATTTTGCTTTCAGTTTATTATGGAGTCAGGAAATAACAACAAGAAGGGGATTTTAAGCCAAAATGGCGTTGTGAAATCATAAATGGACTAGCCTTCATGTTTCTTTTAGACAACCACACACGATCTCTATATATGGTGGGACATTTTCTGATATATCAAGAATATTCGTGCCTCACTGGTGACCGGAAGCAAAACTGTCTGGAGAAAATCTGGTTTTAAAAAAGTGCTAAATACGTTACACTGAGCTTTACCGAGTAACTGTACTTTCCAAAAATTCCGACAGTCTCTTTCGTAATTTCTGGTTTCATCTACAGCCACGAAAGCCAGCTTTATGCAAGAAGAAGTAACATGAAACCAAGCTCAGCGAGGTTATGAAAACAGTGTACACAGCCTGTTTTGTCTAACGACGGCAGTACAGGACACTGTGACCCTAACACCCACCTTCTGCTAGGTTCCCTGACAAAGGAGCATGCTGAGACAGAAAACGTCGGCTGAAGACGTTTTTGGCTTGTCATTTAAAAGAAAATGACCAAGATTGTATGTATTCTTAAATCGAGAAGACCGTGCAAAATTATGGAAGATTAAATGGGAAAATGCGGAAATCTGTTCGCGAATTTTTCGTCAACGCATAATACTACTTTGCATGCAGCATGATAGTCGAACACTATTACACGACGGCGCAACGTTCTCAAATCTGTGTAAGCAACGACTTTAGCATCGAAACGTGCTGGTCGCCATGCATCACTACATCATTTTTAATTGTGTACACATTAACAAGGAGACTGTATGATGTTATAAATCTCATGTATCTTTCAATCACATGAACGTCTTATTAACGTTCCAGACCCTTTACATTCCACCTTTCATTTTGGCCTGTCCTAGTGTCCGCCAGCACTTCACAGATGGCGTGAAAAAGTCTAACTGAGACAGTCTCAACGATCAGTCAATTCTGCCTTTCTCTCTCTCCTTTTTTTTTTCTTTCCCTGCAAACAGGCTGCCTTATGGCTGCGTGTAATTTTGATTAATCACACACCAAATAAGGTGTATCTTTCCCGTAGGATCATGTCTGTGGTATTGCAATAACTGCAGCCGCAACAATAAGAAAAAAGACAAGATTTTCAAAGGGCTGAATTATCATGGCTGAAGTTCGTAGCCAGCCTTCACGCATATGATCTTTGGAAAATGTTTTCAAGAGATCACATACTAGAGTGCTCACTCGACAGATCACGTTTTTTTCCTCCTCCCACCCCCCCTCTTCCCGCCCCCTTTCTTACCATAGTAATCACCTTTATCGCGCCTCCCTTTATTTTTATCGACGCAGTTCGTGTACTGTGGAGTGACGCCAGACATCGTAGTAAAATTGATTTAATTCCTGTTCTCATGGTGCCTCAAGGTCGCACGCACATGACATCAAAAGCGCCTTATCAAAAACTCTCCCTGCCGCCCATATTCAGGGTCATCCCCAATCAAGGACCCCACTTCGTTTACTCTCAATCCCATTCCTTCCTTGCCCGATATCAAGGTTATTTCCCAATCGCATTCACTCCCGCATTCCGCATTTACTATGTTTGGGGTTCATACCCAAGTCGGGACTTGCTTTCTTCTCGTCCCCACTTGGCTGGAATGGTTATCATCTTGTTGCCACTTCTTTTGCTCCCACTGAGTGTCAAGAGTTACCACATTGCTTCATCCACGTTCCTTTCCCGCCTTCTTCTCATATATAGGTGTGGACTGGCCTTCATTCTCATGTCGCTAAAAAAAAGTCTTGTACATGTTGACAATTACCCGTATTTGCTTTGTCACGCTCATCTATGCTGTGTTTTACATATTATGTCGCGCGATATCGTTCCTCATGGACAGGGGAAAAAATCGGAATATTATGAAACAATATTTTGATAACAGAAGCTAGCGTCCTGTGCGCGCGTGGAGAGAGAGAGAGAGAGAGAGAGAGAGAGAGAGAGAGAGAGAGAGAGAGAGAGAGAGAGAGAGAAAACACCTTTGAGTAAAGATGGGCCCAACCATGATAATTCAGATCTTCTCGATCATCAGACGTATCAGGTAACTTCATGTTAACTGATTTTTTGAGAACGAGCAATGTTTCACTCCACCGCTGCAACGGTAACAGTCACTGCATTGTCTCGCCAGCTCTGATGCCTATCGGACGAAGAGTGGGTTGGATGGGACGGGAGACTTTGTACTTGTATATCCCAACAATGAGAACCCGTTAAAAAGTTGATTTATTGATGCATTACTCGTTCAGTGAAGAAATTGTCACTAAATTCACCGAAGTATCACTTCGTTCCATGAAGAATTCACATGAGATAATTTTTCAGTGACAGCAGAAACAATTATGGTACAAGTATTTACAACAAACACACCTTTCTTCCCATTGTCCATCCATACCAATCATAGTCCTAGCGCAGATCAGATGAATTCTGTCTCTCACAACCTGTTAGTCCTATAACCTGGCCCAGAAGGCCCCTGGCCAGGACAAACGTACACGTGAACTTTGGACGGGAATGCTCCGCCAGCGAGCGAACGACAGAGACGAAAAGTGGAGGTGACAGCGACATGATACACAATATTGTCGTCAAGCAGAAGGCCTGTAAGAACGCAAACAAACCTACGCTGGGGCTGAGGAAGAGCGGCTGAAAGAATGAAGACTTGTGGCCATCATGTTCTGAAAGATTTAAATACGGAATATCTCAATTTCCACTCAGTTATTTAACAGGTGATGTTCTTTGGCTGATTCAAGTTTTAAGAACATACTAGAGGTTGAGAATAATAGTGCAAGATTTGGAAGGTTAAATCTGGGAAATAAGAAAACGCAATCGTTGACACAGTGTAATGAATACTGACTGACGGTTGAAATAATGAGACGAAGACGCCAAATACATACCTATTTGGAAATCTGCAACACACACACACACACACACACACACACACACACACACACACACACACACAAGAGAGAGAGAGAGAGAGAGAGAGAGAGAGAGAGAGAGAGAGAGAGAGAGAGAGAGAGAGAGAGAGAGAGAGAAGAGAGGAGAGAAGAGTGAGAGAGGGGGGGGGGGATTTTGATTCTGATGGAGACCCAAGTCCTCCACTGTTGTAGAATGCATGCATAATCAGTGTCATCTGAAAAAATCAAAGGCTTAGGACACATGTCCCAGCTCAAGGCAAATCATTGGGACATCTCGGAAATCTGTAGTACAAAGTGTCATGATGCTTAGGTAAAAGTGGTTTTTGACAGCTCGGTTACACGTTCATTAATGACAGAGGAGAAAAGTAAGAGATATAGTTCATCTTCTTTAGGCGTGTTACACAGCTAGCAGAAAAAATTAGTTGTTTACAACATATCTAAAACAATGGCAAGCAATATCAGATACATCGAATCTAAATTCAATCAGTTCGCTTTTGATATATTTCTTATGATCAGTAGACAGTTCAATCAAATAAAGGTGTTTTAAGTTTACATTGATCATATCTATTGCTAATAACAGTACATGATCATGTCCTGCCACCTTAGTTCATGTGTGGTCAGTCAATGATTCTGTTCTCAGAACGCACATGTCTAAAATATAGTAATATTTTGAACACCTTATACCAGACAAGGAAACATCCGTATGAATTGGAACAATTACGTACATTCACAGTTAATATTTTTTCTTTAAAATCAACCTATTTTCATTCATGTTTTGTTTTCAAAATTTCTGTCAGGATTTAATATAGTTTACATAAGAATTACGATTAATTGTATATTTACCGCTCGTTCGACTCTTGGCATTCAGAAAGCATTTGGCTGAAAACAAACGCACTTTATCTGTTCTGTGCTTTTCTCACTTAGTCAATTCAGTAAAACTGATCGGAGACTCACTGACATTAATCTGAAGCATGATAATAACTGTTTCCGTTGCTTTATTAACTATATCTCGACATGCAAAACTAGAACTGAGTCGAGCTGAGAAATGATTGTCAAGATTCTGAATACGTTTACTACAGCGTCTTCCAATTTCATAGCTCGTCATTATTCATTACTCACAAATATCCACACTATCGAAAAACAATAAAGCAAATAACCCCCCCCCCCCCTCGATAATGTAAGTCCACCTCATGTTTTGTTTTCAATCATAGTGTAGTTGTAATATTGTACAAGTCATTTAACTGCTTTTATAAATCAACTACTGTTACAGAAATAAACAATGACATCAGCAAAAAATAAGATGAGCAGTTTTAAGATAAAAAATAATTACTCTCTGTTGACTCGTTAAGTTTATAAAACAAACTCATTTTAATAAACAGTTAAAACAAACCGGGCCATAAACAGTCCCTTGCTTCACTCCACATGTGCAATTTACTCAATACATAGAGCATTTTTTTTTTGCCTCAAGTCTTTATTCTTGCTCCTTAATTATGTATGGTTTGAAATCAACGTTACGAATTATCCTTTATTCATTTTAGCAGAATAGTCCTTAATACCATCCAAGAAATAGAACTAAATATACCTTTTCAAAGTCAACAACATAACAAACAGATTGTAATTATTCATAGATTGTTTTTTCGCAGCAGAAAAAAAACTAACAGAGAAAAAGCAGAAAAAAGCAGAGTCGAGTATCCCTTCTTAAATTTGGCTTGATGTTCGTATTTAATGTAATTCTGTCTAATCAACTTTTGTTAATACCAAAAAAAAAAAAAAAATTGCTTTGACTAAAATCTACATGGCTGTTCACATCATTAATATTGCCTTTCCTTAAATTATGGTTTTATTATGAATAGTGTGTGTGTGTGTGTGTGTGTGTGTGTGTGTGTGTGTGTGTGTGTGTGTGTGTGTGTGTGTGAGGGGAAGAGAGAGAGAGAGAGACAGAGAGAGAGAGGAAAGGAGAGGGGGAGGGGGAAAGGGAGGGCGGGGGGATAGGGAGGGGGAGGAAGGGAGGGTGGGGAAAGGGAGTTGGGAGGAGGGGTCAAGATATTGTTCATTTCGTTCCGCTTGTCTCACAGGACCACAAGTTCCTGTCAAGGGACCTATCTCGCCCGGTGG
>CM031595.1:69596322-69601322 GCA_018398815.1 Conus ventricosus | reverse complement strand
GAGGGATGGGAGGGAGATAGAGACAGACACAGAGAGAGAGAGAGAGAGAGAGAGAGAGAGGAGAGAGAGAAAAGAGAGAGAGAGAAGATAGACAGACAGACAGAGAAGGCCAGGAGAAGGGTAGGTGGGACGGTGGGGGGAGGAAAAGGAAGAAAGGATGTGTGAGAGGGAGCTTGAAGAAGTAAAGTGGGAACAGCAGAGACGGTGGAGGGAGGTGAGGCGATGGAGGGGGGAGACGGTATATAGAAGGTAAGGGGGAGAGGGGTTGGGGAAAAGGGGCATGGAAGGGGGAACGGGAAGAATGAGGGGGAGGGGGCGAGTGGAATAGGGGAAGGGGACCGGGGAAGGGAAAACCACATTTTTTGTCTTATCTCAAAGTTTGGCATACACATTAAGAGCAACGTATTAGACAATCGCACTAATTTTTAATGCGATAGAAATGCGACTATATAGGGACACCAATTGGTGTCGGGATTAGAAACGGATCTAAAGGAACGACGGGAGGGGGGGGGGGGGGGGGGGGGGGGAGGGGCAGGAGAAATAGGAGAGGAGTAGAGGGTGGTAAAGAGGGGGAAGTTAACGGGGAAAGGAAGAAGGGGAGGGGAGTGGGTAACGGGGAGGGGGAGAGAGAGAGAGAGAGGGGGAGAGAGAGAGAGGAGAGAGAGAGGAGAGAAGGAGAGAGAGAGAGAGAAGAGTGGATTGGGGGAAAAGGAAGAGCGGGGAAACGGGGGTGGAGAAGGGGAGGGCATGGAGGAAGACGAGGAGTTGGACGGTGGGCCAAAGTGAGGTGGAAAGCGGGGGAAGGGGGAGGGAGGGTGGCGGGAAAACGGAGGAGAGGCACGGGGGACATGGTAGGAGGAGGAAGAGACGGGGGATGGGGGGGCGGAGGATACACAAAACACACACACACACACACACACACAAAACACACACACACACCACACACACAGATGTGGGAGGGAAAAGATAAGACTGAGACAGAGACAGAAACAGACTGAGATGGAAGAGAGAGAGGAAGAGAGAGAAGAGAGAGAGAGAGAGAGAGAGGGGAGAGAGAGAGAGAGAGAGAGGAGAGAGAGAAAGTATAAACATGATCGGTAGTGGGGTATTGTTTTTATATCTATTCTCATGTTCACCTCCGGGGGGGGGGGGGGGGGGGGGGGGGGGGAGAGAGAGAGAAAGGGGAGAGAGGAGAGAGAGAGAGAGAGAAGAGAGATCTGAACATGGTTTTCTTCACTGCAAAGAGCGTATTCGTACCCTTGCTCACATATCTGTACCACTATCCATCCACTGAAACAAAATGTGAGTAAATTACACAACCGACCACACCAGATGCGCTTTTATGCGGAATAGGTGACCACTTTCACTGATGGATGTGGAGTCAGTCTCTTAAGCGGGAAGAGGAAATGTTCGCCACACTGACGACGTAAATCATACGTAAGTAATCACAAAACGGTCAGTCAAGTTGAAGAAAACGAGCCTTGAAGAGAGAGAGAGAGAGAGAGAGAGAGAGAGAGAGAGTCGCACTCATCGTCTTCAGAGAGCGGGGGGGGGGGGGGGGGGGGTGAGGAGAGAGTGAAAGAGGAGGAGAGAAAAAGAGAGAGAGAGAGAGAGAGGAGAGAGAGAGAGAGAGAGAGAGAAGAGAGAGAGAAAACATTCATTGTTTTCTGCGTTCCCTTGGGTAGCTGCTTTCCCAAATAAGGTCAAGAGAGTTAAAATGCCGAGCGCTTCTCCTACTAATAAGAGGACGTTACTCCATTTAGAGAATGTATACGTTTAAAAAAAAGGGAAAGAAAGGAACAATAAAGAAACTGAAGCGGCACTGAAAAAACAAGCCCCCCCCCCCCCCCCCCCCCCCCCCCCCCAAAAAAAAAAAAAAAAAAAATGCGGGCCCCCCGATCTCGGGAGTATTGTTTTGAGCTCTTGTCTCGTTTGTTGTTTGAGAGTTTTTTTCCTTTCCATGCAACCCAAACAATAAAGTCCACTCATTAGCAGAAGCGCTTGGCATTGTAGCTCTCTTGAGCTTACAGGAAAGCAGTCACACAACGAGATGATGAAGATGATGACGTTGCAAAGACAGAACGGCCAGCTGCTCTTTACGTTTTGCGTCGATCAAGGTATGACCATCACCAACAAGTTGTACCAGCTACATGACATCCACAAGGACACAACTGTTGGATGCGCAGAAACTGTCTGATCCTGAAACAAACGAAACTCTCCACCCCAAACCCTCAGGGATCAGACTGAAAGCATACCAACTGAATCTACTCCAAAGAAAACCTGGGCTAACTTGCTGAATGCAATTCATGATTCAGTCAAACTCACGTTAGGACACCTTGAGCGGAAACATGAGGATGGTTTGAGGTAACAATAAAAGAGATCACTTGCCAGCTGAAACAGATCAGTTTAAATCTATTCCCCAAGCACGATCTTTGGGGCCTCGGACGACAGACACCATTTTACTCAATGTTCAGTCGTGCAGCCCAGACAATTATGATCTGCGTATGAATGCTTCAACAACCCAATCAGCTGATTTACAGATCTAGCCACTAAGTAATTAACAAATTAAGAGATCGACTGATTGACTTATTGATTCCCAGGAGTGATACAGACGCAGAACCATTTGCAATGTTCATAACACTTGAGTACAACCCGGACATTTTTTTCTCTCTCGAAAATTCTTTATTGAAGTTCATGAATGTTTCATGGTCAGCTTGATGCTTAATAAAAACTGACTGTGCTCTCACACGTTAACAACTGAATGCCGCAAACAGCGCGCTGGACGTCCGATGCATCGACATCTTGGCGTTGGGGGGGGGGGGGGGGGGGGGGGGGGGTGGTCAGTTTAATACAGAGTATGGTCAGATCATACCATATTTTCAACTCAAGACTGTCTATTGATTAAAAACTGTTTGGACATGCAGACTATGTCTTCTGGGTTTTAGAAACAAGCCATTTCTAATCTGTTTGAAGTGAAACCATTCCTTCCTTGACAAGCTTCTCAGAACAGGGTCCATGCAAGGGAACGGTGTTTTTTCTGGCATCTACTGTCATCAAAGAGGACATGATAAAACCAATTCTATCCATCGCTGATCTTTTTTTTTTTTTTTTTTTCAATACTCTCAGTTACACAGTAAAAGCTTTTTACTCACTTCAATCGGTGGATGCGCAGTTATTCCTTCATTCGCTTTAGAACACGATATAAGTATTTTTAACCCATGTCTGTTGTGCTCTTGCTCATGTTCAACATAACAATCATGACCCGCACCCCCCCCCCCCCCCCCCACACACACACAAAAAAAAGGAAAAAAAAAGAAAAAAAGAAAAAAAAAAGAAAAAAGAAAAAGAAGAAAAAGAGAGAAAAGGTAATCAAAGCTGGCTTCAAAGAAGGCAGCAATCATTACATATGACGTTCCAGGCATGGAGAGTTCTCCAAAGGTACAGCACAAAGGAGTGTTCCTTCCTGACCATAAATTCTGAAGGAGATAAATTGCAAGTGTCCAGCGAAGCATGTGTCCAGGCTGAGAGATGTAGTGCTCCGGGGATCATAAAGAAATTCCTAGCTGCAGCCTGAGGGGATGCCAAATGAAGGAGCCCAACAGTCGTCTGCCCTGCAGCCTCGCCCCGTCATGTCAGAACATAAAACTTTTCAGTTGAAACGAATGAACCATTCCCCTCTGTCGGCTACCCATGCTCCCTCTACATAGATTCCTGAAAGAAGTGAACATCTTTGTTTACCAAAGTAAGAAACGTGAACGTAGAACCTTTAAAATATCTTTGACTGGAAAAAAAAGCAGCAGGAAGGTTTAAGTCAATGGTAAACAATTCTGACTTAAAAAAAGCAGCAGGAAGGTTTAAGTCAACAGTAAACATTAATTTCTGTTTTGTGTGCCACAATGATACGTTTCTGTTCATATCAAAGCAACAACAATCACACATTACCCCCCCCCCCCTCCGCCCCCAGCGCTAAAGGTGAATCATAACGTATAAAAAACAACACACAACAACAAGGAAACAAACAAACAAAAACAAAACTGTTTCTCTTATCCCACTCCCTCTTCAGCGCTTCATCTTCTACAACTTACACGTAAACTTCACAATATGAGTTAGCTTTTTAGTGTAAGACCATTCTAAACTTCATCAGGCAGCCATACTCCTTTGAGAGGGGGTTGAGGGGGGGGGGGGGGGGGTGTCGGGGAGGAAAGGGGAGTCGAGTGGTATGGAAGAAGGGTGGAGGGAGGAAGAGGAAAAGAAGGAGGGGGGGGGGGGGGGAGGTATGCACGCTGGGTATGTATTTGTGTAACCCACCTAATCCGTCGCACATTTCATACATACTTTAACGAGCGTTTGCACGCCTTTTCATTCGATAGGAATCAAGGTACCAGATAGTCTGTATATGTTGACATATATGAAATCGGGGGAAAATAATCTTAACCCTTTTCATCAGCGATATCGGGACTTGGTGATTATCGGGATGGTTCAACGCACATAGCATCCAGCTATTGCCCACGTCTTAAGCCGTAATGACTGAACTCAACTTTTTTTTCAAAATCAAATATGAAATGAGGCAAGGGAACAGTAAATAATAAACAATAAACAAGTAGGGTAACTCTTGCTGGCGATTCGGTGTCGAAAGCAGCATTCCTTTGGAGTTATGTTTTCTTGTGGGAGCAAGAGTTACCCTACTTGTTTATTGTCAACTTTTTCAGTTCTGTTCTTAGCAAGTGTAACGAGGAGAGAGAGAGAGAGAGAGAGAGAGAGAGAAGAGATTTTCTGTTTTTAATTTTTGTAACATATCTGTAGCTAAAAGGAAGAAATAAAAAAAAACGGCACCACTCGGTTTAGCTGAATTCACAAAGGCAGAAAAGAGCGCTCAGATCAATGTCTTTTTGCTCTGGATTTCTCTTCTAGTGTGTTTACTTCTTGTGTTTTAGTCTGCTGACACACGTTCACCGCATTCTATTCTCCACGCCCCCCCCCCCTCCCCCAAGCCCCAGACG